>NC_059641.1:7702552-7740052 GCF_020424385.1 Procambarus clarkii
CAGACAGGTGGGGTGGGGGGGGTGACAGACAGGTGGGGTGGGGGGTGACACAGGTGGGGTGGGGGTGACAGACAGGTGACAGGGCAGGGGGGTGGGGGGTGACAGACAGGTGGGGTGGGGGTGACAGACAGGTGGGGTGGGGGTGACAGACAGGTGGGGTGGGGGTGACAGACAGGTGGGGTGGGGGTGACAGACAGGTGGGGTGGGGGTGACAGACAGGTGGGGTGGGGGTGACAGGCAGGTGGGGGGGGGTGACAGACAGGGGGGTGACAGACAGGTGGGGTGGGGGTGACAGGTGGGTGGAGTGGGGGTGACAGACAGGTGGGGTGGGGGTGACACGCAGGTGGGGTGGGGGTGACAGACAGGTGGGGTGGGGGTGGGGGTGGGGGTGACACAGGTGGGGTGGGGGGTGACAGACAGGTGGGGTGGGGGTGACAGACAGGTGGGGTGGGGGTGACAGGTGGGTGGAGTGGGGGGTGACACAGGTGGGGTGGGGGTGACAGGCAGGTAGGGTGGGGGTGACACAGGTGGGTGGGTGGGGGTTGACACAGGTGGGGTGGGGGTGACACGCAGGTGGGATGGGGGTGACACGCAGGTGGGATGGGGGTGACAGAGACAGGGATAGACATTTGATGTAATTAAAATGTTTTGATATAATTGTTAAACATATGGAACGCAGCTGTAAGTGATGTGGTGGAGGCTGACTCCATACACAGTTTCAAGTGTAGATATGATATAGCCCAATAGGCTCAGGAACCCGTACACCTGTTGATTGACAGTTGAGAGGCGGGACCAAAGAGCCAGAGCTCAACCCGCGCAAGAACAAATAGGTGAGTACATCAAGGCTGGAACTTCAAGGGCTGAGGGGTTCACCCCCCCTGCCCCCCCCCTCCCCTGTACAGAACCTTGGAGAGGTTCCCTTACCTTCCTCATCTTAACTCCATCCCGTACCTGCAAAAAAAAATAATTACAATTAATGGGCATAAGCAATTAAAATTATCGGGCATACCAAATTAAAATTATCGGGCATACCAAATTAAAATTATCGGGCATACCAAATTAAAATTATCGGGCATACCAAATTAAAATTATCGGGCATACCAAATTAAAATTACCGGGCATACCAAATTAAAATTACCGGGCATAAACAATTATATATCTGGGTATATGTATATTACATTATCTATATACAAAGACAGTGTGTGTGCACGCGTTCGAAGTCAGCAGCCAGAGGCTTAGCGTTACCCTCACCAAACTTTGCAGGGTGACTGTTGGTTGGTTGGGGCTGGTTATAGGCACTGTCATTATATTATGTGTCTTTATAAAAGGGAGGTTTTAAGTACAGCGCAAATTATGCGGATATGTATTAATGATTGTGAAGGTCATTCTACCTTGATTATCATCTAACATGTGATTGTAGCCAGCCCACACCCCCAGGGTGGCCCACACACCCCTAGGGTGGCCCACACACACCCCCAGGGTGGCCCACACACACCCCCAGGGTGTCCCACACACACACACACCCCCAGGGTGGCCCACACACACCCCCAGGGTGGCCCACACACACCCCCAGGGTGGCCCACACACACCCCCAGGGTGGCCCACACACACCCCCAGGGTGGCCCACACACACCCCCAGGGTGGCCCCACACCCCCAGGGTGGCCCACACACACCCCCAGGGTGGCCCACACACACCCCCAGGGTGGCCCACACACACCCCCAGGGTGGCCCACACACACCCCCAGGGTGGCCCACACACACCCTCAGGGTGGCCCACACACCCTCAGGGTGGCCCACACACACCCCCAGGGTGGCCACACACACCCCCAGGGTGGCCACACACACCCTCAGGGTGGCCCCACACACCCCCAGGGTGGCCCCCACACACCCCCAGGGTGGCCCCACACCCCCAGGGTGGCCACACACACCCTCAGGGTGGCCCACACACACCCCCAGGGTGGCCCACACACACCCCCAGGGTGGCCCTACACCCCCAGGGTGGCCACACACACCCTCAGGGTGGCCCACACACCCCCCCCAGGGGACCCCACACACACCCCCAGGGTGGCCCACACACATTCCCAGGGTGGCCCACACACACCCTCAGGGTGGCCCACACCCCCCCCCCCCCAGGGGACCCCACACACCCCCAGGGGCCCACACACACCCCCAGGGTGGCCCACACACACCCTCAGGGTGGCCCACACCCCCCCCCAGGGGACCCCACACACCCCCAGGGGCCCACACACACCCCCAGGGTGGCCCACACACACCCCCAGGGTGGCCCACACACACCCCCAGGGTGGCCCACACACACCCTCAGGGTAGCCCACACACACCCTCAGGGTGGCCCACACACCCCCCAGGGGACCCCACACACACACCCAGGGTGGCCCCACACACACCCCCAGGGTGGCCCACACACCCCCCAGGGGACCCCACACACACCCCCAGGGTGGCCCCACACACACCCCCAGGGGCCCACACACACCCCCAGGGTGGCCCACACACCCCCAGGGTGGACCACACACCCTCAGAGTGGCCCACACACACCCCCCCAGGGTGGCCCACACCCCCCCTCAGGGTGGCCCCCACACACCCCCAGGGGCCCACACACACATGGAGCACCAGCACCCATGTAACCCACGGGTTACGAACACCACACCCCACAACGACCGGATCGAAGAATGTCTGAAAATCTTCCTCAAGTGTTTCTGGTCATCTGAGGCCAGACCAAACGCCGCCATCTTGAACGCTTCTCCAACAAGGAACATTAACACTTACGACAGGTCTTTACACAGTGAATCAAAGTGTTCAAATCGAATCAAGTGTTCTCTCGGAGACTTTGTGTCGTCGCTGTTATATCCACAAACAGCCCAGTTAACAGCCCAGTTAAAAGCGCAGTTAACAGCACAGTTAACAACCCAGTTAACAACCCAGTTAACAGCCCAATTAACAGTCCAATTAACAGCCCAATTAACAGCCCAATTAACAGCCGTTAACAGCCCACTTGATAACACAGTTAACAGCCGCTAACAGCCCAATTAACAGCACAGTTAACAGCCGTTAACAGCCAGGTTGACAGCCCAATTAACAGCCCAGTTGACAGCCCAATTAACAGCCCAGTTGACAGCCCAATTAACAGCCCAGTTGACAGCCCAATTAACAGCCCAGTTGACAGCCCAATTAACAACCCAGTTGACAGCCCAATTAACAGCCCAGTTGACAGCCCAATTAACAGCCCAGTTGACAGCCCAATTAACAGCCTAGTTAACAGCCGTTAACAGCCCAGTTAACAGCCACAACCCCTACACCAGACACCACCAACCTCACTACCATCACTACAGCACCAACCTCTTAATTATTTTCGAACTAAAATCCTCAGGAGTTTTATGTGGGGGTTGACGCCCCCCGCCCCCCCCTCCAGACACAACTTTACTCATTATAAGGTGGTAGTGGAGGGTCTTGGGCCCTCCTTGGGCCCACATACTAGGTCAGGGGCCCACATACTAGGTCAGGGGCCCACATACTAGGTCAGGGGCCCAAATACTAGGTCAGGGGCCCACATACTAGGTCAGGGGGCCCTCATACTAGGTCAGGGGGCCCTCATACTAGGTCAGGGGCCCCTCATACTAGGTCAGGGGCCCTCATACTAGGTCAGGGGGCCCTCATACTAGGTCAGGGGCCCTCATACTAGGTCAGGGGCCCTCATACTAGGTCAGGGGCCCAAATACTAGGTCAGGGGCCCTCATACTAGGTCAGGGGCCCTCATACTAGGTCAGGGGCCCTCATACTAGGTCAGGGGGCCCTCATACTAGGTCAGGGGGCCCTCATACTAGGTCAGGGGGCCCTCATACTAGGTCAGGGGCCCTCATACTAGGTCAGGGGGCCCACATACTAGGTCAGGGGCCCTCATACTAGGTCAGGGGCCCACATACTAGGTCAGGGGCCCAAATACTAGGTCAGGGGCCCTCATACTAGGTCAGGGGCCCAAATACTAGGTCAGGGGCCCTCATACTAGGTCAGGGGCCCTCATACTAGGTCAGGGGCCCTCATACTAGGCCAGGCACCCACACACTAGGTCAGGCACCAACATACTAGGCCAGGCACCCACATACTAGGTCAGGCACCCACACACTAGGTCAGGCACCCACACACTAGGTCAGGCACCCACATACTAGGTCAGGCGCCCACATACTAGGTCAGGGGCCCACATACTAGGCCAGGCACCCACATACTAGGTCAGGCACCCACATACTAGGCCAGGCACCCACATACTAGGCCAGGCACCCACATACTAGGTCAGGCACCCCACATACTAGGTCAGGCACCCCACATACTAGGTCAGGCACCCCACATACTAGGTCAGGCACCCCACATACTAGGCCAGGCACCCACATACTAGGCCAGGCACCCACATACTAGGCCAGGCACCCACATACTAGGTCAGGCACCCACATACTAGGTCAGGCACCCACACACTAGGTCAGGCACCCACACACTAGGCCAGGCACCCACACACTAGGCCAGGCACCCACATACTAGGTCAGGCACCCACATACTAGGTCAGGCACCCACATACTAGGTCAGGCACCACACACTAGGTCAGGCACCCACACACTAGGCCAGGCACCCACATACTAGGCCAGGCACCCACATACTAGCTCAGGCACCCACATACTAGGCCAGGCACCCACATACTAGGCCAGGCACCCACATACTAGGCCAGGCACCCACATACTAGGCCAGGCACCCACATACTAGGCCAGGCACCCACATACTAGGTCAGGCACCCACACACTAGGTCAGGCACCCACATACTAGGTCAGGCACCCACATACTAGGTCAGGCGCCCACATACTAGGTCAGGCACCCCACATACTAGGCCAGGCACCCACATACTAGGTCAGGCGCCCACATACTAGGTCAGGCACCCCACATACTAGGCCAGGCGCCCACATACTAGGTCAGGCACCCCACATACTAGGCCAGGCACCCCACATACTAGGCCAGGCACCCACATACTAGGCCAGGCACCCACATACTAGGCCAGGCACCCACATACTAGGTCAGGCACCCACACACTAGGTCAGGCACCCACACACTAGGCCAGGCACCCACACACTAGGCCAGGCACCCACACACTAGGTCAGGCACCCACATACTAGGTCAGGCACCCACATACTAGGTCAGGCACCCACATACTAGGTCAGGCACCCACATACTAGGCCAGGCACCCACATACTAGGCCAGGCACCCACATACTAGCTCAGGCACCCACATACTAGGCCAGGCACCCACATACTAGGCCAGGCACCCACATACTAGGCCAGGCACCCACATACTAGGCCAGGCACCCACATACTAGGCCAGGCACCCACATACTAGGCCAGGCACCCACATACTAGGTCAGGCACCCACATACTAGGCCAGGCACCCACATACTAGGCCAGGCACCCACATACTAGGCCAGGAACCCACATACTAGGTCAGGCACCCACATACTAGGTCAGGCACCCACATACTAGGTCAGGCACCCACATACTAGGCCAGGCACCCACATACTAGGTCAGGCACCCACATACTAGCTCAGGCACCCACATACTAGCTCAGGCACCCACATACTAGGCCAGGCACCCACATACTAGGCCAGGCACCCACATACTAGGTCAGGCACCCACATACTAGGCCAGGCACCCACATACTAGGTCAGGCACCCACATACTAGGCCAGGCACCCACATACTAGGCCAGGCACCCACATACTAGGCCAGGCACCCACATACTAGGCCAGGCACCCACATACTAGGCCAGGCACCCACATACTAGGCCAGGCACCCACATACTAGGCCAGGCACCCACATACTAGGCCAGGCACCCACATACTAGGCCAGGCACCCACATACTAGGCCAGGCACCCACATACTAGGCCAGGCACCCACATACTAGGCCAGGCACCCACATACTAGCTCAGGCACCCACATACTAGGCCAGGCACCCACATACTAGGTCAGTACACTGTTGACTGATGAGGATTAATCCACCCCAAGAGCCGGCACGGGCATGAATAACCCCGTAATAAGTACACTTGAGTACACTACGACGTTCCTCAGGGTAGTTGTACCTCGAAGGGGGGGGGGGGGAGGCCATCAATCACGGTGTCCACGTCACTCAAAAGCCCCCGCCCCTCCCCCCCCCCCCCCCGCCCCAGCCCCCCACACCTCCGGCTATTAGGAGAAAACCCCGGCCTGTCATCACGGCCCAACCGCAACTCCAACAAGCAAAATGTATCACTCGCTGCCCCCCCCCCCTACCCCCTCGTGTGGGGCCTCCCCCCCTTAGCCCATGCGTCCATGCGCAAGCGCTTCTACCATTCGCCCCCTCCCCCCCATCCCCCAAGCGATGCTTCCACCATTACCTAATGGGTCAATCTGGTTCTGTCAACCTGGCCCCAGGTTTGCAAGTGCTTGCGTAACTGCTTCGTGAACCTAACCCCCAAGTTCGTAAGTGCTTGTGTAACTGCTTCGTGAATCTGGCCCCAGGTTCGTAAGTGCTTGTGTAACTGCTTCGTGAACCTGACCCCCCAGGTTCGTAAGTGCTTGCGTAACTACTTCGTGAACCTGGCCCCCCAGGTTCGTAAGTGCTTGCGTAACTGCTTCGTGAACCTAAACCCCAGGTTTGCAAGTGCTTGCGTAACTGCTTCGTGAACCTGGCCCCCCAGGTTCGTAAGTGCTTGCGTAACTGCTTCGTGTACCTGACCCCCAGGTTCGTAAGTGCTTGCGTAACTGCTTCGTAAACCTGACCGGTTTCAGGTTTACGAAGTGGTGGAGGTGGGTGGTGGTGGTTTTAGATGTGGGTGGTGGTGGGTGGTGGTGGGTGGTGGTGGGTGGTAGTGGGTGGTGGTGGTGGATGTGGTAGGTGGTAGTGGGTGATAGTGGTAGTGGTATTGGGTGGTGGTAGTGGATGTGGTAGGTGGTAGTGGGTGATAGTGGTAGTGGTATTGGGTGGTGGTAGTGGATGTGGTAGGTGGTAGTGGATGTGGTAGGTGGTAGTGTGTGATAGTGGTAGTGGTATTGGGTAGTGGATGTGGTAGGTGGTAGTGGGTGATAGTGGTAGTGGTATTGGGTGGTGGTGGTAGTGGATGGTGATAGTCATTGGTGGTAGTGGATGGTGGTAGTTTCCGCACCACCAAAGACCATTTTAAACACACTTAACAAACATTAAATAAGTGCCAAAAAGCTTCCTTAAACCCCCCTCCATTACTGCCAAGAAAGGAAGCCTGGCGCAGCTTCTAACAAAAGAGTAACATTACACTTTCTAGAAAACACTGGAATTTCTAAGGCCTTATCATGAATAAGATATCGATTCAATAGTTCTCGGTCATTGGCTCTTCAAGTGCCTCATTTGCATATCTCCCCAAGTATCCCAATCTTTGAGCCAGAATCAGAATTCCACTAATTATGGTCTTTATCTGCGATAACTTGCAATAACTCGGCTTGCAATTATGGCAGCTCCCATGTGATCACAGGAGAGCATCCCATCTGCTCTCAGATGTCCCAGCATCCCACCTGCTCATCCCACCTGCTCTCAGATGTGTTCCAGCATCCTATCTGCTGTCAGATATGTTCCAGCATCCCACCTGCTCTCAGATGTGTTCCAGCATCCCACCTGCTCTCAGATGTGTTCCAGCATCCCACCTGCTCTCAGATGTGTTCCAGCATCCTATCTGCTGTCAGATGTGTTCCAGCATCCCACCTGCTCTCAGATATGTTCCAGCATCCCACCTGCTCTCAGATGTGTTCCAGCATCCCACCTGCTCTCAGATGTGTTCCAGCATCCCACCTGCTCTCAGATGTGTTCCAGCATCCCACCTGCTCTCAGATGTGTTCCAGCATCCCACCTGCTCTCAGATGTGTTCCAGCATCCCACCTGCTCTCAGATATGTCCCAGCATCCCACCTGCTCTCAGATATGTCCCAGCATCCCACCTGCTCTCAGATATGTCCCAGCATCCCACCTGCTCTCAGATATGTCCCAGCATCCCACCTGCTCTCAGATATGTCCCAGCATCCCTATCAGCCGATGCTGACCGTATCTCGTACACACCTGACTGTGAACGGGTGTATGATGCCTGCTCCTTGGACGGTAGAGCGACGGTCTCGCTTCATGCAGGTCGGCGTTCAATCCCCCGACCGTCAATTAAGTGGTAGGGTACCATTCTATCCCCCACCCCCCGGCCCATCCCAAATCTCTCTCCCTTCTTGTAGTGGGAGGAATTCTCTGGACTGCTGCTCGAGTGGTTCCATGTCGCTAGTGTGTGTGTCAACACCCAGGACAAGCAGTTACCTCGGAGTTGTTCCGGGGCTCAGCGTCCCCGCGGCCCGGTCGTCGACCAGGAGTCTAAGGAAGGCAAGGGAGAGACACGCAAGACGGTGATCAGGCCACAAGGAAGGTGTGGAGGGGCTGCCAGCGGACAGGTGTGGACGAGGCAGACAGGTGTGGACGAGGCAGAAAGGTGTGGACGAGGCAGACAGGTGTGGACGAGACAGACAGGTGTGGACGAGACAGACAGGTGTGGACGAGGCAGACAGGTGTGGACGAGGCAGACAGGTGTGGACGAGACAGACAGGTGTGGACGAGGCAGACAGGTGTGGACGAGGCAGACAGGTGTGGACGAGGCAGACAGGTGTGGACGAGACAGACAGGTGTGGACGAGACAGACAGGTGTGGACGAGACAGACAGGTGTGGAGTGGTGGTGGTAATACTATACAACAACTAATGCTCCAAGCGCTCATCAACCCTCCCCCCCGCCCCCCCAAGAGGCAGATTGGAAGCTTTGCAATCACTTGATCAACTCTCCTAATCACCTGATCATAGTGCCTCTCAAGATTGCTGTACTACGTGCCACGTGGTTCCGTGCGACTAACAACGCAGCGAGATGGGCAGTTAAGTGTCACGTAACTAGCTCTTGACACCTGTCACGTCTCTCTTGACACCCCTGTCACGTCTCTCTTGACACCCTGTCACTCCCTATGTAGTCTTGGCCACCCTATATAACTACCCATATAGCACCTAAATGTGGGAATAGTAAAGAGAGTGTAGCGTGAATAGAGGCAGCAGGCACAGTGCCAGAGGCAGCAGGCACAGTGACAGAGGCAGCAGGCACAGTGCCAGAGGCAGCAGGCACAGTGAGTGCCAGACGCAGCCAGCAGCCACAGTGAGTGCCAGAGGAAGTAGGCACAGTGAGTGCCAGAGGCAGCTACAGGAGTGCCAGAGGCAGCCACAGGAGTGCCAGAGGCAGCCACAGGAGTGCCAGCAGCCACAGGAGTGCCAGAGGCAGCCACAGTGAGTGCCAGAGGCAGCTACAGGAGTGCCAGAGGCAGCCACAGGAGTGCCAGAGGCAGCCACAGGAGTGCCAGAGGCAGCCACAGGAGTGCCAGAGGCAGCCACAGGAGTGCCAGAGGCAGCCACAGGAGTGCCAGAGGCAGCCACAGGAGTGCCAGAGGCAGCCACAGGAGTGCCAGAGGCAGCCACAGGAGTGCCAGAGGCAGCCACAGGAGTGCCAGAGGCAGCCACAGGAGTGCCAGAGGCAGCCACAGGAGTGCCAGAGGCAGCCACAGGAGTGCCAGAGGCAGCCACAGGAGTGCCAGAGGCAGCTACAGGAGTGCCAGAGGCAGCTACAGGAGTGCCAGCAGCCACAGGAGTGCCAGCAGCCACAGGAGTGCCAGCAGCCACAGGAGTGCCAGCAGCCACAGGAGTGCCAGAGGCAGCCACAGGAGTGCCAGAGGCAGCCACAGGAGTGCCAGAGGCAGCTACAGGAGTGCCAGAGGCAGCTACAGGAGTGCCAGAGGCAGCTACAGGAGTACCAGCAGCCACAGGAGTGCCAGAGGCAGCTACAGGAGTGCCAGCAGCCACAGGAGTGCCAGCAGCCACAGGAGTGCCAGCAGCCACAGGAGTGCCAGAGGCAGCCACAGGAGTGCCAGAGGCAGCCACAGGAGTGCCAGAGGCAGCCACAGGAGTGCCAGAGGCAGCTACAGGAGTGCCAGAGGCAGCCACAGGAGTGCCAGAAGCCACAGGAGTGCCAGAGGCAGCCACAGGAGTGCCAGAGGCAGCCACAGGAGTGCCAGAGGCAGCTACAGGAGTGCCAGAGGCAGCTACAGGAGTACCAGCAGCCACAGGAGTGCCAGAGGCAGCTACAGGAGTGCCAGAGGCAGCTACAGGAGTGCCAGCAGCCACAGGAGTGCCAGCAGCCACAGGAGTGCCAGCAGCCACAGGAGTGCCAGCAGCCACAGGAGTGCCAGCAGCCACAGGAGTGCCAGAGGCAGCCACAGGAGTGCCAGAGGCAGCCACAGGAGTGCCAGAGGCAGCTACAGGAGTGCCAGAGGCAGCTACAGGAGTACCAGCAGCCACAGGAGTGCCAGAGGCAGCTACAGGAGTGCCAGAGGCAGCTACAGGAGTGCCAGAGGCAGCTACAGGAGTGCCAGAGGCAGCCACAGGAGTGCCAGAGGCAGCCACAGGAGTGCCAGAGGCAGCCACAGGAGTGCCAGAGGCAGCCACAGGAGTGCCAGAGGCAGCTACAAAGAGTGCCAGAGGCAGCCACAGGAGTGCCAGGGGCAGCCACAGGAGTGCCAGAGGCAGCCACAGGAGTGCCAGAGGCAGCAAGCAGCCACAGTGAGTGCCAGAGGCAGCTACAGGAGTGCCAGAGGCAGCTACAGGAGTGCCAGCAGCCACAGGAGTGCCAGAGGCAGCCACAGGAGTGCCAGAGGCAGCCACAGGAGTGCCAGAGGCAGCCACAGGAGTGCCAGAGGCAGCCACAGGAGTGCCAGAGACAGCCACAGGAGTGCCAGAGGCAGCCACAGGAGTGCCAGAGGCAGCCACAGGAGTGCCAGAGGCAGCAAGCAGCCACAGGAGTGCCAGAGGCAGGAAGCAGCCACAGTGAGTGCCAGAGGCAGCTACAGGAGTGCCAGAGGCAGCCACAGGAGTGCCAGAGGCAGCAAGCAGCCACAGGAGTGCCAGAGGCAGCAAGCAGCCACAGTGAGTGCCAGAGGCAGCTACAGGAGAGTAAGTAAGAGAACACTGCCTCTCTGGCCGGCCTGGGCGGACGTCTGACAGAACGCGGGACTTGGACGTCTGACAGAACGCGGGACTTGGACGTCTGACAGAACGCGGGACTTGGACGTCTGACAGAACGCGGGACTTGGACGTCTGACAGAACGCGGGACTTGGACGTCTGACAGAACGCGGGACTTGGACGTCTGACAGAACGCGGGACTTGGACGTCTGACAGAACGCGGGACTTGGACGTCTGACAGAACGCGGGACTTGGCATTAAACAAGTGGAGGCAATTTCCCGCGCCATCGCCGCTTGGCGATGGTTTCCCGCGCTAATCTTATGCAAAATGAAAGTCTATTTCACAGTCCACTGGCCTCTGGCATCCATCTCCCACCACCCATCATTCCCTGAGGACTACGCTCACGCTCCGTGACTTTCGTTCAGAGAATTCTTACAATCACCCACGGGAGCGACTCCCTGTGAAATGGACCGAGAGATACATGGAAGTAGGGGTTTACAGCTGTCTTCAGAGACCTCAAAGAACTATTTAACGGAACAAGGGGGGAGGGGGGATTGGGGGGATTGGGGGTTCCACGAGAAATGATTGGTTCTATTTAGTACCTGTGGTGGTGGCTGCCAGTACACCTGATTAGTCACTTATCTGATTATCAGTACACCTGTCAGGTCACTTATCTGATTCCCAGTACACCTGTCAGGTCACTTATCTGATTCCCAGTACACCTGTCAGGTCACTTATTTGATTGTCACCTGTCAAGTAATGGTCAAAATACCTTCAAAACTTGTACGTACAGTGAACTGTTTATTACTGTGTGTGGCTTAAGTAAGGGTGGCGAAGCCGTCACTGTGTCAAGCCCTGCCCGAGGCCAGGCGCGACTTGTGAGAGTTTGGTCCACCAGGCTGTTGCTTGGAGCGGCCCGCAGGCCCACATATCCACCACAGCCCGGCCCGAGGCCAGGCTTGACTTGTGAGAGTTTGGTCCACCAGGCTGTTGCTTGGAGCGGCCCGCAGGCCCACATACCCACCACAGCCTGGTTGGTCCGGCACTCCTTGAAGAAAACAATCTAGTTTCCTCTTGAAGATATCCACGGTTGTTCCGGCAATATTTCTTATGCTCGCTGGGAGGACGTTGAACAACCGCGGACCTCTGATGTTTATACAGTGTTCTCTGATTGTGCCTATGGCACCTCTGCTCTTCACTGGACCTCTGATGTTTATACAGTGTTCTCTGATTGTGCCTATGGCACCTCTGCTCTTTACTGGTTCTATTCTGCATTTTCTTCCATATCGTTCACTCCAGTACGTTGTTATTTTACTGTGTAGATTTGGGACCTGACCCTCCAGTATTTTCCACGTGTATATTATTTGGTATCTCTCTCGTCTCCTTTCTTGTGAGTACATTTGGAGAGCTTTGAGACGATCCCAATAATTTAGGTGCTTTATCTCGTCTATGCGTGCCGTATATGTTCTCTGTATTCCCTCTATTTCAGCAATCTCTCCAGCTCTGAAGGGGGAAGTGAGTACTGAACAGTACTCAAGACGGGACAACACAAGTGCCTTGAAGAGTACAACCATTGTGATGGGATCCCTGGATTTGAAAGTTCTCGTAATCCATCCTATCATTTTTCTGGCTGACGCAATATTTGCTTGGTTATGCTCCCTAAACGTTAGGTCGTCAGACATCATTATTCCCAAATCCTTGACATGCTGTTTTCCTACTATGGGCAGATTTGATTGTGTTTTGTACCCTGTATTATGTTTAAGGTTCTCATTTTTACCGTACCTGAGTACCTGGAATTTATCACTGTTAAACATCATGTTGTTTTCTGCTGCCCAGTCGAAAACTTTATTAATATCTATTTGTAGTTTTTCAATGTCTTCAGCAGAGGTAATTTTCATACTGATTGTTGTATCATCTGCAAAGGATGATACGAAGCTGTGACGTGTATTTGAGTCTATATCTGATATGAGAATAAGGAACAGCAGTGGTGCAAGGACTGTACCCTGAAGTACAGAACTTTTAACTGCGCTCGGACTCGATTATATATGGTTGACTGTTACTCTCTGTGTTCTGTTCCACAGAAAACTGAGTATCCAGTATACTTTACCAGGTATTCCCACTGACCTCATTTTGTGAGCTATCACTCCATGGTCACATTTGTCGAATGTCTTTGCGAAGTCCGTGTATACATCATCTGCATTTTGTTTTTCTTCTAATGCCTCAGTGACTTTGTTGTTATGCCAATAAGCAGCTCCACACCCGCCAGGATTGGTCCACACCCGCCAGGATTGGTCCACCGCCTCCAGGATTGGTCCACACCCACCAGGATTGGTCCACCGCCTCCAGGATTGGTCCACCGCCTCCAGGATTGGTCCACCGCCTCCAGGATTGGTCCACCGCCTCCAGGACTGGTCCACCGCCTCCAGGACTGGTCCACACCCTCCAGGACTGGTCCACACCCTCCAGGACTGGTCCACACCCTCCAGGACTGGTCCACACCCTCCAGGACTGGTCCACACCCTCCAGGACTGGTCCACACCCGCCAGGACTGGTCCACACCCGCCAGGACTGGTCTACACCCGCCTCCAGGATTGGTCCACACCCGCCAGGACTAGCCTACACCCGCCAGGACTGGTCCACACCCGCCAATCCTGGCAGGTGTGGTGTACCCAGGTAGGGCAAGAGGGGGCCAGAGTACCAGGCCATGATGCTATTAAGAGAAGACAACACTGTACTCGTACACTACCTCCTGGACTCTCTGGGGGATCAAACGTCCCATAACTTGTCCATGAGCGTTCCCCACCTCTAGTCTCCTGCACGGGAGTACAGCCTCCCCCTCTCCCAGGACTCTCCACCATGGGACTCTCCACCATGGGACTCTCCACCATGGGAGTCTCCACCATGGGACTCTCCACCATGGGACTCTCCACCATGGGACTCTCCACCATGGGACTCTCCACCATGGGACTCTCCACCATGGGACTCTCCACCATGGGACTCTCCACCATGGGACTCTCCACCATGGGACTCTCCACCATGGGACTCTCCACCATGGGACTCTCCACCATGGGACTCTCCACCATGGGACTCTCCACCATGGGAGTCTCCACCATGGGAGTCTCCACCATGGGAGTCTCCACCATGGGAGTCTCCACCATGGGAGTCTCCACCATGGGAGTCTCCACCATGGGAGTCTCCACCATGGGACTCTCCACCATGGGACTCTCCACCATGGGACTCTCCACCATGGGACTCTCCACCATGGGACTCTCCACCATGGGACTCTCCACCATGGGACTCTCCACCATGGGAGTCTCCACCATGGGAGTCTCCACCATGGGACTCTCCACCATGGGACTCTCCACCATGGGACTCTCCACCATGGGACTCTCCACCATGGGACTCTCCACCATGGGACTCTCCACCATGGGACTCTCCACCATGGGACTCTCCACCATGGGACTCTCCACCATGGGACTCTCCACCATGGGACTCTCTAGCCTCGCCCTCCAGGGCAGAGAACAGTGGGAGAGGCTCCCAGGTAGCAAAAGGTAAGGCTCGAGTTATAAAGGAGAGAGAGACGTCTTCCCAAGGATCAAAGCCTGTGGCTGGCGTAGGAAGGGTGCGATCCAATAGTGAGAGGGGGAGGGAAGGAGGGGAGACAAAGGAGGGTGAGGGGGAAGAGGCAGGGGGGTGAGGGGAAGAGGCAGGAGGGTAAGGGGGGAGAGAGATGAGGGGTGAGGGGGAACCAGGAGCGTGTCCTATCAGGCGAGGAGGGATCGGATCCCTCATAGCTACCGGAGTTCCAATCTTGGGGAACAAGTACTACATATCTCCCCCTTCCCCCCCCCCCCCAAGATCGTCCTCCACCCCCACGCCCACACACCACGCCCACCGCCCACACACCTAAATCTGTATTCTCTTGAGCGCAGGCGGGAGAGATACATAATAATTTACACGTGGAAGATATTAGAGGGGCTGGTCCCAAACCTGCACACAGAAATAACACCACATGAGACCAGGAGGCATGGCAGGATGTGCAGAATACCCCCGTTGAAGAGCAGAGGTGCAACAGGTACTCTGAGAGAGAACTATCAACATCAGAGGCCCGAGACTGTTCAACACGCTTCCACTACACATAAGGGACATAACTGGCCGACCCCTCACAGTGTTCATGAGAGAACTATCAACATCAGAGGCCCGAGACTGTTCAACACGCTTCCACTACACATAAGGGACATAACTGGCCGACCCCTCACAGTGTTCAAGAGAGAACTATCAACATCAGAGGCCCGAGACTGTTCAACACGCTTCCACTGCACATACGGGACATAACTGGCCGACCCCCTCACAGTGTTCAAGAGAGAACTATCAACATCAGAGGCCCGAGACTGTTCAACACGCTTCCACTACACATAAGGGACATAACTGGCCGACCCCTCACAGTGTTCAAGAGAGAACTTTATAAAGACCTCCAAAGGATACCTGATCAACCAGGCTGTGACTCATACGTCAGGCTGCGAGCAGCCGCGTCCAACAGCCTGGTTGATCAGTCCAGCAACCAGGAGACCTGGTCGGAGACCGGGCCACGAGGAAGATGAGCCCCGAAACCATTTCAAGGTAAGCGGAAACTGATCGTGGAAAGTTGGAACAGAAGTAGATACAACCACGGGTTGGAGAGGCGGGGCCCAGAGCTACAGCCCGACACTCCAGACAGCCGAGCCCACGTGGCATGCCCTGCTGGAGGCCTGCGCTGCATGGCATTACCTACAGTAACTACTGTATTATACAGCACCAATAATGCCATATTCAACATCCATCACCCGGAATGACTTATACATTCTCATTGTATATGATATATAGGCCTAGAAAATCCTACCCCCCCCCCCCCAGGTATACTTTAAGGCAGTGAGTGTTAGTATACACCGTGGGGAGAGGTTGCCAGTGGAAACACCTACAGTATACCTGGTTGATGGGGTTTTGGGAGTTCTTCTACTCCCCAAGCCCGGCCCGAGGCCAGGCTTGACTTGTGAGAGTTTGGTCCACCAGGCTGTTGCTTGGAGCGGCCCGCAGGCCCACATACCCACCACAGCCTGGTTGGTCCGGCACGCCTTGGAGAAAACTATCTAGTTTTCTCTTGAAGATGTCCACGGTTGTTCCGGCAATATTTCTTATGCTCGCTGGGAGGACGTTGAACAACCGCGGACCTCTGATGTTTATACAGTGTTCTCTGATTGTGCCTATGGCACCTCTGTTCTTCACTGGTTCTATTCTGCATTTTCTTCCATATCGTTCACTCCAGTATGTTGTTATTTTACTGTGTAGATTTGGGACCTGGCCCTCCAGTATTTTCCACGTGTATATTATTTGGTATCTCTCTCGTCTCCTTTCTTGTGAGTACATTTGGAGAGCTTTGAGACGATCCCAATAATTTAGGTGCTTTATCTCGTCTATGCGTGTCGTATATGTTCTCTGTATTCCCTCTATTTCAGCAATCTCTCCTGCTCTGAAGGGGGAAGTGAGTACTGAACAGTACTCAAGACGGGACAACACAAGTGACTTGAAGAGTACAACCATTGTGATGGGATCCCTGGATTTGAAAGTTCTCGTAATCCATCCTATCATTTTTCTGGCTGACGCAATATTTGCTTGGCTCCCTAAACGTTAGGTCGTCAGACATCATTATTCCCAAATCCTTTACATGCTGTTTTCCTACTATGGGCAGATTTGATTGTGTTTTGTACCCTGTATTATGTTTAAGGTCCTCATTTGTACCGTACCTGAGTACCTGGAATTTATCACTGTTAAACATCATGTTATTTTCTGCTGCCCAGTCGAAAACTTTGTTCATATCTACTTGTAATCCATCCTACCATTGTCCTGGCCGCCGCCGCTATATTTGCTCGGTTATGTTCACTATATGTCAGGTCGTCAGACATCATAATTCCCAGATCTTTTACATGTTGCTTTCCTTCTATGAGTAGGTCTGATGGCGTCCTGTCCCCTGTGTTTCGTTTAACTTGCTCGTTTGCACCATACCTCAGTACCTGCAACTTGTCACCGTTAAACATCATGTTATTTTCTGTTGCCCAATCGCAGACTTTATTAATATCTGCCTCCAGGTTTTGCACTGTCTTCTACAGTGCCAATTAAGCTTTCTACCAACACATCTGACTCTCCCACACTCTTCCTTTGGGGGCCACTGTATTCTACTAAGCTGTTACTACCTCAATGGTGTGGCACTGTGTAGACAGGTGTGGCACAGCGCTCTCTTGCACTCCAATAACAGCCCGCTTGTCCAGGTTTGGAAAGCATTCCTCTAAGTGTTGCTACACAATTACTCGGCAGCTTTGAACGTGGTTGAACCCGATAGTTTGATATGAACACCCTGCCCACGCCACCCACCCACTGCCGCCCACGCCACCCACCCACTGCCGCCCACCCCACCCACCCACTGCCGCCCACGCCACCCACCTACTTTCGCCACTGGCGTCCCTCTGGTCAGTAATACAACCCTGCCAGTAGTAATCATGCCGCTACGCCCACCTACACATCACGCCCCCCGCCCACGTCAAGTGGGCGGGGGGGTTTGGGGTCAGTGGGTGGTGGAAAAGGGTGGGCGGCCGTGGCGGGCGTGCCTTATCGCCGCTGTGAGCGAGACACTTCGTCAGCTTAATGTCTCGCTATTATTGACTTAAGCATCACTCAACCCGCTCCTTGTGTCACGCCGGCACCTTGCCCGCCGCCATGCTTGACACGCCGCCCCTGCCACAGCCTGTGTCACCTCTGACAGCCTGTGTCACCTCTGACACAGCCTGTGTCACCTCTGACACAGCCTGTGTCACCCCTGCCACAGCCAGTGCCACCCCTGCCACAGCCAGTGCCACCCCTGCCACAGCCAGTGCCACCCCTGCCACAGCCAGTGCCACCCCTGCCACAGCCAGTGCCACCCCTGCCACAGCCAGTGCCACCTCTGCCACAGCCTGTGTCACCTCTGCCACAGCCAGTGCCACCCCTGCCACAGCCAGTGCCACCCCTGCCACAGCCAGTGCCACCCCTGCCACAGCCAGTGCCACCCCTGCCACAGCCAGTGCCACCCCTGCCACAGCCAGTGCCACCCCTGCCACAACCAGTGAACTCCCAACCTCAGGACTACGAATCCGAAGCGCTGTCCACTCAGCTATCAGGCTCCCCCCTGGGAGAGAGGGGGGGCCTGGTTGAGGTAAACACAACTAGGTGAGAACACACACACCAAACTGTTCCCAGAGCCAAGTGACACGAGCCGCAACATTAATACGGGCGAGAATACGAGACATGATCCTGACATACAAAATACCCCAGAAGAATAGGGAAAGTCAAAAGGGACAAAGCAGGGAGAGGGGCCCCGCAAGACCAAGTTCAGCCACACAAGGAATCAAAAACATCCTTAATAAATCAAACGAAACATCAGCCAGGGAAAATTACAGGTTAGGTAATGAGAGGCTTGAATACAAGGGTTGGGAGGGTAGCAGTGATAGCCATCACGGTACTGGAAGCTGGTATCTCAGGTACTGGAACAGTATCCAGGTACTGGAAGTCCGTATACAGGTACTCAGGGTACTGGAAGTCAGTATACAGGTACTCAGGGTACTGGAACAGTATCCAGGTACTCAGGGTACTGGAACAGTATCCAGGTACTCAGGGTACTGGAAGTCAGTATACAGGTACTCAGGGTACTGGAAGTCAGTATACAGGTACTCAGGGTACTGGAAGTCAGTATACAGGTACTCAGGGTACTGGAAGTCAGTATACAGGTACTCAGGGTACTGGAAGTCAGTATACAGGTACTCAGGGTACTGGAAGTCAGTATACAGGTACTCAGGGTACTGGAAGTCAGTATACAGGTACTCAGGGTACTGGAACAGTATCCAGGTACTCAGGTTACTGGAAGGAGGTACCTCAGGTACTGGAACAGTATCCAGGTACTCAGGGTACTGGAAGGAGGTACTCAGGGTACTGGAACAGTATACAGGTACTCAGGGTACTGGAAGGAGGTACCTCAGGTACTGGAACAGTATCCAGGTACTCAGGGTACTGGAAGCAGGTACCTCAGGTACTGGAACACTGTGCCAACATCCACCCTTGAAGGTACTTCTAATATTCCGGCTGGAAAGAGAGAGATGGTGGTGCTGGAAATGCTTCCAGAGAATCGATTATTACACTAAAAAGAACGCCTCACACTGGAATGACACAGTCTGCAGAGCAGACAGCAGCGAGTGTGTACACACTTACGACACACTAGGAGGTCACACACACTCGCCCACCTCCATAATTACAGCATGAAGGCGAACTATCTTGAGACGGCGTCTAGCTGTCACGGCTATGCAGGGCCCCTTACTGCAGGAGGGGCTGTGTCAGAGGGGTCCGTCACTAGGAGCCACGTCAGGGGCCCCTTACTGCAGAGGGGCTGTGTCAGAGGGGTCCTCCACTAGGAGCCACGTCAGGGGCCCCTTACTGCAGGAGGGGCTGTGTCAGAGGGGTCCTCCACTAGGAGCCACGTCAGGGGCCCCTTACTGCAGGAGGGGCTGTGTCAGAGGGGTACCTGGTTGATACCTGGTTGATAGGGTTCTGGGAGTTCTTCTACTCCCCAAGCCCGGCCCGAGGCCAGGCTTGACTTGTGAGAGTTTGGTCCACCAGGCTGTTGCTTGGAGCGGCCCGCAGGGCCACATACCCACCACAGCCCGGTTGGTCCGGCACTTCTCTTAGGAAACCGTCTAGTTTTCTCTTGAAGATGTCCACGGTTGTTCCGGCAATATTTCTTATGCTCGCTGGGAGGACGTTGAACAACCGTGGACCTCTGATGTTTATACAGTGTTCTCTGATTGTGCCTATGGCACCTCTGCTCTTCACTGATGTTTTCAGTGTTCTCCGATCTTGCATTTTCTTCCATATCGTTCACTCCAGTACTGTTGTTATATTTACTGTGTAGATTTGGTACCTGGCCCTCCAGTATTTTCCAGGTGTATATTATTTTATATCTCTCTCGTCTCCTTTCTAGAGAGTACATTTGGAGAGCTTTGAGACGATCTCAATAATTTTGGTACTTTATTTCGTCTATGCATGCCGTATATGTTCTCTGTATTCCCTCTATTTCAGCAATCTCTCCTGCTCTGAAGGGGAAAGTGAGTACTGAGCAGTACTCAAGACGGGACAACACAAGTGACTTGAAGAGTACAACCATTGTGATGGGATCCCTGGATTTGAAAGTTCTCGTAATCCATATTATCATTTTTCTGGCTGACGCGATATTTGCTTGGTTATGCTCCCTAAACGTTAGGTCGTCGGACACTATTATTCCCAAATCCTTGACATGCTGTTTTCCTACTATGGGCAGATTCGATTGTGTTTTGTACCCTGTATTATGTTTCAGATCCTCATTTTTGCCGTACCTGAGTACCTGGAATTTATCACTGTTAAACATCATGTTATTTTCTGTTGCCCAATCGAAAACTTTGTTGATATCTGCTTGTAGTTTTTCAATGTCTTCAGCAGAGGTAATTTTCATGCTGATTTTTGTGTCATCTGCAAAGGATGACACGAAGCTGTGACTTGTATTTTTGTCTATATCTGATATGAGAATAAGGAACAGCAGTGGTGCAAGGACTGTACCTTGAGGTACAGAGCTTTTAACTGAGCTTGGACTCGATTTTATTTGATTGACTGTTACTCTTTGTGTTCTGTTCGACAGGAAATTGAGTATCCAGCGTCCTACTTTTCCAGTTATTCCCATTGACCTCATTTTGTGAGCTATCACCCCATGGTCACATTTGTCGAACGCCTTTGCAAAGTCTGTGTATACAACATCTGCATTTTGCTTTTCTTCTAGAGCTTCTGTGATTTTGTCATAGTGGTTGAGTAACTGTGACAGACAGGATCTTCCCGCTCTAAATCCATGTTGTCCTGTGTTGTGTAGCTCATTATTTTCCATAAAACTAGAAAGTTGATTCGTAATCACTCTTTTCAAACACTTTTGTTATGTGTGATGTTAGTGCAACTGGCCTATAATTTTTTGCCAAGGCTTTACTCTCCCCCCTTTGTGCAGCAGAGCTAGATCTGCAGATTTAAGTGCTGCTGGTATCTCCCCTGTATCCAGGCTCTTTCTCCATATTACGCTGAGTGTTCTCGCTACTGGTATTTTACATTTCTTAATGAATATTGAATTCCATGAGTCCGGCCCAGGAGCTGAGTGCATGGGCATATTATCAGTTCTCTTTCAAAGTCTTCCGAGTTTGTGGTAATATCCGTTATATTATCTGCAGCTTGAATGTCATTCATAAAGAAGCTGTCTGGGTCATCAACTTTCATGTTGTTTATTGGTCCGTCACTAGGAGCCACGTCAGGGCCCCTTACTGCAGGAGGGGCTGCGTCAGAGGGGTCTGTCACTAGGAGCCACGTCAGGGGCCCCTGCCACTAGGAGCCACGTCAGGGGCCCCTGCCACTAGGAGCCACGTCAGGGGCCCCTGCCACTAGGAGCCACGTCAGGGGCCCCTGCCACTAGGAGCCACGTCAGGGGCCCGTCACTAGGGGGGCCCATGACAGGTGTGGAGGGTGCTGGGAGATGCAGCATCCCTGGCGCGATGCTCTACGTGATCTGTTCACTAATGAACCTAATTATCCGCGGCCGCCGGGCGCTGGCCAGCCCGGCGCGTGGCCTAGACACCCTCCAGAGCCCAGCGGCGGAGGAGGGCATCCTGGGGCATCCTGAGGCATCCTGAGGCATCCTGGGGCATCCAAGGGCATCTTGGAGCACCCTGAGGCACCCTTGGGCATCCTGGGGGATCCTGGAGCACCCTGGGGCATCCTGGAGCATCCTGGGGCATCCTGGGGCACCCTGGGACATCCTGGGGGACCCTGGGGCATCCTGGGGGATCCTGGGGAACCCTGGGGCATCCCGTGGCATCCTAGGGCACCCTGGGACATCCTGGGGGATCCTGGAGCATCCTGGGGCATCCTGGGGCATCCCGGGGCATCCTAGGGCACCCTGGGGAATCCTGGGGCATCCTTGGGCATCCCGGGGCATCCCGGGGCATCCTGGGGGATCCTGAGGCATCCCGGGGCATCCTGGGGGATCCTGGGGCATCCTGGAGCATCCTGGGGCACCCTAGGGTATCCCGGGGCATCCTAGGGCACCCTGGGGCATCCTGGGGGATCCTGGGGCACCCTGGGGCATCCTGGGGCACCCTGGGGCATCATGGGACATCCTGGGGCATCCTGGGGCATCCCGGGGCATCCTAGGGCACCCTGGGGAATCCTGGGGCATCCTTGGGCATCCCGGGGCACCCTGGGACACCCTGAGGCACCCTGGGGCATCCCGGGGCACCCTGGGGCATCCCGGGGCACCCTGGGGCATCCCGGGGCACCCTGAGGCATCCCGTGACACCCTGGGGCATCCTGGGGCATCCTGGGGCATCCCTACATATAGTCTTGGTAGCCCTAGATGACGGCATCACCGTCTGCTCATCTCCCGTCAATTCCTAATAACCCAAATGCCACCATTTTCCTGTCCGGGGGACCCCCCTTATGCCGGGGGCCCCTTATGCCGGGGGCCCCTTATGCCGGGGGGCCCCTTATGCCGGGGGGCCCCTTATGCCGGGGGCCCCTTATGCCGGGGGGCCCCCTTATGCCGGGGGGCCCCAGGCATAAGGGGGACCTCAACTCTCAGGGAACTGATCAACACCTCTCTATCCGCAGTGATCAATCGAGCTGTTGTGGGGGGAATATCTCTGGTTAAGCTATAGCCACCTAAAGACTGGTTAATGAGCCCCCGGGACCACATGTAGCAGGTGTGTGAGCACATGTAGCAGGTGTGTGAGCACATGTAACAGGTGTGTGATCTTCCAGCGGCGCCCCCGACTTGTCTGCCAGTACACAGTTGGACAACGATCATGTCCACACCTGCAAGGACCCAGAGGACGATCATGACCACACTTGCAAGGACCCAGAGGACGACCATGCCCACACCTGCAAGGACCCCAGAGGACGACCATGTCCACACCTGCAAGGACCCCAGAGGACGATCATGTCCACACTTGCAAGGACCCAGAGGACGACCATGCCCACACCTGCAAGGACCCCAGAGGACGATCATGTCCACACCTGCAAGGACCCCAGAGGACGATCATGTCCACACCTGCAAGGACCCCAGAGGACGATCATGTCCACACCTGCAAGGACCCCAGAGGACGATCATGTCCACACCTGCAAGGACCCCAGAGGACGATCATGTCCACACTTGCAAGGACCCAGAGGACGACCATGCCCACACCTGCAAGGACCCCAGAGGACGATCATGTCCACACCTGCAAGGCATCAGAAAATAACATGATGTTTAACAGTGATAAATTCCAGGTACTCAGGTACGGTAAAAATGAGGACCTTAAACATAATACAGAGTACAAAACACAATCAAATGTACCCATAGTAGGAAAACAGCATGTAAAGGATTTGGGAATAATAATGTCGGACGACCTAACGTTTAAGGAGCATAACCAAGCAAATATTGCGACAGCCAGAAAAATGATAGGATGGATTACGAGAACTTTCAAATCCAGGGATCCCATCACAATGGTTGTACTCTTCAAGGCACTTGTGTTGTCCCGTCTTGAGTACTGCTCAGTACTCACTTCCCCCTTCAAAGCAGGAGAGATTGCTGAAATAGAGGGAATACAGAGAACATATACGGCACGCATAGACGCAATAAAGCACCTAAATTATTGGGATCGTCTCAAAGCCCTCCAAATGTACTCACTAGAAAGAAGACGAGAGAGATATCAAATAATATACACCTGGAAGATACTGGAGGGTCAAGTACCAAATCTACACAGTAAAATAACAACGTACTGGAGTGAACGACATGGAAGAAAATGTAGAATAGAACCAATGAAGAGCAGAGGTGCCATAGGCACAATCAGAGAACACTGTATAAACATCAGAGGTCCGCGGTTGTTCAACGTCCTCCCAGCAAGCATAAGAAATATTGCCGGAACAACAGTGGACATTTTCAAGAGGAAACTAGATTTATTCCTCCAAGGAGTGCCGGACCAACCGGGCTGTGGTGGGTATGTGGGCCTGCGGGCCGCTCCAAGCAACAGCCTGGTGGACCAAACTCTCACAAGTCGAGCCTGGCCTCGGGCCGGGCTTGGGGAGTAGAAGAACTCCCAGAACCCCATCAACCAGGTATCAACCAGGTATCAACCAGGACCCCAGAGGACGATCATGTCCACACCTGCAAGGACCCCAGAGGACGATCATGTCCACACCTGCAAGGACCCCAGAGGACGACCATGTCCACACCTGCAAGGACAAGAGGACGACCATGCCCACACCTGCAAGGACCAGACGACGACCATACCCACACCTGCAAGGACCAGACGACGACCATACCCACACCTGCAAGGACCAAGAGGACGACCATGCCCACACCTGCAAGGACCAGACGACGCATGCGCGGCAACACACAACCTCCCCCCCCCCCTGCCCAGCATTCGTCTCCAAGGGCTAAATTTACTGTGGAGGATGTAGAGGTTTCGTTACAGCCAGGTGTGTGAGGCTCCCCGCCCGGCCGTCGTTAGTCACTTGTCTCCAGCGAGCCCGGCCCGAGGCCAGGCTTGACTTGTGAGAGTTTGGTCCACCAGGCTGTTGCTTGGAGCGGCCCGCAGGCCCACATACCCACCACAGCCCGGCCCGAGGCCAGGCTTGACTTGTGAGAGTTTAGTCCACCAGGCTGTTGCTTGGAGCGGCCCGCAGGTCCACATACCCACCACAGCCCGGCCCGAGGCCAGGCTTGACTTGTGAGAGTTTGGTCCACCAGGCTGTTGCTTGGAGCGGCCCGCAGGTCCACATACCCACCACAGCCCGGCCCGAGGCCAGGCTTGACTTGTGAGAGTTTGGTCCACCAGGCTGTTGCTTGGAGCGGCCCGCAGGCCCACATACCCACCACAGCCCGGCCCGAGGCCAGGCTTGACTTGTGAGAGTTTGGTCCACCAGGCTGTTGCTTGGAGCGGCCCGCAGGCCCACATACCCACCACAGCCCGGCCCGAGGCCAGGCTTGACTTGTGAGAGTTTGGTCCACCAGGCTGTTGCTTGGAGCGGCCCGCAGGCCCACATACACACCACAGCCCGGCCCGAGGCCAGGCTTGACTTGTGAGAGTTTGGTCCACCAGGCTGTTGCTTGGAGCGGCCCGCAGGCCCACATACCCACCACAGCCCGGCCCGAGGCCAGGCTTGACTTGTGAGAGTTTGGTCCACCAGGCTGTTGCTTGGAGCGGCCCGCAGGCCCACATACCCACCACAGCCCGGCCCGAGGCCAGGCTTGACTTGTGAGAGTTTGGTCCACCAGGCTGTTGCTTGGAGCGGCCCGCAGGCCCACATACACACCACAGCCCGGCCCGAGGCCAGGCTTGACTTGTGAGAGTTTGGTCCACCAGGCTGTTGCTTGGAGCGGCCCGCAGGCCCACATACACACCACAGCCCGGCCCGAGGCCAGGCTTGACTTGTGAGAGTTTGGTCCGCCAGGCTGTTGCTTGGAGCGGCCCGCAGGCCCACATACCCACCACAGCCCAATAATTTACACGTGGAAAATATTAGAGGGGCTGGTCCCAAACCTGCACACAGAAATAACATCACATGAGACCAGGAGGCATGGCAGGATGTGCAGAATACCCCCGTTGAAGAGCAGAGGTGCGTGCAACAGGTACTCTGAGAGAGAACTCTTATCAACATAAGAGGCCCGAGACTGTTCAACACGCTTCCACTACACATAAGGGGCATAACTGGCCGACCCCTCACAGTGTTCAAGAGAGAACTATCAACATCAGAGGCCCGAGACTGTTCAACACGCTTCCACTACACATAAGGGACATAACTGGCCGACCCCTCACAGTGTTCAAGAGAGAACTATCAACATCAGAGGCCCGAGACTGTTCAACACGCTTCCACTACACATAAGGGACATAACTGGCCGACCCCTCACAGTGTTCAAGAGAGAACTATCAACATCAGAGGCCCGAGACTGTTCAACACGCTTCCACTACACATAAGGGACATAACTGGCCGACCCCTCACAGTGTTCAAGAGAGAACTATCAACATCAGAGGCCCGAGACTGTTCAACACGCTTCCACTACACATAAGGGACATAACTGGCCGACCCCTCACAGTGTTCAAGAGAGAACTATCAACATCAGAGGCCCGAGACTGTTCAACACGCTTCCACTACACATAAGGGGTATAACTGGCCGACCCCTCACAGTGTTCAAGAGAGAACTATCAACATCAGAGGCCCGAGACTGTTCAACACGCTTCCACTACACATAAGGGACATAACTGGCCGACCCCTCACAGTGTTCAAGAGAGAACTTGATAAACACCTCCAAAGGATACCTGATCAACCAGGCTGTGACTCATACGTCAGCCTGCGAGCAGCCGCGTCCAACAGCCTGGTTGACCAGTCCAGCAACCAGGAGGCCTGGTCGAGGACCGGGCCGTAGGGACGCTCAGACAAACAGTTTTGTACCTTTAATACTCTAATGATTGGCCGTTCAAACACCTTTAAAACTTAACAAGGTGTTAACTCGCGCCTTGTGTGATAAATGCCCTAGTAAAAACCTCCAATCTCTTCCAACTCAAGATACCTTTTAGAGTAATCTCCCTGTCACTGATATTCCTCTTTATCTGTACTTCAGTCTTCACACACACACACTCACACACACACACACACACACACACACTCACACACACACACACACACACACACAAACACACACACACACACACACACACACACACACACACACACACACACACACACACACACACACACACACACACACACACACACACACACACACACACACACACACACACCACACCACACACACACACACTCACACACACACACACACACACACACACACACACACACACACACACACACACACACACACACACACACCACACCACACACACACACACTCACACACACACACACCACACCACACACACACACACACACACACACACACACACACACACACACACACACACACACACACACACACACACACACACACACACACACACACACACACACACACACACACACACACACACACACACACACACACACACACACACACACACACACACACACACACACACACACACACACACACCACACACACACACACACACACACACACACACACACACACACACACACACACACACACACACACACACACACACACACACACACACACCACACCACACACACACACACACACACACACACACACACACACCACACACACACACACACACACCACACACACACACACACACACACACACACACACACACACACACACACACCACACACACACACACACACACACACACACACACACACACACACACACACACACACACACACACACACACACACCCCCACACACACACACACACACACACACACACACACACACACACACACACACCACACCACACCACACACACACACACACACACACACACACACACACACACACACACACACACACACACACACACACACACTCACACACACACACACCACACACACACACACACCCGTCACCGACAAAGGTAATGGGACTCTTGCTCTCCTCAAAGCTGTCACACTTGAAACAACTGCCTCCTCCATCAGCACTCCCAAACACTGTGTCTACACCGACAGCTCGGTCCAATCTTGAAGGAGGGAGTGTAGAATCTCCTTCCTTCAATTATTCCTTCTTCGTAGTCCTGTCTGCTTTAGCATTTCCGTTATTTTATGCATTCTTTTGCCGTGTCCTGGTGGGTCTGCTGTGTTCTACGTTGGACCTCTTTCTGGCTAGTCCTCAAAGGAACATAAATTTTAAATTTTGCCCCGAGGGGCGAGTTTATTGGGCAGCGCCACTCATCTTGTGAGTGGACACACCGCCATAGTGACAGTATTGGGCAGCGCCACTCATCCTGTGAGTGGACACACCGCCATAGCAGCATGTACAACACTCCCCAATAGGAAGAAAACCCGCTGGGTTGTTCATCCTGTCACTTGTACCCAGACACAGAGGAACATGTTTCGGGCAGACTTCGTATGCTTCAGAAGTCAGTTGTTGAATTCCCTGTGTAGCATTTTTATTTCAGAACATTTTCCAACTGAATGTTCGTATGATCCCTGTTTATTTTCTGCCAGTCTATCCTTTTATTATTATAATTGGATTTATTGAATAACCCTTCTCGGTTCATAATTTGTTTAGGCCTATTACGAGTAGTAATGTTAGTTTGCACTTTGATGAGCAACCTGTGGCAGGTGGCTACAGGTATGAGCCTGGTCTGCCACCACCTGTGGCAGGTGGCTACAGGTATGAGGCTGGTCTGCCACCACCTGTGGCAGGTGGCTACAGGTATGAGGCTGGTCTGCCACCACCTGTGGCAGGTGGCTACAGGTAGATTAGAAATGTCTAAGCAGGTTATGTGGAAGAGAGAGAGTATTCCCCTAACACCAATACCGTCTTATCTTCACTTCGCGATAAGATCCTGGCATACTATTTAAATATCGAGAGCATATTACGAGATTTATGTTAGTGGTGAGATAAGGAATAAGTGCGCAAGCGGTCGTCAGGTCTCCAAGTACTTGAATCCCCTTAATGTAAGGATCAAAATGTACTTAAGTCCATAAACGCACCGCCCCCCCCCCTGTTATCTCTTATCAGGGGAATGTCTCACCACAGCTGAAAGTTCCTCCACACTACACCCCTCTCCCCCACAACCCTGGCTTGGGGGGGGGGAGGGGGTTGAACAACTCCCACAGCCCCGGTCGGCCGAGCGGACAGCACACTGGACTTGTGATCCTGTGGTCCTGGGTTCGATCCCAGGCGCCGGCGAGAAACAATGGGCAGAGTTTCTTTCACCCTATGCCCCTGTTACCTAGCAGTAAAATAGGTACCTGGGTGTTAGTCAGCTGTCACGGGCTGCTTCCTGGGGGTGGAGGCCTGGTCGAGGACCGGGCCGCGGGGACACTAAAGCCCCGAAATCATCTCAAGATAACCTCAAGATAACCTCCATCAGTGGCTGTATCTGGGAGCGACAATACGTAGCTGGCTAGTATAACTGGGGAAGCTTGTGTTGTTAAATATCCGCTATCTGGAACAAAAAGTTCCAAGTAGCACGGGCTATGGCGAGCCCGAAGTCAGCATGTGGTGGGATGTGGTGTTTAATATTCCTCAGCCTCCGCCCACCGCCCCGCGACACAGGCCCAGCCACACACACGTCACAATATATACATCAGAAATGCGTATAACTGATACCAGTGGCGACCCGGTATGGACTGGTCGGTAGAGCCACGGCCTCGCTTCTTGTCGGGTCGGGGTTCGATACCCGCTGGAAGCCCAGTGGTAGGGCACTCTACACATCATTGTTCTATCCCTTCATAGTGCTCTAGGCTTACATGCCTTACGCCTGCTCATATTGGAGCGTTGGATTTTCAACTTTGTCACAGAATGGAGCGAGTGATGGTCAATCAAATACGGTCATCAAGCCGTCTTGAGTACTGCTCAGTACTCACTGAGAATAGTGAGTACTGAGAATACAGAGAACATATACGGCACGCATAGACGAGATAAAACACCTAAATTATTGGGATCGTCTCAAAGCTCTCCAAATCCAGGGATCCCATCACAATGGTTGTACTCTTCAAGTCGCTTGTGTTGTCCCGTCTTGAGTACTGCTCAGTACTCACTTCCCCCTTCAGAGCAGGAGAGATTGCTGAAATAGAGGGAATACAGAGAACATATACGGCACGCATAGACGAGATAAAACACCTAAATTATTGGGATCGTCTCAAAGCTCTCCAAATGTACTCACAAGAAAGGAGACGAGAGAGATACCAAATAATATACACCTGGAAAATACTGGAGGGCCAGGTCCCAAATCTACACAGTAAAATAACAACATACTGGAGTGAACGATATGGAAGAAAATGCAGAATAGAACCAGTGAAGAGCAGAGGTGCCATAGGCACAATCAGAGAACACTGTATAAACATCAGAGGTCCAGTGAAGAGTAGAGGTGCCATAGGCACAATCAGAGAACACTGTATAAACATCAGAGGTCCAGTGAAGAGCAGAGGTGCCATAGGCACAATCAGAGAACACTGTATAAACATCAGAGGTGCCATAGGCACAATCAGAGAACACTGTATAAACATCAGAGGTCCGCGGTTGTTCAACGTCCTCCCAGCAAGCATAAGAAAAATTGCCGGAACAAAGGTGGATGTATTCAAGAGGCACTTAAATAAGTTCTTGCAAGAAGTGCCGGACCAACCAGGCTGTGGTGGGTGTGTGGGCCTGCGGGCCGCTGGAGTAGAACAACTCTCGACCCTCTTCAGGTACACTCCAGGTATAGTTACACACACACCACCATCGGCCACCAACATAAGCCTCCCACCGTCCTAACCCCCATCCAGGAACCCCAGCACCCAACCTAACCTAACCTAACCTAACCTAACCTAACCTAACCTAACCTAACCTAACCTAACCTAACCTAACCAGCTGGTGCATAGCAAACGAGCACTAAGCCGCTACTTTTGTTCATTTGATGCATCACGCAATTGTGATCTCTGTGGTGTAATGAAGTAAGGGCGAAGATGGAGCGCGGCCTATTGACATAGCTCGAGTGCAGGGGGGAGTTGTGTAAAACCCTGGTTTGTGTCTCGGAGAGGCTGCAAGATCCAGTAAGTTCAGTAGAACTTCGGTTTCAACTCCTTTTGACCATGTCGTAGCTCAGTCGATTAAGGCAGCGTCTGGGAAGCTCCCGGACGCAGGTTCGAATCCTCGTCACGGCCCTTGTGGATTTGTTCACTAAGTCGCTACTTGTCATAGCAGGTTGTATTTGGTAGGTTGGTTACCTGCCTGCCATGGACCGGGCCATGCTGGTCCATGGACCGAGTGCTCCGGGGCACCACAGGACCCGGTCTCTCTTCACGCAGGCTGGCGTTCAATCCCCGACCGTCCAAATGGTTGGGCGATATAAGCTTAACTTGTATACACACTGGCTTCCTGTCCCTCCAGAAACAATAAATTATAGAATATCCAATCACTGGCCTTATTTAGTCATCCTCCAAGTTCAACCTAATTACCACCAGTAAATTAACTATCAACCACTTAAGTGATCTCGAGTGGAAGAAGAAGTTCAAAGTGTTCAAAGTCACCAGATCCCGCATATAATTAGTCTTGTCATAATATTATCTTGAGATTATCTTGAGATGATTTCGGGGCTTTAGTGTCCCCGCGGCCCGGTCCTCGACCAGGCCTCCACCCCCAGGAAGCAGCCCGTGACAGCTGACTAACACCCAGGTACCTATTTTACTGCTAGGTAACAACAGGGGCATAGGGTGAAAGAAACTCTGTCCATTGTTTCTCGCCGGCGCCTGGGATCGAACACAGGACCACAGGATCACAAGCCCAGCGTGCCGTCCGCTCGGCCGACCGGCTCCCGTGTGGGTCTCCACTCCCATAGGGGCGTGTTCTCTACTTAAGGCTGTGTATGTATAGTCCTTATAGTGTCTATGGTACGCAAGGTTACAGAGGTGGCCAAAGGTACACAACGATGAATAGGCACAGTGAAGGGCTGAGACCAGGAAGGTAAGGGCAGGCACTAGGATAACATAGCCCTCTTATGTTATCATAGGATAACCCCTGATAGCCACACTCCCAGGAGATAAGCCCGGCTGAACTCTCCACTTGACCTGTTATAACACCTCGCCGATAACAGAGATCGAACCTGTGGCATTTCTCCCCCCACGTCGACCGCAGCCCCTGATAACCACCGTCTTGTCGACGGCGTTTGGTTACTTCGCGGGCTGCGATAGCCGTTATCAGGCGGGTGCCGGCTGATCTAAGGTTTCCCTCTGATATCTTACTCCCTCAAGCTGCCTGCCCCCACTCACGGAGGTGGCTGCCACCCACTCTGCCACACATGTGGTGTAGCACATGTTCAGAACTTTGTATACCACATATGTCAGACCAATCCTGGAGTATGCAGCCCCAGCATGGAGTCCATATCTAGTCAAGGATAAGACTAAACTGGAAAAGGTTCAAAGATTTGCCACCAGACTAGTACCCGAGCTGAGAGGTATGAGCTACGAGGAGAGACTACGGGAATTAAACCTCACTTCGCTGGAAGACAGAAGAGATAGGGGGGGACATGATCACCACATTCAAGATTCTGAAGGGGATTGATAGGGTAGATAAAGACAGTCTATTTAACACAAGGGGAACACGCACAAGGGGACACAGGTGGAAACTGAGTGCCCAAATGAGCCACAGAGATATTAGAAAGAACTTTTTAGTGTCAGAGTGGTTGACAAATGGAATGCATTAGGCAGTGATGTGGTGGAGGCTGACTCCATACACAGTTTCAAGTGTAGATATGACAGAGCCCAGTAGGCTCAGGAACCTGTACACCTGTTGATTGACGGTTGAGAGACGGGACCAAAGAGCCAGAGCTCAACCCCCGCAAGCACAACTAGGTGAGTACACACAGCACTGGTAATACCCATCTGTGAGGAGAGAGAAAACAAAAAAAAAGTACCCAGGGCGCAGGTTCGAATCCTAACGGCTCTTGCGGATTTTCCTCACTGATCCATCACGCTAATGTGATCTCTCTGTGCATATGTGCGTGCGTGCGTGTATGAGGGTGGACGAGGCTGCCGCTACGCCATCCTGCCGCTGCCGCCGCCGCCGCCGCCGCCGCCGCTGCCACAAGGGGGGGGGGGGGGGTAGGGGGGGGGGGGGTTGCAATAAACTGCGCCATGTCAGGGAGGAAGTTGGCAGCGGAGGAGGACAGTTGCGGAGTGCCGGAGCCATAACCGTCAGTGCCAGGAGGTGCTGCTGACGAAGGACCTCTCTCTCTCTCTCTCTCTCTCTGGGGGTTCGGACCCCTCCGTACACACCCCCTCCCCCCCACCACCCCCCCCCAAAAAATCCTAATATCCCGCCCACTAAAAAAAAATAATCGAGGCTGCGCGCACTCCGTCTCTTCCCGAAATAAAAATACGAAAAAATAAATGTTGAAAGAAATACCTGAGGAATTATATAGGAGTCTTCCGTTGACGTGGAGTGTGGGGGGGGGGGAGGGGGGAGGATGGTGAGCCACACCATTCACGCCACACTATCCTTGAGAAGGGGGAGAGGTGTGGGGGGGGGGGGGAAGCGCCCCCCTTCTCCTGCTTAAACCCCATCTCTCTCTCTCATACCACAAATGCCCCCTGCCCGATAAATTTATTTATTTTTTTAATTTTGCCCCGAGGGGCGAGTTTATTGGGCAGCGTCACTCATGCTGTGAGTGGACACACCGCCATAGTGACAGTATTGGGCAGCGCCACTCATCCTGTGAGTGGACACACCGCCATAGTGACAGTATTGGGCAGCGTCACTCATCCTGTGAGTGAACACACCGCCATAGTGACAGTATTGGGCAGCGTCACTCATCTTGTGAGTGGACACACCGCCATAGTGACAGTATTGGGCAGCGTCACTCATCCTGTGAGTGGACACACCGCCATAGTGACAGTATTGGGCAGCGTCACTCATCCTGTGAGTGGACACACCGCCATAGTGACAGTATTGGGCAGCGTCACTCATCCTGTGAGTGGACACACCGCCATAGTGACAGTATTGGGCAGCGTCACTCATCTTGTGAGTGGACACACCGCCATAGTGACAGTATTGGGCAGCGCCACTCATCTTGTGAGTGGACACACCGCCATAGTGACAGTATTGGCCAGCGTCACACATCCTGTGAGTGGACACACCGCCATAGTGACAGTATTGGGCAGCGCCACTCATCCTGTGAGTGGACACACCGCCATAGTGACAGTATTGGGCAGCACCACTCATCTTGTGAGTGGACACACCGCCATAGTGACAGTATTGGGCAGCACCACTCATCCTGTGAGTGGACACACTGCCATAGTGACAGTATTGGGCAGCGCCACTCATCCTGTGAGTGGACACACCGCCATAGTGACAGTATTGGGCAGCGCCACTCATCCTGTGAGTGGACACACCGCCATAGTGACAGTATTGGGCAGCGCCACTCATCTTGTGAGTGGACACACCGCCATAGTGACAGTATTGGGCAGCACCACTCATCTTGTGAGTGGACACACCGCCATAGTGACAGTATTGGGCAGCGCCACTCATCCTGTGAGTGGACACACCGCCATAGTGACAGTATTGGGCAGCGCCACTCATCCTGTGAGTGGACACACCGCCATAGTGACAGTATTGGGCAGCGCCACTCATCCTGTGAGTGGACACACCGCCATAGTGACAGTATTGGGCAGCGCCACTCATCCTGTGAGTGGACACACCGCCATAGTGACAGTATTGGGCAGCGCCACTCATCCTGTGAGTGGACACACCACCATAGTGACAGTATTGGGCAGCGTCACTCATCCTGTGAGTGGACACACCGCCATAGTGACAGTATTGGGCAGCGTCACTCATCCTGTGAGTGGACACACCGCCATAGTGACAGTATTGGGCAGCGTCACTCATCCTGTGAGTGGACACACCGCCATAGTGACAGTATTGGGCAGCGTCACTCATCCTGTGAGTGGACACACCGCCATAGTGACAGTATTGGGCAGCGCCACTCATCCTGTGAGTGAACACACCGCCATAGTGACAGTATTGGGCAGCGCCACTCATCCTGTGAGTGAACACACCGCCATAGTGACAGTATTGGGCAGCGCCACTCATCCTGTGAGTGGACACACCGCCATAGTGACAGTATTGGGCAGCGCCACTCATCCTGTGAGTGGACACACCGCCATAGTGACAGTATTGGGCAGCTCCACTCATCCTGTGAGTGGACACACCGCCATAGTGACAGTATTGGGCAGCGCCACTCATCCTGTGAGTGGACACACCGCCATAGTGACAGTATTGGGCAGCGTCACTCATCCTGTGAGTGGACACACCGCCATAGTGACAGTATTGGGCAGCGTCACTCATCCTGTGAGTGGACACACCGCCATAGTGACAGTATTGGGCAGCGCCACTCATCCTGTGAGTGGACACACCGCCATAGTGACAGTACTGGGCAGCGCCACTCATCCTGTGAGTGGACACACCACCATAGTGACAGTATTGGGCAGCGCCACTCATCCTGTGAGTGGACACACCGCCATAGTGACAGAATTGGGCAGCGCCACTCATCCTGTGAGTGGACACACCGCCATATTGACAGTATTGGGCAGCGCCACTCATCCTGTGAGCGAACACACCGCCATAGTGACAGTATTGGGCAGCGTCACTCATCCTGTGAGCGAACACACCGCCATAGTGACAGTATTGGGCAGCGTCACTCATACTGTGAGTGAACACACCGCCATAGTGACAGTATTGGGCAGCGCCACTCATCCTGTGGGTGGACACACCGCCATAGTGACAGTATTGGGCAGCGTCACTCATCCTGTGAGTGGACACACCGCTATAGTGACAGTATTGGGCAGCGTCACTCATCCTGTGAGTGGACACACCGCCATAGTGACAGTATTGGGCAGCGTCACTCATCCTGTGAGTGAACACACCGCCATACTGACAGTATTGGGCAGCGTCACTCATCCTGTGAGTGGACACACCGCCATAGTGACAGTATTGGGCATAGTCACTCATTATGTGAGTGGACACACTGCCATAGTGACAGTATTGGGCAGCGTCACTCATCCTGTGAGTGAACACACCGCCATAGTGAACGTATTGGGCAGCGCCACTCATCCTGTGAGTGGACACACCGCCATAGTGACAGTATTGGGCAGCGTCACTCATCCTGTGAGTGGACACACCGCCATAGTGACAGTATTGGGCAGCGCCACTCATCCTGTGAGTGGACACACCGCCATAGTGACAGTACTGGGCAGCATCACTCATGCTGTGAGTGGACACACCGCCATAGTGACAGTACTGGGCAGCGTCACTCATCCTGTGAGTGGACACACCGCCATAGTGACAGTATTGGGCAGCACCACTCATCCTGTGAGTGGACACACGCCATAGTGACAGTACTGGGCAGCGTCACTCACAGTGGACACACCGCCAGTGACTGGGCCGCGTCACTTATCCTGTGAGTGGACACACCGCCATAGTGACAGTATTGGGCAGCGTCACTCACTGTGAGTGGACACACCGCCATAGTGACAGTATTGGGCAGCGCCACTCATCCTGTGAGTGGACACACCGCCATAGTGACAGTAGTGGACACACCGCCATGGGCAGCGCCACTCATCCTGTGAGTGGACACACCGCCATAGTGACAGTATTGGGCAGCACCACTCATCCTGTGAGTGGACACACCGCCATAGTGACAGTATTGGGCAGCGTCACTCATCCTGTGAGTGGACACACCACCATAGTGACAGTATTGGGCAGCGTCACTCATGCTGTGAGTGGACACACCACCATAGTGACAGTATTGGCCAGCGCCACTCATCCTGTGAGTGAACACACCGCCATAGTGACAGTATTGGGCAGCGCCACTCATCCTGTGAGTGGACACACCGCCATAGTGACAGTATTGGGCAGCGTCACTCATCCTGTGAGTGGACACACCGCCATAGTGACTGTATTGGGCAGCGTCACTCATGCTGTGAGTGGACACACCGCCATAGTGACAGTATTGGGCAGCGTCACTCATGCTGTGAGTGGACACAACGCCATAGTGACAGTATTGGGCAGCGTCACTCATGCTGTGAGTGGACACAGCGCCATAGTGACAGTATTGGGCAGCGCCACTCATCCTGTGAGTGGACACACCGCCATAGTGACAGTATTGGGCAGCTCCACTCATCCTGTGAGTGAACACACCGCCATAGTGACAGTATTGGGCAGCGCCACTCATCCTGTGAGTGGACACACAGCCATAGTGACAGTATTGGGCAGCGTCACTCATCCTGTGAGTGGACACACAGCCATAGTGACAGTATTGGGCAGCGCCACTCATCCTGTGAGTGGACACACCGCCATAGTGACAGTATTGGGCAGCGTCACTCATCCTGTGAGTGGACACACCGCCATAGTGACAGTATTGGGCAGCGTCACTCATCCTGTGAGTGGACACACCGCCATAGTGACAGTATTGGGCAGCGTCACTCATCCTGTGAGTGGACACACCCGCCATAGTGACAGTATTGGGCAGCGCCACTCACCATAGTGACAGTATTGGGCAGCGTCACTCATGCTGTGAGTGGACACACCACCATAGTGACAGTATTGGCCAGCGCCACTCATCCTGTGAGTGAACACACCGCCATAGTGACAGTATTGGGCAGCGCCACTCATCCTGTGAGTGGACACACCATCATAGTG
>NC_059641.1:7745052-7812552 GCF_020424385.1 Procambarus clarkii
TTCTTCCTCCTTTTGTAGTGTCTGCGGCGTTCTCTTTCTACATTGGACCTCTTTCTGGCTTTCCTCAAAGGAACATGTTTCAGACTTCATATGCTTCAGAAGTCAGTTTTTCTATTCCTTGTGTAGGATTTTTATTTCTTGGAACATTTTCCCATTGAATGCTTGTAAGTTCCCTGTTTATTTTCTCACAGTCTATCCTTTTATTATTAAAATTGAATTTACTGAATAACCCGTCTCGCTTGTAGTTTATCTTGGGCCTACTACCGTTATTAATGTTAGTTTGCACTTCAATGAGCTTGTGGTCCGAGTACGTAGTGACAGTAATGACAGACTAATCAGAGACAGTAATGTTTCTGATTAGCTGATCACTGTTCGTGAATATCAGGTCCAGCGTGTTCTCGGTCCTAGTTGGTTCTGTAATCTGCTAACTGAGCGAGAATTTGTCACGGAATCTCAGTAGTTCTCTGACCTGTAATTGGACTTGCTATGATGTTAGTGATGTCAAGGGTGATGTCCGAGGGTGGGGGGGGGGGGGTTGTCACTCGCAGCATTTCACTCATTTCTTTCGCTGAATCTCTCAAAAATTCTGTCAAAGAATGTACCCAAAATTTTTATAATTTGGGTAATTACAAATCTTGATGCAAACACCAACAGTCTGATAAATCAACTAGAAGTCCTGGTCAGTGAACGAAAAAATAAAATCTAAAAAAAAAAAACGAGCGCGAGCGTGCGTGCGCACAAGCACGGCGCATATTTCGGCCTTGGCAATGTCGAAATCAATTTCAGGTCGACACAACGTTCAAATGACATACCAGGGACCTATATACAACCTTTTGTGAAGCTTCCTCGTAACTATGGCAACACTGATCTGGGGCGACATATGGCAACACTGCTCACACCTCACGCATATGTCACATATCTACTTATTTATAAGCGAAATAGTGACTATAAGCAATAAGTCATATATGTGCTGTCTTGTGCGAGAGCAGGTTGCACGCAGGCTGAGGCCCTGGGGACTTTTTGAGTGTGTGCACGTTCGTTCGTGTGCGTTATCTTGAGGTTATCTTGAGATGATTTCGGGGCTTTAGTGTCCCCGCGGCCCGGTCCTCGACCAGGCCTCCACCCCCAGGAAACAGCCCGTGACAGCTGACTAACACCCAGGTACCTATTTTACTGCTAGGTAACAGGGGCATAGGGTGAAAGAAACTCTGCCCATTGTTTCTCGCCAGCACCTGGGATCGAACCCAGGACCACAGGATCACAAGTCCAGCGTGGTTCCCACATTAATAGTAGTGTACCACACGGAGTACACAGTAAACCCAGTGACATGTAAACCCAGTGACATGTAAACCCAGTGACATGTTCTAAGATCAAGTTTACGCAGCGTTGCTGGGACAAGACCAGTACATCCTCCTCAGCTCCCCCAACGTCAAGAAACAGACGTACTAATGTGCCCTTATCCTAACCTACCAGAGGACCCAAAACAGAAAACGGGACAATATGTCAATTTCGCGAGTCGCTTCCATTTTCTAGCACGATACTTTTTTGTTTTGCCTGGCCGCGGGGTATATACACAGCCCCGCTCCTGTGCCAGGTAAGTCCACTACGGGCTCACCATAGCCCGCGCTACTTGCCCCGCTCCTGTGCCAGGTAAGTCCACTACGGGCTCACCATAGCCCGTGCTACTTGCCCCGCTCCTGTGCCAGGTAAGTCCACTACGGGCTCACCATAGCCCGTGCTACTTGCCCCGCTCCTGTGCCAGGTAAGTCCACTACGGGCTCACCATAGCCCGTGCTACTTGCCCCGCTCCTGTGCCAGGTAAGTCCACTACGGGCTCACCATAGCCCGCGCTACTTGCCCCGCTCCTGTGCCAGGTAAGTCCACTACGGGCTCACCATAGCCCGTGCTACTTGCCCCGCTCCTGTGCCAGGTAAGTCCACTACGGGCTCACCATAGCCCGTGCTACTTGCCCCGCTCCTGTGCCAGGTAAGTCCACTACGGGCTCACCATAACCCGTGCTACTTGCCCCGCTCCTGTGCCAGGTAAGTCCACTACGGGCTCACCATAGCCCGTGCTACTTGCCCCGCTCCTGTGGCAGGTAAGTCCACTACGGGCTCACCATAGCCCGTGCTACTTGCAACTTTTGTTCTGAGTAGCTGAATCTATAACAACATCTTTAACACAGGTTCACAGACTTGTATTTCAGGCAAAGAACAAGCAAATTAAATGTTATAAATTTGTTGTTCATAGTTTAATGAACATGTTATCCCTCATTGTGTTCTGTGATGGCCGGACAAGAACATGGCACTATACACATCTAAGAACAGGCATGTATAGGTGGCACTGGCACCCCCCTCCTCTGATACATGGCCCAAGTGTCTAGTTGGCACCTCACTGCCCCCCCCAACCCTGGCCCCTCCAACACCTCACTGCCTCCTCCATAACACCAGGCAGAAGATATCTTACACATCAGAGGCTATCTTGAGGTTATCTTGAAGTGCTTAGGAGGCCAGGGTCTCCTGTACGGGGCCAGGGCCTCCTGTACGAGGCCAGGGTCTCCTGTACGGGGCCAGGGCCTCCTGTACGAGGCCAGGGCCGCCTGTACGGGGCCAGGGCCTCCTGTACGGGGCCAGGGCCTCCTGTACGGGGCCAGGGCCTCCTGTACGGGGCCAGGGCCTCCTGTACGGGGCCAGGGCCTCCTGTACGGGGCCAGGGCCTCCTGTACGGGGCCAGGGCCTCCTGTACGAGGCCAGGGCCTCCTGTACGGGGCCAGGGCCTCCTGTACGGGGCCAGGGCCTCCTGTACGGGGCCAGGGCCTCCTGTACGGGGCCAGGGCCTCCTGTACGGGGCCAGGGCCTCCTGTACGGGGCCAGGGCCTCCTGTACGGGGCCAGGGCCTCCTGTACGCCGCCAGGGCCGCCTGTACGCCGCCAGGGCCGCCTGCACGAGGCCAGGGCCGCCTGCACGAGGCCAGGGCCGCCTGCACGGGGCCAGGGCCGCCTGTACGCCGCCAGGGCCGCCTGCACGGGGCCAGGGCCGCCTGTACGGGGCCAGGGCCTCCTGTACGGGGCCAGGGCCGCCTGTACGGGGCCAGGGCCTCCTGTACGGGGCCAGGGCCGCCTGTACGGGGCCAGGGCCGCCTGTACGGGGCCAGGGCCGCCTGTACGCCTCCAGGGCCGCCTGTACGAGGCCAGGGCCGCCTGTACGAGGCCAGGGCCGCCTGTACGCCGCCAGGGCCGCCTGTACGAGGCCAGGGCCGCCTGTACGAGGCCAGGGCCTCCTGTACGAGGCCAGGGCCTCCTGTACGAGGCCAGGGCCTCCTGTACGAGGCCAGGGCCTCCTGTACGAGGCCAGGGCCTCCTGTACGAGGCCAGGGCCTCCTGTACGAGGCCAGGGCCTCCTGTACGAGGCCAGGGCCTCCTGTACGAGGCCAGGGCCTCCTGTACGAGGCCAGGGCCTCCTGTACGAGGCCAGGTCCTCCTGTACGCGGCCAGGTCCTCCTGTACGCCGCCAGGGCCGCCTGTACGAGGCCAGGCTATAGGAAGGGCTTGTGTTTGAGGCAGGGGGGGTGAGGGAGGCCAGGCGTCTGGGGCACCACATAACTTAGTGTTTGCAGGTCCTCGCCGCGATATTGAACGTCCCCCCGGCTTCCGTCGGGGCGGCGGGGCCGTCCTCGTTCGAATCCTCACAAGGGCGCCATATTTTCTCCGCTGGTGGCGTGGGAGGGGGGGGGAACTATGAACTATTAGGAGAAAGCACCAAGCCATTACGACTATATAGCACTGGGAAGGGATCAGGATTTGGGATGGGACGGGGGGAAGGAATGGTGCCCAACCACTTGGACGGTCGGGAATTGAACGCCGACCTGCATGAAGCGAGACCGTCGCTCTACCGTCCAACCCAAGGACGGATTGACAGGGACACTACACACAGAAATCATAATAGCGCGATGCATCAAATGCATCAACTCTTTTGGCCATGTCGTAGCTCAGTGGATTAAGGCAGCGTCTGGGATGCTCTCGAACGCAGGTTCGAATCCTCGTCACGGCCCTTGTGCATTTGTTCATTGACAGGGAGTTGCCAGCTGTCATGGGTAGATAGTCTCTAACGCCGTCAACCCATATGATATATGTGAAGCACCTTTGTGATGAGTGAAGCACCTTTGTGATGAGTGGCTCTGCTCAATAAACTCGCCCCTCGGGCCAAATTAAAAAAAAAAAGACCTTTGTGAATTGCAATCCACCTGGCCTGACCGTCTAGCCCAACCACTTGGGGCTGGACGGTAGAGCGACGGTCTCGCTTCATGCAGGTCGTCGTTCAATCCCCGACCTGTGTCTTCTCCAAGTCGAAAAACGAAGAAGGGAAACTGTGGGCCTAACCCCCGCTTCCCTCCGGCCAAGGTTACCAAGACACCCCTCAAGACGCCGGCCAAGGTTACCAAGACACCCCTCAAGACGCCGGCCAAGGTTACCAAGACACCCCTAAAGACACCGGCCAAGGTTACCAAGACACCCCTCAAGACACCGGCCAAGGTTACCAAGACACCCCTCAAGACGCCGGCCAAGGTTACCAAGACACCCCTCAAGACACCCGGCCAAGGTTACCAAGACACCCCTCAAGACGCCGGCCAAGGTTACCAAGACACCCCTCAAGACGCCGGCCAAGGTTACCAAGACACCCCTCAAGACGCCGGCCAAGGTTACCAAGACACCCCTCAAGACGCCGGCCAAGGTTACCAAGACACCCCTCAAGACGCCGGCCAAGGTTACCAAGACACCCGGCCAAGACACCCCTCAAGACACCGGCCAAGGTTACCAAGACACCCCTCAAGACGCCGGCCAAGGTTACCAAGACACCCGGCCAAGACACCCCTCAAGACGCCGGCCAAGGTTACCAAGACACCCCTCAAGACGCCGGCCAAGGTTACCAAGACACCCGGCCAAGACACCCCTCAAGACACCGGCCAAGGTTACCAAGACACCCCTCAAGACACCGGCCAAGGTTACCAAGACACCGGCCAAGGTTACCAAGACACCGGCCAAGGTTACCAAGACACCCCTCAAGACGCCGGCCAAGGTTACCAAGACACCCCTCAAGACACCCGGCCAAGGTTACCAAGACACCCGGCCAAGACATCCGGCCAAGACACCCCTCAAGACACCCGGCCAAGGTTACCAAGACACCCTTCAAGACACCCGGCCAAGGTTACCAAGACACCCGGCCAAGACATCCGGCCAAGACACCCCTCAAGACACCCGGCCAAGGTTACCAAGACACCCCTCAAGACGCCGGCCAAGGTTACCAAGACACCCCTCAAGACGCCGGCCAAGGTTACCAAGACACCGGCCAAGGTTACCAAGACACCCCTCAAGACACCGGCCAAGGTTACCAAGACACCCCTCAAGACACCGGCCAAGGTTACCAAGACACCGGCCAAGGTTACCAAGACACCCCTCAAGACACCCGGCCAAGGTTACCAAGACACCCCTCAAGACACCGGCCAAGGTTACCAAGACACCCGGCCAAGACATCCGGCCAAGACACCCCTCAAGACACCGGCCAAGGTTACCAAGACACCCCTCAAGACACCGGCCAAGGTTACCAAGACACCCCTCAAGACGCCGGCCAAGGTTACCAAGACACCCCTCAAGACACCGGCCAAGGTTACCAAGACACCCCTCAAGACACCGGCCAAGGTTACCAAGACACCCCTCAAGACACCGGCCAAGGTTACCAAGACACCCCTCAAGACGCCGGCCAAGGTTACCAAGACACCCCTCAAGACGCCGGCCAAGGTTACCAAGACACCCGGCCAAGACATCCGGCCAAGACACCCCTCAAGACACCGGCCAAGGTTACCAAGACACCCCTCAAGACACCGGCCAAGGTTACCAAGACACCCCTCAAGACACCGGCCAAGGTTACCAAGACACCCGGCCAAGACATCCGGCCAAGACACCCCTCAAGACACCGGCCAAGGTTACCAAGACACCCCTCAAGACACCGGCCAAGGTTACCAAGACACCCGGCCAAGGTTACCAAGACACCCCTCAAGACACCGGCCAAGGTTACCAAGACACCCCTCAAGACACCCGGCCAAGGTTACCAAGACACCCGGCCAAGGTTACCAAGACACCCCTCAAGACACCGGCCAAGGTTACCAAGACACCCGGCCAAGACACCCCTCAAGACACCGGCCAAGGTTACCAAGACACCCCTCAAGACGCCGGCCAAGGTTACCAAGACACCCGGCCAAGACACCCCTCAAGACACCGGCCAAGGTTACCAAGACACCCCTCAAGACGCCGGCCAAGGTTACCAAGACACCCGGCCAAGACACCCGGCCAAGACACCCGGCCAAGACACCCCTCAAGACGCCGGCCAAGGTTACCAAGACACCCCTCAAGACACCGGCCAAGGTTACCAAGACACCCCTCAAGACACCGGCCAAGGTTACCAAGACACCCGGCCAAGACACCCCTCAAGACACCGGCCAAGGTTACCAAGACACCCCTCAAGACGCCGGCCAAGGTTACCAAGACACCCGGCCAAGACACCCGGCCAAGGTTACCAAGACACCCGGCCAAGACACCCCTCAAGACACCGGCCAAGGTTACCAAGACACCCGGCCAAGACACCCGGCCAAGAGCCACCTACTACACTGCCAGAGAGAGAGAGAGGTTACCTCCTGTTAAGTCACTTAAGTCACTGTTCATTAACTCCTGCTCCTGTTTCCCCTCCATGTCCTCCCCTAAACACCCGTCTATCCCCGTCCCAAAGACCCTCTATCCCCCCTATCCCCGTCCCAAAGACCCTCTATCCCCCCCTCCCTGTCCCAAAACACCCTCTATCCCCACCCCTCCCCGTCCCAAAACACCCTCTATCCCCACCCCACCCCGTCCCAAAACACCCTCTATCCCCCCCCTTTCCCTGCCCCAAAACACCCTCTATCCCCCCCCCCTCCATGTCCCAAAACACCCTCTATCCCCACCCCCTCCCCGTCCCAAACACCCTCTATCCCCACCCCTCCCCGTCCCAAAACACCCTCTATCCCCACCCCTCCCCGTCCCAAAACACCCTCTATCCCCCCCTCCCCGTCCCAAAACACCCTATATCCCCACCCCTCTCCCCGTCCCAAAGACCCTCTATCCCCCCCTCCCTGCCCCAAAAGACCCTCTATCCCCCCTATCCCTGCCCCAAAGGACCCTCTATCCCCCCTCCCCGTCCCAAAACACCCTCTATCCCCCCTCCCCGCCCCAAAACACCCTCTATCCCCCCCCTCCCCGTCCCAAAGACCCTCTATCCCCCCTATCCCTGCCCCAAAACACCCTCTATCCCCCCCCTCCCCGTCCCAAAGACCCTCTATCCCCCCTATCCCTGCCCCAAAAGACCCTCTATCCCCCCTATCCCTGCCCCCAATCACTATTCCCACCGGCCGACCAATCCCAGACAACAGTGTTCCTGTTGCTCGTTGCACGCAGCTCTAAGATCGGGACCTCGACAAGGCAAGGTCGCTTGCTTTGCCGAGGTCATATTAACTTATATTAACCTATTAACCACATATTAACCTCCTATTAACATACCTGAAGGTGATCATCAAGATTTAACCTAGCCAGGGAGCCGGTCGGCCGAGCGGACAGCACGCTGGACACGTGATCCTGTGGGTCCCGGGGTCGATCCCGGACACCGGCGAGAAACAATGAGCAGAGTTTCTTTCACCCTATGCCCCTGTTACCTAGCAGTAAAATTAGGTACCTGGGTGTTAGTCAGCTATCACGGGCTGCTTCCTGGGGTTGGAGGCCTGGTCGAGGACCGGGCCGCGGGGACGCTAAAGCCCCGAAATCATCTCAAGATTAGATACTCATAAACTCACACTTACCAGAAGGCTCTGACCGTCACAGTGCCGCCCTCACAGTGCCGCCCTCACAGTGCCACCCTCACAGTGCCACCCTCACAGTGCCGCCCTCACAGTGCCGCCCTCACAGTGCCGCCCTCACAGTGCCGCCCTCACAGTGCCACACGTACCTGTAGAGAGAACAAGGAGATGCATTAGTCACTGGAATGCATTGCCACCACAGCAACAGTTGCAACAGTACAAGCAGCAACAGTTGCAACAGTACAAGCAGCAACAGTGTAATAACTGGCCTTGTAATATCTCGCCTTGTATCTATCTCGACCGCGCACCCCGCTACTACCACTGAGCTAACCGTGCAATCTCCGCTCTTTCTATGGTAATAACAGATGCTATACCGATCATGTAAGATGTTAACACTCGGGCCGTCATACGAAGACGTAAACCAGTACACAGAGGAAGGAGAGAGAGAGAGAGGAAGAGTGAGGCAGAGCGAGAACGAGAGCAAGGGAGTGAGAACGAGAGCGCGTGAGGGCGAGGGAGAGTGAGACACTAGTGAGGGAGAGTGAGACAGAAAGATAGAGATAATCGTAGTCACAACCTATCGTATGAGTTACCGAGTGACGCTGCCACCACCCTGAGTTACCGTACAGGGGACCGGAGTGAGAGTCGTAGGTCTTGCAGATGGAATAACCTACCAGGACAGGTGTAGGGGACAACTGAACGGTACAAGGATCCTGGCCTGACACTCGAATAATCCTGACCACTTGGGAACTATGGTGTACACAAGAATAAGGCGGGACACACCAATACTAACACCTCAACACGGAAGACGAACGGGGGGAGGAGTACGGGATAATTAAGAACACTAGGTCACTGGGGCAAAGGGGACGGTAGGCCCAATATCACTAAGACAAGGAACCATTAATACACATTTTATAACACTTAATATATGACTTTATTGAATTAATTAAATAAGACACTCCCTAACTATATTCCCTACTAGAGGCCAAGGGTGCTGAATGAGGTGCTTTAGTACAAGAGAGCCGTACTTACTCGTATGTTGTTCCACAGTTTTCTTGGGAAGATGATGTTCCTTCCCCGAGTCCACACACACCTTCCTTCTGGGCAGCGCCCACTCTACTGACTGTCCCATGATCTGTTGCTCCTCAGCTGAACATGAGGGTTCTACCTTTGATGTTTAGGGGTTAATCCCTGAAGATTATCATGACGGCATCAACTCTGACCTCTTTGTGATTCGATGACCGTTGACCTGACTCTATGGTTAACTTGTACAGAGGTGTAACTTTTACATTGTCTGCCGCCGCCTGTCTGGCGCCTGTGGGTTGTTCATCCTCCACGTGGCCTGTTCATGCTGTTATGATGTTCATGTTGTACTATGTACTGCTCTCTTGTTACAACAGTTGCAACAGTACAAGCAGCAACAGTACAAGCAGCAACAGCAGCAACAGTACAAGCAGCAACAGCAACAGTACAAGCAGCAACAGTACAAGCAGCAACAGCAGCAACAGTACAAGCAGCAACAGCAGCAACAGTACAAGCAGCAACAGCAACAGTACAAGCAGCAACAGTACAAGCAGCAACAGCAGCAACAGTACAAGCAGCAACAGTTGCAACAGTACAAGCAGCAACAGTACAAGCAGCAACAGTTGCAACAGTACAAGCAGCAACAGTTGCAACAGTACAAGCAGCAACAGCAGCAACAGTACAAGCAGCAACAGTTGCAACAGTACAAGCAGCAACAGCAGCAACAGTACAAGCAGCAACAGCAACAGTACAAGCAGCAACAGTTGCAACAGTACAAGCAGCAACAGTTGCAACAGTACAAGCAGCAACAGTACAAGCAGCAACAGCAGCAACAGTACAAGCAGCAACAGCAACAGTACAAGCAGCAACAGCAGCAACAGTACAAGCAGCAACAGTTGCAACAGTACAAGCAGCAACAGTTGCAACAGTACAAGCAGCAACAGTACAAGCAGCAACAGCAGCAACAGTACAAGCAGCAACAGCAGCAACAGTACAAGCAGCAACAGCAGCAACAGTACAAGCAGCAACAGTTGCAACAGTACAAGCAGCAACAGCAGCAACAGTACAAGCAGCAACAGCAGCAACAGTACAAGCAGCAACAGCAGCAACAGCTGCAACAGTACAAGCAGCAACAGCAGCAACAGTACAAGCAGCAACAGTACAAGCAGCAACAGCAACAGTACAAGCAGCAACAGTTGCAAGTGGAGTACTGGGCTGCAACAGTACAAGCAGCAACAGTTGCAACAGTACAAGCAGCAACAGCAGCAACAGTACAAGCAGCAACAGCAGCAACAGTACAAGCAGCAACAGCAACAGTACAAGCAGCAACAGTTGCAACAGTACAAGCAGCAACAGTTGCAACAGTACAAGCAGCAACAGCAGCAACAGTACAAGCAGCAACAGTTGCAACAGTACAAGCAGCAACAGCAACAGTACAAGCAGCAACAGTTGCAACAGTACAAGCAGCAACAGTTGCAACAGTACAAGCAGCAACAGTTGCAACAGTACAAGCAGCAACAGTTGCAACAGTACAAGCAGCAACAGTTGCAACAGTACAAGCAGCAACAGTTGCAACAGTACAAGCAGCAACAGCAACAGTACAAGCAGCAACAGTTAAACAGTACAAGCAGCAACAGTTACAACAGTACAAGCAGCAACAGTTGCAACAGTACAAGCAACAACAGTTGCAACAGTTCAAGCAGCAACAGTTGCAACAGTACAAGCAGCAACAGTTGCAACAGTACAAGCAGCAACAGCAGCAACAGTACACCAGCAACAGTTGCAACAGTACACCAGCAACAGCAGCAACAGTACAAGCAGCAACAGTTGCAACAGTACAAGCAGCAACAGTTGCAACAGTACAAGCAGCAACAGTTGCAACAGTACAAGCAACAACAGCAGCAACAGCAGCAACAGTACAAGCAACAGCAGCAACAGTACAAGCAACAGCAGCAACAGTACAAGCAGCAAGTTACAACAGTACAAGCACCAACAGTACAAGCAGCAACAGTAGCAACAGCAGCAACAGTACAAGCAGCAACAGTTGCAACAGTACAAGCAGCAACAGTTACAACAGTACAAGCAGCAACAGTTACAACAGTACAAGCAGCAACAGCAGCAACAGTACAAGCAGCAACAGCAACAGTACAACCAGCAACAGCAGCAACAGTACAAGCAACAACAGTTGCAACAGAACAAGCAACAACAGTTGCAACAGTACAAGCAGTAACAGTTGCAACAGTGTAAGCAGCAACAGCAGCAACAGTACAAGCAGCAACAGTTGCAACAGTACAAGCAGCAACAGTTGCAACAGTACAAGCAACAACAGTTGCAACAGTACAAGCAGTAACAGTTGCAACAGTGTAAGCAGCAACAGCAGCAACAGTTGCAACAGTACAAGCAACAACAGTTGCAACAGTGTAAGCAGCAACAGCAGCAACAGTGTAAGCAGCAACAGCAGCAACAGTACAAGCAGCAACAGCAGCAACAGTACAAGCAGCAACAGCAGCAACAGTACAAGCAGCAACAGTTGCAACAGTACAAGCAACAACAGTTGCAACAGTACAAACAGCAACAGTTGCAACAGTACAAGCAACAACAGTTGCAACAGTGTAAGCAGCAACAGCAGCAACAGTACAAGCAGCAACAGTTGCAACAGTACAAGCAGCAACAGCAGCAACAGTACAAGCAGCAACAGTTGCAACAGTACAAGCAACAACAGTTGCAACAGTACAAGCAGCAACAGTTGCAACAGTACAAGCAGCAACAGTTGCAACAGTACAAGCAGCAACAGCAGCAACAGTTGCAACAGTACAAGCAGCAACAGCAGCAACAGTACAAACAGCAACAGTACAAGCAGCAACAGCAGCAACAGTACAAGTAGCAACAGCAGCAACAGTACAAGCAGCAACAGGAGCAAAAGTACAAGCAGCAACAGCAGCAACAGTACAAGCAACAACAGTTGCAACAGTACAAGCAGCAACAGCAGCAACAGTACAAGCAGCAACAGCAGCAACAGTACAAGCAGCAACACTTGCAACAGTACAAGCAGCAACAGCAGCAACAGTACAAGCAGCAACAGTTGCAACAGTACAAGCAGCAACAGTTGCAACAGTACAAGCAGCAACAGCAGCAACAGTACAAGCAGCAACAGCAGCAACAGTACAAGCAGCAACAGTTGCAACAGTACAAGCAGCAACAGCAGCAACAGTACAAGCAGCAACAGCAGCAACAGTACAAGCAGCAACAGGAGCAAAAGTACAAGCAGCAACAGTACAAGCAGCAACAGCAGCAACAGTACAAGCAACAACAGCAGCAACAGTACAAGCAGCAACAGTACAAGCAGCAACAGTTGCAACAGTACAAGCAGCAACAGTACAAGCAACAACAGTTGCAACAGTACAAGCAGCAACAGTTGCAACAGTACAAGCAGCAACAGTTGCAACAGTACAAGCAGCAACAGCAGCAACAGTACAAGCAGCAACAGTTGCAACAGTACAAGCAACAACACTTGCAACAGTACAACCAGCAACAGCAGCAACAGTACAACCAGCAACAGTTGCAACAGTACAAGCAGCAACAGTTGCAACAGTACAAGCAGCAACAGTTGCAACAGTACAAGCAGCAACAGTTGCAACAGTACAAGCAGCAACAGTTGCAACAGTACAAGCAGCAACAGCAACAGTACAAGCAGCAACAGCAACAGTACAAGCAGCAACAGTTGCAACAGTACACCAGCAACAGCAACAGTACAAGCAGCAACAGTTGCAACAGTACAAGCAGCAACAGTACAAGCAGCAACAGCAGCAACAGTACAAGCAGCAACAGCAACAGTACAAGCAGCAACAGCAGCAACAGCAGCAACAGTACAAGCAGCAACAGCAGCAACAGTACAAGCAGCAACAGCAACAGTACAAGCAGCAACAGTTGCAACAGTACACCAGCAACAGCAACAGTACAAGCAGCAACAGTTGCAACAGTACAAGCAGCAACAGTTGCAACAGTACAAGCAGCAACAGCAGCAACAGTACAAGCAGCAACAGCAACAGTACAAGCAGCAACAGCAGCAACAGTACAAGCAGCAACAGCAGCAACAGTACAAGCAGCAACAGTTGCAACAGTACAAGCAGCAACAGTTGCAACAGTACAAGCAGCAACAGTTGCAACAGTACAAGCAGCAACAGCAGCAACAGTACAAGCAGCAACAGTTGCAACAGTACAAGCAGCAACAGTTGCAACAGTACAAGCAGCAACAGCAGCAACAGTACAAGCAGCAACAGTTGCAACAGTACAAGCAGCAACAGTTGCAACAGTACAAGCAGCAACAGTTGCAACAGTACAAGCAGCAACAGTTGCAACAGTACAAGCAGCAACAGCAGCAACAGTACAAGCAGCAACAGCAGCAACAGTACAAGCAGCAACAGTTGCAACAGTACAACCAGCAACAGTTGCAACAGTACAAGCAGCAACAGTTGCAACAGTACAAGCAGCAACAGCAGCAACAGTTGCAACAGTACAAGCAGCAACAGTACAAGCAGCAACAGTTGCAACAGTACAAGCAGCAACAGCAGCAACAGTACAAGCAGCAACAGTTGCAACAGTACAAGCAGCAACAGTTGCAACAGTACAAGCAGCAACAGCAGCAACAGTACAAGCAGCAACAGTTGCAACAGTACAAGCAGCAACAGTTGCAACAGTACAAGCAGCAACAGTTGCAACAGTACAAGCAGCAACAGTTGCAACAGTACAAGCAGCAACAGTACAAGCAGCAACAGTTGCAACAGTACAAGCAGCAACAGTACAAGCAGCAACAGTTGCAACAGTACAAGCAGCAACAGTTGCAACAGTACAAGCAGCAACAGCAGCAACAGTACAAGCAGCAACAGTTGCAACAGTACAAGCAGCAACAGTACAAGCAGCAACAGTTGCAACAGTACAAGCAGCAACAGCAGCAACAGTACAAGCAGCAACAGTTGCAACAGTACAAGCAGCAACAGTTGCAACAGTACAAGCAGCAACAGCAGCAACAGTACAAGCAGCAACAGTTGCAACAGTACAAGCAGCAACAGTTGCAACAGTACAAGCAGCAACAGTTGCAACAGTACAAGCAGCAACAGTTGCAACAGTACAAGCAGCAACAGTTGCAACAGTACAAGCAGCAACAGCAGCAACAGTACAAGCAGCAACAGTTGCAACAGTACAAGCAGCAACAGCAACAGTACAAGCAGCAACAGCAACAGTACAAGCAGCAACAGCAACAGTACAAGCAGCAACAGTACAAGCAGCAACAGCAGCAACAGTACAAGCAGCAACAGTTGCAACAGTACAAGCAGCAACAGCAACAACAGTACAAGCAGCAACAGTACAAGCACCAACAGTTGCAACAGTACAAGCAGCAACCGCAACAGTACAAGCAGCAACAGCAGCAACAGTACAAGCAACAACAGTACAAGCAGCAACAGTACAAGCAGCAACAGTTGCAACAGTACAAGCAGCAACAGCAACAGTACAAGCAGCAACAGCAGCAACAGTACAAGCAGCAACAGCAGCAACAGTACAAGCAGCAACAGTACAAGCAGCAACAGTACAAGCAGCAACAGTTGCAACAGTACAAGCAGCAACAGTACAAGCAGCAACAGTACAAGCAGCAACAGTACAAGCAGCAACAGTTGCAACAGTACAAGCAGCAACAGTACAAGCAGCAACAGCAGCAACAGTACAAGCAGCAACAGTACAAGCAGCAACAGCAACAGTACAAGCAGCAACAGTTGCAACAGTACAAGCAGCAACAGCAAGAACAGTACAAGCAGCAACAGTACAAGCAGCAACAGTTGCAACAGTACAAGCAGCAACAGCAACAGTACAAGCAGCAACAGTACAAGCAGCAACAGCAACAGTACAAGCAGCAACAGTACAAGCAGCAACAGCAACAGTACAAGCAGCAACAGTACAAGCAGCAACAGTACAAGCAGCAACAGCAGCAACAGTACAAGCAGCAACAGCAGCAACAGTACAAGCAGCAACAGCAGCAACAGTACAAGCAGCAACAGTTGCAACAGTACAAGCAGCAACAGTTGCAACAGTACAAGCAGCAACAGCAGCAACAGTACAAGCAGCAACAGTTGCAACAGTACAAGCAGCAACAGTTGCAACAGTACAAGCAGCAACAGTTGCAACAGTACAAGCAGCAACAGCAGCAACAGTACAAGCAGCAACAGCAGCAACAGTACAAGCAGCAACAGCAGCAACAGTACAAGCAGCAACAGCAGCAACAGTACAACCAGCAACAGTACAAGCAGCAACAGTTGCAACAGTACAAGCAGCAACAGCAACAGTACAAGCAGCAACAGTTGCAACAGTACAAGCAGCAACAGTTGCAACAGTACAAGCAGCAACAGTTGCAACAGTACAAGCAGCAACAGCAGCAACAGTACAAGCAGCAACAGTACAAGCAGCAACAGCAGCAACAGTACAAGCAGCAACAGTTGCAACAGTACAAGCAGCAACAGTTGCAACAGTACAAGCAGCAACAGTTGCAACAGTACAAGCAGCAACAGCAGCAACAGTACAAGCAGCAACAGTTGCAACAGTACAAGCAGCAACAGCAGCAACAGTACAAGCAGCAACAGCAGCAACAGTACAAGCAGCAACAGTTGCAACAGTACAAGCAGCAACAGCAACAGTACAAGCAGCAACAGTTGCAACAGTACAAGCAGCAACAGTTGCAACAGTACAAGCAGCAACAGTTGCAACAGTACAACCAGCAACAGTTGCAACAGTACAAGCAGCAACAGTTGCAACAGTACAAGCAGCAACAGTTGCAACAGTACAAGCAGCAACAGTTGCAACAGTACAAGCAGCAACAGTTGCAACAGTACAAGCAGCAACAGTTGCAACAGTACAAGCAGCAACAGTTGCAACAGTACAAGCAGCAACAGCAGCAACAGTACAAGCAGCAACAGTTGCAACAGTACAAGCAGCAACAGTTGCAACAGTACAAGCAGCAACAGTTGCAACAGTACAAGCAGCAACAGCAGCAACAGTACAAGCAGCAACAGTTGCAACAGTACAAGCAGCAACAGTTGCAACAGTACAAGCAGCAACAGCAGCAACAGTACAAGCAGCAACAGTTGCAACAGTACAAGCAGCAACAGCAGCAACAGTACAAGCAGCAACAGTACACCAGCAACAGTTGCAACAGTACAAGCAGCAACAGTTGCAACAGTACAAGCAGCAACAGCAGCAACAGTACAAGCAGCAACAGCAGCAACAGTAGCAACAGTACAAGCAGCAACAGTTGCAACAGTACAAGCACCAACAGCAGCAACAGTACAAGCAGCAACAGCAGCAACAGTACACCAGCAACAGTTGCAACAGTACAAGCAGCAACAGCAGCAACAGTACACCAGCAACAGTTGCAACAGTACAAGCAGCAACAGCAGTCGTCCATGTTTAAGACACGGCACCTTGCAAGGCAGGGCGGAGCAGCCGTCAAGACTGGCCACCTATACAGCACCCGCCCAGTAGTTGGCTGGACCAGCACCCACCTACTACTGCTGCTGCTCTAATTGGCTGTTAGAGCCAAGCTGCAGGTAACTTGTAACAATGGAAGCAACAGGTGACCACGTGTGTGTGTGGGCGTGGGCGTGGGCGCCCCTCCCCCACGGTCTTGTGTGGCTGGGAAGCTCATGATTGCATTGTTGCAGAGTGCAGGCGGCGCGGGTTTTACGACCGCTGCACGAATAGCGTGGGATGAGGGCGGTGGGCGGGCGCAACGGGCGCCGGCCCGTGGTTGGCGGTGCGGTCGTAACCCGTCTGTCGTTAGCGTTGGGAGGCTGGCCCTTAAGTCCTGGCCAGGGCCCGCCCTGCCTCCCACCCTACACCCACCCCGCCCTCCGGGCCGTCCCCCCCCCCCCCCCCAAGAGCCCCCAAGAGCACCATCCCCGGGCCCCCAAGAGCACCGCCCACCCACCCACCCCGGGCCCCCAAGAGCACCGCCCCCCCACCCCGGGCCCCCAAGAGCACCGCCCACCCACCCTCAGGGCCCCCAAGAGCACCGCCCACCCAACCCGGGCCCCCAAGAGCACCGAAGGGGCCCCCAAGAGCACCGCCCACCCACCCTCCGGGCCCCCAAGAGCACCGCCCACCCACCCTCCGGGCCCCCAAGAGCACCGCCCACCCACCCTCCGGGCCCCCAAGAGCACCGCCCACCCACCCTCCGGGCCCCCAAGAGCACCGCCCACCCACCCTCCGGGCCCCCAAGAGCACCGCCCACCCACCCCGGGCCCCAAGAGCACCGCCCACCCACCCTCAGGGCCCCCAAGAGCACCGCCCACCCACCCTCAGGGCCCCCAAGAGCACCGCCCACCCACCAACTTCAGGAATCCTACAGCAACTCTTAATTATATTAAGGTCACAGATTTAATGAGTTAATGAGACCAAGAGTTTAAGAGCTCTTGTGTCTTGGTGATTTACCCTGAGCGCAAGCTCCTTCCCCCTCACTACCACACGTCCCTCATCTCTCACATGTCCCTCATCTCTCACTACGAGGTAGATAACTATGTTCCTCATATAAAGGGTACCTGGTGTCATAAAGGATACCTGGTGTCATAAAGGGTACCTGGTGTCATAAAGGATACCTGGTGTCATAAAGGGTACCTGGTGTCATAAAGGATACCTGGTGTCATAAAGGGTACCTGGTGTCATATAAAGGGTACCTGGTGTTGACAAATCTATTGCTTAAGTAATTCCTATTCAGAGTACACACTCCATCTCCATCTCGTACAAAACTCAGGCAAATCATAACAGAACGAAAAGGCAATGTAAAGGATCTGGGTGTACTCATGTCGGAAGACCTTACCTTTAAAGAACACAATAAAGTAGCCGTCACAACTGCAAGAAAAATGACAGGTTGGATAACAAGAACCTTTCACACTAGAGATGCTATACCGATGATGATACTCTTCAAGACGCTAGTGCTCTCTAGAGTGGAGTACTGCTGCACAATGACAGCCCCTTTCAAAGTTGGAGAAATTGCTGACCTGGAGAGCGTGCAGAGATCCTTTACTGCTAGAATCCACTCAGTAAAACATCTAAACTATTGGGACCGACTAAAGAGCCTAATTCTGTATTGTCTTGAGCGCAGGCGGGAGAGATACATAATAATTTACACGTGGAAGATATTAGAGGGGCTGGTCCCAAACCTGCACACAGAAATAACATCACATGAGACCAGAAGACATGGCAGGATGTGCAGAATACCCCCGTTGAAGAGCAGAGGTGCAACAGGTACTCTGAGAGAGAACTATCAACATCAGAGGCCCGAGACTGTTCAACACGCTTCCACTACACATAAGGGACATAACTGGCCGACCCCTCACAGTGTTCAAGAGAGAACTATCAACATCAGAGGCCCGAGACTGTTCAACACGCTTCCACTACACATAAGGGACATAACTGGCCGACCCCTCACAGTGTTCAAGAGAGAGAACTGGATAAACACCTCCAAAGGATACCTGATCAACCAGGCCGTGACTCATACGTCAGGCTGCGAGCAGCCGCGTCCAACAGCCTGGTTGACCAGTCCAGGAACCAGGAGGCCTGGTCGACGACCGGGCCGCGGGGACACTAAGCCCCGGAAGCACCTCAAGGTAACCTCAAGGTTGCCTATCAGCCAAGTTATCTGATCTGCCTCCTGGACCCTTGGCTGGTATTTCAGTGGAAGGATTTGGAACCAGTCCATCTAATATTTTATAGATGTAAATTATGATGGAATGGTTTCACCAGCTCTCTGGTCTGTACAGTTTGAGGGGTTCTAAGACGTTCCGGTAATTCAGATACACTGTATAATGGTTTCGAACAGTACACAGTTTTCTGTATGCCCTCCAGAGGGCCAGATTCACGAAGCAGTTACGCAAGCACTTATGAACCTGGGGGCCAGATTCACGAAGCAGTTACGCAAGCACTTACGAACCTGGGGGCCAGATTCACGAAGCAGTTACGTAAGCACTTACGAACCTGGGGCCAGATTCATGAAGCAGTTACGAACCTGTACATCTTTCCTCAATCTTTGGCGGCTTTGTTTACAATTATTAAACAGTTAATGAGCTCCGAAGCACCAGGAGGCTGTTTATAACAATAACAACAGTTGATTGGCAAGTTTTCATGCTTGTAAACTGTTTAATAAATGTAACCAAAGCCGCCAAAGATTGAGGAAAGATGTACACGTTCGTAAGTGCTTGCGTAACTGCTTCGTGAATCTGGCCCCCAGGTTCGTAAGTGCTTGCGTAACTGCTTCGTGAATCTGGCCCCCAGGTTCGTAAGTGCTTGCGTAACTGCTTCGTGAATCTGGCCCCAGGTTCGTAAGTGCTTGCATAACTGCTTCGTGAACCTGGCCCCAGGTTCGTAAGTGCTTGCGTAACTGCTTCGTGAACCTGGCCCCAGGTTCGTAAGTGCTTGCGTAACTGCTTCGTGAATCTGGCCCCCAAGTTCGTAAGTGCTTGCGTAACTGCTTCGTGAATCTGGCCCCAGGTTCGTAAGTGCTTCGTGAACCTGGCCCCAGGTTCATAAGTGCTTGCGTAACTGCTTCGTGAATCTGGCCCCCAAGTTCGTAAGTGCTTGCGTAACTGCTTCGTGAATCTGGCCCCCAAGTTCGTAAGTGCTTGCGTAACTGCTTCGTGAATCTGGCCCCAGGTCAGTAACTTCACCGGCTGTGAACGGAGGTGTTAGTTTACAAGAATACTCTTCCCTAGAGAACACGAGTGTCTTAGAAAGCATCTCTTGTCTGAAAGATTCCTGGTCGAGGACCGGGCCGCGGGGACACTAAAAGCCCCGAAATCATCTCAAGATAACCTCAAGATAACCTAAGATTCCTGTAATCTTTCTTGGTCGATATGAAATCACAGAAAACATGTCCTTTGTATTTTATAAATAAAATATTATTGATCAAGTGTGTTTTAATTTAATTTAATTAATTAATTAATTAATTAATTAATTAATTACGTGTATTTTCTTTAGATTTTTACAGGTGGATCAGTTTTGTTCAGAGTGCGGAAGCTGAACTTGTCTTTGTAACTGTAAGGCAACAACGGGAGGGACATATTGGAGGGACTGGTTCCATATCTGCGGGTCAGTTCAACCAGGCTGTGTGTGGTGGCAAGGAGGGATGGGGGGAGGGAGGGGGAGGGAGGGGGGAGGGAGGGGGAGAGAGACAGAGAGAGAGACAGAGAGAGAGAGAGAGAGAGAGACAGAGAGAGAGAGAGAGAGAGACAGAGAGAGAGAGAGAGAGAGACAGAGAGAGAGAGAGAGAGAGAGAGAGAGAGAGAGAGAGAGAGACAGAGAGACAGAGAGAGAGAGAGAGAGAGAGAGAGACAGAGAGAGAGAGAGAGAGAGAGAGAGAGAGAGAGAGAGAGAGAGAGAGAGAGAGAGAGAGAGAGAGAGAGAGAGAGAGACAGAGAGAGACAGAGAGAGACAGAGAGAGACAGAGAGAGACAGAGAGAGACAGAGAGAGACAGAGAGAGAGAGAGAGAGAGAGAGAGAGAGAGAGAGAGAGAGAGAGAGAGAGAGAGAGAGAGAGAGAGAGAGAGAGAGAGAGAGAGAGAGAGAGAGAGAGAGAGAGAGAGAGAGAGAGAGAGACAGAGAGAGAGAGACAGAGAGAGAGAGAGAGAGAGAGAGAGAGAGAGAGAGAGAGAGAGAGAGAGAGACAGAGAGAGAGAGAGAGACAGAGAGTGAGAGACAGAGAGAGAGAGAGGAGGGGGGGGGGGCCGGGGGGGTGCAGGGAACATACCTAGCCAGGCAGCGCTTGGATCAGAGCGCCATTAGCATACTTGGCCCCCCGGGCCCCCCCCCCTGGCCCCCCCAGCCCCCCCAGCGCCCCCGGGCCACCTGGGCCACCCCGGGCCACCAGGGCCACCCTGGCGTTGTCAGCCTGCCGGCTCATGCCTCGCCCCTTCCCTACTTTATGACTCTCCTCAAGTGACCAACTCTTCCTCCAGACCAATTACATGATGTGCCCAGCCCCGCGGGTAATGGACCATGATAGTCCCAGCCCCGCGGGTAATGGACCATGACAGTCACAGCCCCGCGGGTAATGGACCATGATAGTCTCAGCCCCGCGGGTAATGGACCATGATAGTCTCAGCCCCGCGGGTAATGGACCATGATAGTCCCCGCCCCGCGGGTATTGACCGTGATAGTCCCAGCTCCGCGGGTAATAGACCATGATAGTCACAGCCCCGCGGGTAATGACCGTGATAGTCTCAGCCCCGCGGGTAATGGACCATGATAGTCTCAGCCCCGCGGGTAATGGACCATGATAGTCTCAGCCCCGCGGGTAATGGACCATGATAGTCTCAGCCCCGCGGGTAATGGACCATGATAGTCTCAGCCCCGCGGGTAATGACCGTGATAGTCCCAGCCCCGCGGGTAATGGACCATGATAGTCTCAGCCCCGCGGGTAATGGACCATGATAGTCACAGCCCCGCGGGTAATGGACCGTGATAGTCTCAGCCCCGCGGGTAATGGACCATGATAGTCACAGCCCCGCGGGTAATGGACCATGATAGTCACAGCCCCGCGGGTAATGGACCATGATAGTCTCAGCCCCGCGGGTAATGACCGTGATAGTCACAGCCCCGCGGGTAATGACCGTGATAGTCCCAGCCCCGCGGGTAATGACCGTGATAGTCACAGCCCCGCGGGTAATGGACCATGATAGTCCCAGCCCCGCGGGTAATGGACCATGATAGTCACAGCCCCGCGGGTAATGGACCATGATAGTCACAGCCCCGCGGGTAATGGACCATGATAGTCACAGCCCCGCGGGTAATGGACCATGATAGTCTCAGCCCCGCGGGTAATGGACCATGATAGTCTCAGCCCCGCGGGTAATGACCGTGATAGTCACAGCCCCGCGGGTAATGACCGTGATAGTCACAGCCCCGCGGGTAATGACCGTGATAGTCCCAGCCCCGCGGGTAATGGACCATGATAGTCACAGCCCCGCGGGTAATGGACCATGATAGTCACAGCCCCGCGGGTAATGACCGTGATAGTCACAGCCCCGCGGGTAATGACCGTGATAGTCACAGCCCCGCGGGTAATGGACCATGATAGTCACAGCCCCGCGGGTAATGGACCATGATAGTCTCAGCCCCGCGGGTAATGGACCATGATAGTCACAGCCCCGCGGGTAATGACCGTGATAGTCACAGCCCCGCGGGTAATGGACCATGATAGTCACAGCCCCGCGGGTAATGACCGTGATAGTCACAGCCCCGCGGGTAATGACCGTGATAGTCACAGCCCCGCGGGTAATGGACCATGATAGTCTCAGCCCCGCGGGTAATGACCGTGATAGTCACAGCCCCGCGGGTAATGACCGTGATAGTCACAGCTCCGCGGGTAATGGACCGTGATAGTCTCAGCCCCGCGGGTAATGGACCGTGATAGTCACAGCCCCGCGGGTAATGGACCATGATAGTCACAGCCCCGCGGGTAATGGACCGTGATAGTCACAGCCCCGCGGGTAATGGACCATGATAGTCACAGCCCCGCGGGTAATGACCGTGATAGTCACAGCCCCGCGGGTAATGACCGTGATAGTCACAGCCCCGCGGGTAATGGACCGTGATAGTCACAGCCCCGCGGGTAATGGACCATGATAGTCACAGCCCCGCGGGTAATGACCGTGATAGTCACAGCCCCGCGGGTAATGGACCGTGATAGTCACAGCCCCGCGGGTAATGGACCATGATAGTCACAGCCCCGCGGGTAATGACCGTGATAGTCACAGCCCCGCGGGTAATGGACCGTGATAGTCACAGCCCCGCGGGTAATGGACCATGATAGTCACAGCCCCGCGGGTAATGACCGTGATAGTCTCAGCCCCGCGGGTAATGGACCATGATAGTCTCAGCCCCGCGGGTAATGGACCGTGATAGTCACAGCCCCGCGGGTAATGGACCATGATAGTCACAGCCCCGCGGGTAATGGACCGTGATAGTCACAGCCCCGCGGGTAATGGACCATGATAGTCTCAGCCCCGCGGGTAATGGACCGTGATAGTCACAGCCCCGCGGGTAATGGACCATGATAGTCACAGCCCCGCGGGTAATGACCGTGATAGTCTCAGCCCCGCGGGTAATGGACCATGATAGTCTCAGCCCCGCGGGTAATGACCGTGATAGTCTCAGCCCCGCGGGTAATGGACCGTGATAGTCACAGCCCCGCGGGTAATGGACCATGATAGTCACAGCCCCGCGGGTAATGACCGTGATAGTCTCAGCCCCGCGGGTAATGGACCATGATAGTCTCAGCCAAGCGGGTAATGACCGTGATAGTCCCAGCCCCGCGGGTAATGGACCATGATAGTCTCAGCCCCGCGGGTAATAACCGTGATAAGTCCCAGCTAACAATGTGCGCGCGCGCGCATTACAGGTGTGTGTAATGCGTGTCCGTCAACACCTGTTCTTCAGGTGTTGAAGGACAGGTGTTGTGTGGAGTTACTAATGAAGAACACAGGTTGACTTGCATTTATGATGGTCGGGGCGGGCACGCTGTTCTGCATACCCAATATCTGTGGGCATGACTGACGACCCTGGGGGCTGGGTGTGGAGCACCAGGGGGGGCTGAGTGTGCAGCACCAGGGGGGCTGGGTGTGGAGCACCAGGGGGGGCTGGGTGTGGAGCACCAGGGGGGCTTGGTGTGGAGCACCAGGGGGGCTGGGTGTGGAGCACCAAGGGGGGCTGGGTGTGGAGCACCAGGGGGGCTGGGTGTGGAGCACCAGGGGGGGCTGGGTGTGGAGCACCAGGGGGGCTTGGTGTGGAGCACCAGGGGGCTGGGTGTGCAGCACCAGGGGGGGCTAGGTGTGGAGCACCAGGGGGGGCTGGGTGTGGAGCACCAGGGGGGGCTGGGTGTGGAGCACCAGGGGGGCTGGGTGTGCAGCACCAGGTGGGGCTGGGTGTGGAGCACCAGGGGGGCTGGGTGTGGAGCACCAGGGGGGGCTGGGTGTGCAGCACCAGGGGGGGGCTGGGTGTGGAGCACCAGGGGGGGCTGGGTGTGCAGCACCAGGTGGGGCTGGGTGTGCAGCACCAGGGGGGGGGGCTGGGTGTGCAGCACCAGGGGGGGGCTGGGTGTGGAGCACCAGGTGGGGCTGGGTGTGGAGCACCAGGGGGGCTGGGTGTGCAGCACCAGGGGGGGGGGCTGGGTGTGGAGCACCAGGGGGGCTGGGTGTGCAGCACCAGGGGGGGCTGGGTGTGGAGCACCAGGGGGGCTGGGTGTGGAGCACCAGGGGGGCTGGGTGTGGAGCACCAGGGGGGGCTGGGTGTGGAGCACCAGGGGGGCTGGGTGTGCAGCACCAGGGGGGGGGGCTGGGTGTGGAGCACCAGGGGGCTGGGTGTGCAGCACCAGGGGGGCTGGGTGTGCAGCACCAGGGGGGGCTGGGTGTGGAGCACCAGGGGGGCTGGGTGTGGAGCACCAGGTGGGGCTGGGTGTGGAGCACCAGGGGGGGGCTGGGTGTGGAGCACCAGGGGGGGCTGAGTGTGGAGCACCAGGGGGGGGGGGGGCTGGGTGTGCAGCACCAGGGGGGGCTGGGTGTGGAGCACCAGGGGGGGCTGGGTGTGGGGCACCAGGGGGGCTGGGTGTGGAGCACCAGGGGGGGGCTGGGTGTGGAGCACCAGGGGGGCTGGGTGTGGAGCACCAGGGGGGCTGGGTGTGGAGCACCAGGGGGGCTGGGTGTGGAGCACCAGGGGGGCTGGGTGTGCAGCACCAGGGGGGCTGGGTGTGGAGCACCAGGGGGGCTGGGTGTGGAGCACCAGGGGGGCTGGGTGTGGAGCACCAGGGGGGCTGGGTGTGGAGCACCAGGGGGGCTGGGTGTGGAGCACCAGGGGGCTGGGTGTGCAGCACCAGGGGGGGGCTGGGTGTGCAGCACCAGGGGGGGCTGGGTGTGCAGCACCAGGGGGGCTGGGTGTGGAGCACCAGGGGGGCTGGGTGTGCAGCACCAGGGGGGGGCTGGGTGTGGAGCACCAGGGGGGCTGGGTGTGGAGCACCAGGGGGGCTGGGTGTGCAGCACCAGGGGGGGGCTGGGTGTGGAGCACCAGGGGGGGCTGGGTGTGGAGCACCCTGACATAGTATACATTATACAACCTGGTATACATTCAACACCACACACACGACCCTCAGGCTGGTAAAAAATATATATATTGGAAAAAATGTAACTTGTTGACAGTTAAGAAAGTCTATACATAGCAGGAAGTACAGCCCAAACCTCTATAGTGAAGTTGAGAGTTAAAAGCAAAGGTGCCGTTGTATAATACAATAGACCTCTCTCGTGATACATTATCAAGACACGTGTCATATGCAGGCGACGAGTCACAATAACGTGGCTGAAGTATGTTGACCAGACCACACACTAGAAATTGAAGGGACGACGACGTTTCGGTCCGTCCTGGACCATTCTCAATCGACTTGAGAAAAGGTCCAGGACGGACCGAAACGTCGTCGTCCCTTCAATTTCTAGTGTGTGGTCTGGTCAACGTGTCATATTTTTCGAGCGACTGGAGTAAGAGGCTGGTGGAGGCTCGACCCGGGGCCCACATAGCTTCATTAGACCGGCGCCCCGCTTGTTCAAAACAATATTGCACTCGACACATGAAGAGCCATTAAACAGGACACACTGACACATGATTGGCTATTAACAACACCAAATGTCACTCGTTCAGCCAATCACGGGGCGTATTCGGGGCCCTGGGAACTGTGTAGTATTATTCTGACAGGTGGTTAATTCGGTCACCTGTCTTGGAGCGGGTGAAGACGGGTGACGGAGGAGTGGGTCAATTTCACCTCCCGGGAGGATATACCTGTGGCAGGTTTCCAGAGTCGTTCTACTCCAGCTGTCAGACCAGGGCGCAAATGTTTTTTTTTTTTCAATGAACACTTGAATGGTAAGATTGTCTTAAGATAATGGCCTGCAGACCTAAATATGGAGCCTCTTGGACATCTTCAAGAGAAACTTAAGATAGTTGTCTTCAAGAAGTGCTTGTCCACGCTGCCGTCAAGAGACTATAAGTCCCACTTGACCCATCTCCGTCAAGGAGAAGTAAAAACATTGGTTTCTTAGCGATGTGTATATCTAAACTTGTGAGTGAACTCCCCTCACATCCTCTCCGTTCACTGACGTTAAACTTACGTCTAGAGAACATTTTATTTTGTAAAGCTAACCTCAACACTCTCCATCATCCCAGTGGTCTCTGTACATGGGGCCAACCCCCACCTAGTGTTCTGAAGGTGTCTGCTACACACACACACACACACACACACACACACACACACACACACACACACACACACACACACACACACACACGGGATAACATAAACAAGGATAAACTCTTCAGAACGGGTGGGACGCGAACAAGGGGACACAGGTGGAAACTGAGTACCCACATGAGCCACAGAGACGTTAGAAGGAACTTTTTCAGTGTCAGAGTAGTTAACGGATGGAATGCATTAGGCAGTGATGTGGTGGAGGCTGACTCCATACACAGTTTCAAGTGTAGATATGATAGAGCCCAATAGGCTCAGGAACCTGTACACCAGTTGACTGACAGTTGAGAGGCGGGACCAAAGAGCCAGAGCTCAACCCCCGCAAACACAAATAGGCGAGAACAAATAGATGACTACACACACACACACACACACACACACACACACACACACACACACACAAAATAAGTGATCATATCTATAAAGCAAGATACTGCTGGAAGTGCAGACGGGATAGCACGATAAAGATTAAGCCACGGCAAGAGGTGGCACGGGTATGAATATCCCCCCCGTAGGTGGTAGATGTTAGGAGAGAATGTGACCATAAGTCGCGTAACATCTTGAAGAGTGTGGGTGAGGAGGGCGGGAGTGGCGAGGGGTTATACAGCAACCTGGGCGACCTTCACTACCACCTCCCTCCAACTGGCCCAATTATCATAACAAAAACAACCACTCTAACACGACGCCTACCAATTTGCAGCCGTAAATTAGGCCCCGTTTGGCCCACCACAGTCACATGGACATGACCAACCCGTGTCCCAACGACCACCACTCCTGCCCTTACAAGTTCGGCAACGCCGCCGCCGCCGCCGCCGCCAGAGATGACCCTACCCTCAGCGGGAAGATCGTGCCTCTCACAGCTACTTGACCATTACCACAAAGTCACTGAGGCATTAGAAGAGACACAGAATGCTGATGATGTATACACGGACTTCGCAAAGGTATTCGACAAATGTGAGCATGGGGTGATAGCTCACAAAATGAGATCAAAGGGAATACCTGGTAAAGTAGGACGCTGGATACTCAGTTTTCTGTGGAACAGAACACAGAGAGTAACAGTCAACCATATATAATCGAGTCCAAGCGCAGTTAAAAGTTCTGTACCTCAGGGTACAGTCCTTGCACCACTGCTGTTCCTTATTCTCATATCAGATATAGACTCAAATACACGTCACAGCTTCGTGTCGTCCTTTGCAGATGACACGAAAATCAGCATGAAAATTACCTCTGCTGAAGACATTGAAAAACTACAAGCAGATGTCAACAAAGTTTTCGACTGGGCAGCAGAAAATAACATGATGTTTAACGGTGATAAATTCCAGGTACTCAGGTACGGTAAAAATGAGGACCTTAAACATAATACAGGGTACAAAACACAATGAAATCTGCCCATAGTAGGAAAGCAGCATGTCAAGGATTTGGGAATAATGATGTCTGACGACCTAACGTTTAGGGAGCATAACCAAGCAAATATTGCGTCAGCCAGAAAAATGATTGGATGGATTACGAGAACTTTCAAATCCAGGGATCCCATCACAATGGTTGTACTCTTCAAGTCACTTGTGTTGTCCCGTCTTGAGTACTGCTCAGTACTCACTTCCCCCTTCAGAGCTGGAGAGATTGCTGAAATAGAGGGAATACAGAGAACATATACGGCACGCATAGACGAGATAAAACACCTAAATTATTGGGACCATCTCAAAGCTCTCCAAATGTACTCACTAGAAAGGAGACGAGAGAGATACCAAATAATATACACGTGGAAAATACTGGAGGGCCAGGTCCCAAATCTACACAGTAAAATAACAACATACTGGAGTGAACGATATGGAAGAAAATGCAGAATAGAACCAGTGAAGAGCAGAGGTGCCATAGGCACAATCAGAGAACACTGTATAAACATCAGAGGTCCAGTGAAGAGCAGAGGTGCCATAGGCACAATCAGAGAACACTGTATAAACATCAGAGGTCCAGTGAAGAGCAGAGGTGCCATAGGCACAATCAGAGAACACTGTATAAACATCAGAGGTCCAGTGAAGAGCAGAGGTGCCATAGGCACAATCAGAGAACACTGTATAAACATCAGGGGTCCGCGGTTGTTCAACGTCCTCCCAGCGAGCATAAGAAATATTGCCGGAACAACCGTGGACATCTTCAAGAGAAAACTGGACGGTTTTCTAAGAGAAGTTCCGGATCAGCCGGGCTGTGGTGGGTATGTGGGCCTGCGGGCCGCTCCAAGCAACAGCCTGGTGGACCAAACTCTCACAAGTCAAGCCTGGCCTCGGGCCGGGCTGTGGTGGGTATGTGGGCCTGCGGGCCGCTCCAAGCAACAGCCTGGTGGACCAAACTCTCACAAGTCAAGCCTGGCCTCGGGCCGGGCTGTGGTGGGTATGTGGGCCTGCGGGCCGCTCCAAGCAACAGCCTGGTGGACCAAACTCTCACAAGTCAAGCCTGGCCTCGGGCCGGGCTGTGGTGGGTATGTGGGCCTGCGGGCCGCTCCAAGCAACAGCCTGGTGGACCAAACTCTCACAAGTCGCGCCTGGCCTCGGGCCAGACTTGGGCAGTAGAACAACTCCCAGAACCCCATCAAGCAGGTATCCTACACCTACTGATGCTTCATGCCGAGGTCACAGCATCTTGTCATCTGTCGTAAGCTGCTGGTGATGTTGACGATGCCCCGGGACGACGCCTGCCCGTGCCCGCCCCAGACCTGGGAGGCTGCCCGCCCAACACCCCACCATGACGCTATTCAAATGACGGCCAGGGGGTGCTAAATCATGGCCGACTTCGGCCAGGAATTTGCAAATTAGATGGTGGTTGAGAGCGCTGCCGGCCAGCCCCGCCGCCTCTCCTTATATCTCTCCTCCCTCTCTTCTTCCTTACCCCTCTCTCCCTCCCTACCTACCTACCTCCCTCCCTCTCTCTCCTCTCCCCGGTCTCTCTCTCTCAGTAGAGGCCCCTACCTGTACCCAGGGACTAGTACCGTCCCTATAATGGCGTCGGCTAAAATGTCCGGCCGCGGTTCCTTTAACCGTTCCAGTTCTCCACTACACTAGTTTACACTATTCCACCCATACACTTCTCTTCCACCCACTACACGCCCCTCCACCCACCACACGCCCCTCCACCCACCACCCGCCCCTCCACCCACCACACCCACCCCTCCACCCACCACACGCCCCTCCACCCACCACACACCCACCCCTCCACCCACCACACCCGCCCCTCCACCCACCACACCCACCCCTCCACCCACCACACCCGCCCCTCTACCCACCACACCCGCCCCTCCACCCACCACACACCCACCCCTCCACCCACCACACCCACCCCTCCACCCACCACACCCACCCCTCCACCCACCACACCCTCCCCTCCACCCACCACACCCACCCCTCCACCCACCACACCCACCCCTCCACCCACCACACACCCACCCCTCCACCCACCACACCCACCCCTCCACCCACCACACCACACCCGTAATGAACAAGGACAACATTAACCCAAACACTTGTGACAGAGACAAGGACACAACCCAACACCTACACTACACAACCCAACACCTTCACTACACAACCCAACACCTACACTACACAACCCAACACCTACACTACACAACCCAACACCTACACTACACAACCCAACACCTACACTACACAACCCAACACCTACACTACACAACCCAACACCTTCACTACACAACCCAACACCTACACTACACAACCCAACACCTACACTACACAACCCAACACCTACACTACACAACCCAACACCTTCACTACACAACCCAACACCTACACTACACAACCCAACACCTACACTACACAACCCAACACCTACACTACACAACCCAACACCTTCACTACACAACCCAACACCTACACTACACAACCCAACACCTACACTACACAACCCAACACCTACACTACACAACCCAACACCTTCACTACACAACCCAACACCTACACTACACAACCCAACACCTACACTACACAACCCAACACCTACACTACACAACCCAACACCTTCACTACACAACCCAACACCTTCACTACACAACCCAACACCTACACTACACAACCCAACACCTACACCACACAACCCAACACCTTCACTACACAACCCAACACCTTCACTACACAACCCAACACCTTCACTACACAACCCAACACCTTCACTACACAACCCAACACCTTCATTACACAACCCAACACCTTCACTACACAACCCAACACCTACACTACACAACCCAACACCTACACTACACAACCCAACACCTTCACTACACAACCCAACACCTTCACTACACAACCCAACACCTTCACTACACAACCCAACACCTACACTACACAACCCAACACCTTCACTACACAACCCAACACCTACACTACACAACCCAACACCTACACTACACAACCCAACACCTACACTACACAACCCAACACCTACACTACACAACCCAACACCTTCACTACACAACCCAACACCTACACTACACAACCCAACACCTACACTACACAACCCAACACCTACACTACACAACCCAACACCTACACTACACAACCCAACACCTTCACTACACAACCCAACACCTACACTACACAACCCAACACCTTCACTACACAACCCAACACCTACACTACACAACCCAACACCTACACTACACAACCCAACACCTACACTACACAACCCAACACCTACACTACACAACCCAACACCTACACTACACAACCCAACACCTACACTACACAACCCAACACCTTCACTACACAACCCAACACCTACACTACACAACCCAACACCTACACTACACAACCCAACACCTTCACTACACAACCCAACACCTACACTACACAACCCAACACCTTCACTACACAACCCAACACCTACACTACACAACCCAACACCTACACTACACAACCCAACACCTACACTACACAACCCAACACCTACACTACACAACCCAACACCTTCACTACACAACCCAACACCTTCACTACACAACCCAACACCTTCACTACACAACCCAACACCTACACTACACAACCCAACACCTACACTACACAACCCAACACCTTCACTACACAACCCAACACCTTCACTACACAACCCAACACCTACACTACACAACCCAACACCTACACTACACAACCCAACACCTACACTACACAACCCAACACCTACACTACACAACCCAACACCTACACTACACAACCCAACACCTACACTACACAACCCAACACCTTCACTACACAACCCAACACCTTCACTACACAACCCAACCCCTACACTACACAACCCAACACCTACACTACACAACCCAACACCTACACTACACAACCCAACACCTACACTACACAACCCACTTGACAAGTATAAGTCATTTCCACCACACTAAAGCTTTGGTGCCAGCCCCAGGGCCAGGGGTGCCAGCCCCCGGGCCAGGGGTGCCAGCCCCCAGGGAGCAGGGCCAGGGGTGCCAGCCCCCGGGGGCAGGGCCTGGGGGTGCCAGCCCCCACGGAGCAGGGCCAGGGGTGCCACAGGGAGCCAGCCCCAGAGCCAGGGGGTGCCAGCCCCCGGGGGAAAGGGGTGCCACAAGGTGCCAGCCCCCCGGGGGGGGCAGAGCCAGGGGTGCCCCCGGGCCAGGGGGTGCCACAAGATGCCAGCCCCAGGGCCAGGGGTGCCACAGGGTGCCAGCCCCAGGGCCAGGGGTTGCCACAGGGTGCCAGCCCCAGGGGGTGCCACAGGGTGCCAGCCCCAGGGCCAGGGGTGCCACAGGGTGCCAGCCCCAGGGCCAGGGGTTGCCACAGGGTGCCAGCCCCAGGGCCAGGGGGTGCCACAGGGTGCCAGCCCCAGGGGTGCCACAGGGTGCCAGCCCCAGGGCCAGGGGGTGCCACAGGGTGCCAGCCCCAGGGCCAGGGGTGCCACAGGGTGCCAGCCCCAGGGCCAGGGGTTGCCACAGGGTGCCAGCCCCAGGGCCAGGGGGTGCCACAGGGTGCCAGCCCCAGGGGTGCCACAGGGTGCCAGCCCCAGGGGGTGCCACAGGGTGCCAGCCCCAGGGCCAGGGGGTGCCACAGGGTGCCAGCCCCAGGGGTTGCCACAGGGTGCCAGCCCCAGGGCCAGGGGGTGCCACAGGGTGCCAGCCCCAGGGGTGCCACAGGGTGCCAGCCCCAGGGCCAGGGGGTGCCACAGGGTGCCAGCCCCAGGGGTGCCACAGGGTGCCAGCCCCAAGGACCGGGTGACATCGTAATACTGGAGTATGGCCGGTCTATAAAAGCCGAGTCAATCAGCGGTTACATTATGTGTGAAGTAACAACAGTGTGATAGCTGGCCGCTTATGGTCTATAAAACAGCTCCCCTTGAGCCGCGGCCCCAAAACTAACGCTCGCTGCCGCAAATGTTCGCTCGATAGCTGCCGACAACGAGAGGCTGACCCCCGAAACATTGTGAACGGAATGGGCTCGTGTCCATCATGCTAGCAATAAATAATGTTTTGGTCATAGCTGTAAATTAGCCGTGTAGAAATACGCGAGCAGCGGTCGCTGTTTACAGGGGTCACTCTGATTTACAGTTCGGGCACCCCCCCCCCCTCCCCTCACTTTCACTGCTGCCATCACCGAAGGAACACTGGAACCCCCCCTCCCCCCACTCACTGATTACCTGAACCATACCTGGAGATAATCTAATAGTTCTATCTATCTATAATATCTATCTATCTATAATATCTAATAATCTAGATAAGTTCTAATAGCTAATGGCTGACTAAATCCTGAGTATTGAGAAAAGATGAGGAACAGTGCAGTGGACCCCTGGGGGTCTGGTCATCCCAGGGGCCACAGTGGACCCCTGGGGGTCTGGTCATCCCAGGGGCCACAGTGGACCCCTGGGGTCTGGTCATCCCAGGGGCCACAGTGGACCCCTGGGGGTCTGATCATCACCAGGGGCCACAGTGGACCCCTGGGGGTCTGGTCATCACCAGGGGCCACAGTGGACCCCTGGGGGTCTGATCATCACCAGGGGCCACAGTGGACCCCTGGGGGTCTGGTCATCCCTGGGGCCACAGTGGACCCCTGGGGGTCTGGTCATCCCTGGGGCCACAGTGGACCCCTGGGGGTCTGGTCATCCCTGGGGCCACAGTGGACCCCTGGGGGTCTGGTCATCCCTGGGGCCACAGTGGACCCTGGGGGTCTGGTCATCCCTGGGGCCACAGTGGACCCCTGGGGGGGTCTGGTCATCCCAGGGGCCACAGTGGACCCCTGGGGGTCTGGCCATCCCTGGGGCCACAGTGGACCCCTGGGGGTCTGGTCATCCCTGGGGCCACAGTGGACCCCTGGGGGTCTGGTCATCCCTGGGGCCACAGTGGACCCCTGGGGGTCTAGTCATCCCTGGGGCCACAGTGGACCCCTGGAGGTCTGGTCATCCCTGGGGCCACAGTGGACCCCTGGGGGGTCTGGTCATCCCAGGGGCCACAGTGGACCCCTGGGGGTCTGGCCATCCCAGGGGCCACAGTGGACCCCTGGGGGTCTGGTCATCCCCGGGGCCACAGTGGACCCCTGAGGGTCTGGTCATCCCCGGGGCCACAGTGGACCCCTGGGGGTCTGGCCATCCCCGTGGCCACAGTGGACCCCTGGGGGTCTGGTCATCCCCGGGGCCACAGTGGACCCCTGGGGGTCTGGTCATCACCGTGGCCACAGTGGACCCCTGGGGGTCTGATCATCACCATGGCCACAGTGGACCCCTGGGGGTCTGGCCATCCCCTGGGGCCACAGTGGACCCCTGGGGCAGCTGGCCCCACAGGAAGAGCGTCCAAGACTTGTCCCTCCCACCAACAACTTACCCTAACAAGCAGTAAAGCCAAGACGCCAGCAATCTCAGATAAGACCAGTAGTTAAGTGTCCGCCTCCAGCAGCACCTGCTCGCCTGTCTTACTCTCTCGCCATCATTAACTTTAATTCTATTCGAATCTTACAATATATATTACAAGCTTAAGCTGTCTAAAGCATCTTGAGGTTATCTTGAGGTTATCTTGAGATGATTTCGGGGCTTTAGTGTCCCCGCGGCCCGGTCCTCGACCAGGCCTCCACCCCCAGGAAGCAGCCCGTGACAGCTGACTAACACCCAGGTACCTATTTACTGCTAGGTAACAGGGGCATAGGGTGAAAGAAACTCTGCCCATTGTTTCTCGCCGGCGCCTGGAATCGAACCCAGGACCACAGGATCACAAGTCCAGCGTGCTGTCCGCTCGGCCGACCGGCTCCCGAGCGTGAGATGACTCTAGGGATCAAATGCCAGGGTTGCTGGCTGGTTACTGACACTACAGCCAGATATACAATAGTGTAGCGTTGATACAATAGGTCACGGAACTACAGCCGTAAGGTCACTCAATCAGGCAGGAAGTGCCGGATCAATTGAGTAGTGGTGGGTGTGTGTGTAGGGCCCCTGCGGGACGCTTCAAGCAACAGCCCGTTGGATCAAATTATCACATCAGAGCTGGCAATAGGCCAGGTCTGATGTGATAGCGAGAGAAGCCTTTAGTTTAACAGTGATAAATTCCAGGTACTCAGGTACAGTAAAAATGAGGACCTTAAACATAATACAGGGTACAAAACACAATGAAATCTGCCCATAGTAGGAAAATAGCATGTCAAGGATTTGGGAATAATGATGTCTGACGACCTAACGTTTAGGGAGCATAACCAAGCAAATATTGCGTCAGCCAGAAAAATGATCGGATGGATTACGAGAACTTTCAAATCCAGGGATCCCATCACAATGGTTGTACTCTTCAAGTCACTTGTGTTGTCCCGTCTTGAGTACTGCTCAGTACTCACTTCCCCCTTCAGAGCAGGAGAGATTGCTGAAATAGAGGGAATACAGAGAACATATACGGCACGCATAGACGAGATAAAACACCTAAATTATTGGGATCGTCTCAAAGCTCTCCAAATGTACTCACAAGAAAGGAGACGAGAGAGATACCAAATAATATACACATGGAAATACTGGAGGGCCAGGTCCCAAATCTACACAGTAAAATAACAACATACTGGAGTGAACGATATGGAAGAAAATGTAGAATAGAACCAGTGAAGAGCAGAGGTGCCATAGGCACAATCAGAGAACACTGTATAAACATCAGAGGTCCAGTGAAGAGCAGAGGTGCCATAGGCACAATCAGAGAACACTGTATAAACATCAGAGGTGCAGTGAAGAGCAGAGGTGCCATAGGCACAATCAGAGAACACTGTATAAACATCAGAGGTCCAGTGAAGAGCAGAGGTGCAATAGGCACAATCAGAGAACACTGTATAAACATCAGAGGTCCAGTGAAGAGCAGAGGTGCCATAGGCACAATCAGAGAACACTGTATAAACATCAGAGGTCCAGTGAAGAGCAGAGGTGCCATAGGCACAATCAGAGAACACTGTATAAACATCAGAGGTCCAGTGAAGAGCAGAGGTGCCATAGGCACAATCAGAGAACACTGTATAAACATCAGAGGTCCAGTGAAGAGCAGAGGTGCCATAGGCACAATCAGAGAACACTGTATAAACATCAGAGGTCCAGTGAAGAGCAGAGGTGCCATAGGCACAATCAGAGAACACTGTATAAACATCAGAGGTCCAGTGAAGAGCAGAGGTGCCATAGGCACAATCAGAGAACACTGTATAAACATCAGAGGTCCGCGGTTGTTCAACGTCCTCCCAGCGAGCATAAGAAATATTGCCGGAACAACCGTGGACATCTTCAAGAGGAAACTAGATAGTTTCCGCACCTACCTTGCGATGATTCCGGAGCTTAGCGTTCCCGCGGCCCGGTCCCGGACTAGGCCTCCTCGATCAACTACATACCCACCACCCACCAATTAAATAAGAAACTATCGTGACCTAATTATAGGATCGAAACCTCACTCCTCGACTCCCAGACACACGCAGTACCGACTAAACCACGATGTTATCTTGAGGTTATCTTGAGATGATTTCGGGGCTTTTTAGTGTCCCCGCGGCCCGGTCCTCGACCAGGCCTCCACCCCCAGGAAGCAGCCCGTGACAGCTGACTAACACCCAGGTACCTATTTTACTGCTAGGTAACAGGGGCATAGGATGAAAAAAACTCTGCCCATTGTTTCTAGCCGGCGCCTGGGATCGAACCCAGGACCACAGGATCACAAGTCCAGCGTGCTGTCCACTCGGCCGACCGGCTCCTGCGATGTGCTCACAGATCCATCCCAATCTCACGACTCCACGATGCAATAACTTGAATCTTAAGCATTTAAGAGCATTCCCAGCGTTACTTGAATTGATATAGTTTAATAGGGCTCAAATTGGTATCATAGAGGGCAAGAGGAACCTCCCGGGTGTGTAATTAGGTTAAGAGCTGCCTGTGCCGGCAGGAGCCAGGGCGGCCCGGTTCTCTTCTATCACCTCCACATTGGCTCCATTGTGGCCCTGTGCCAGTGCCACCCCCTCCCCCCCCCTCCATAACCTACCTCACCTGCTTAGCACTGTACTAGAGCGCGCATGTCGACTACAGGTATCAGGCGCATGTCAGTATGTGCGCGTATAAAGGGTATTCGAATGTGTATGCGTAAGTGCGCGTGTGCGTGCCGGCATCGATGCCCCCCCCCCCTTCTCCGCTCTTTCACTACCGGACTTTACGACCAATAAAAGGCGTCCCACACTTGATCACGGAGGATTTGCTACTCTAGAGGGGTTGAGGGCGCTGCCAAATACCTCTAATATAACGCCCACAATAGGCGCTACTCTCTCACTTCATTACCGCTCCACGCCCACACCAGCCCCGCCGCTCACGCCCACACCATCCCCGCCCTCTCACGCCCACACCATCCCCGCCCTCTCACGCCCACACCAGCGCCGCCCTCTCACGCCCACACCATCCCCGCCGCTCACGCCCACACCATCCCCGCCCTCTCACGCCCACACTAGCGCCGCCCCTCACGCCCACCAGCCCCGCCCCTCACGCCCACAACAGGCCGCCTTGTTACCCCTGATAATGTCACGGACAAGCCGCAGTAATTGAAACTATTAAGAGACTCAGGAGACTGATGAGGCAGGGTCGAGGGGGGGGAGGGAGGGGGGGTGCCATAGTGAGGCAGGGTCGGGGGGGGGGAGGGAGGGGGGGTGCCATAGTGAGGCAGGGTCAGGGGGGAGGGAGGGGGGTGCCATAGTAAGGCAAGGTCGGTGGGAGGGGGGTGCCATAGTGAGGCAGGGTCGGTGGGAGGGGGTGCCATAGTGAGGCAGGGTCGGGGGGGGGGGTGCCATAGTGAGGCAGGGTCGGTGGGAGGGGGGTGCCATAGTGAGGCAGGGTCGGGGGGGTGCCATAGTGAGGCAGGGTCGGGGGGGGTGCCATAGTGAGGCAGGGTCGGTGGGAGGGGGGGTGCCATAGTGAGGCAGGGTCGGTGGGAGGGGGGGTGTCATAGTGAGGCAGGGTCGGTGGGAGGGGGGGTGCCATAGTGAGGCAGGGTCGGGGGGGGTGCCATAGTGAGGCAGGGTCGGGGGGGGAGGGAGGGGGGGTGGCCATAGTGAGGCAGGGTCGGGGGGGAGGGAGGGGGGTGCCATAGTGAGGCAGGGTCGGTGGGAGAGGGGGTGCCATAGTGAGGCAGGGTCGGTTGGAGGGGGGTGCCATAGTGAGGCAGGGTCGGGGGGGTGCCATAGTGAGGCAGGGTCGGTGGGAGGGGGTGCCATAGTGAGGCAGGGTCGGTGGGAGGGGGGTGCCATAGTGAGGCAGGGTCGGGGGGGTGCCATAGTGAGGCAGGGTCGGTGGGAGGGGGGTGCCATAGTGAGGCAGGGTCGGTGGGAGGGGGGTGCCATAGTGAGGCAGGGTCGATGGGAGGGGGGTGCCATAGTGAGGCAGGGTCGGGGGGGTGCCATAGTGAGGCAGGGTCGGGGGGGGAGGGAGGGGGGTGCCATAGTGAGGCAGGGTCGGGGGGGAGGGAGAGGGGTGCCATAGTGAGGCAGGGTCGGTGGGAGAGGGGGTGCCATAGTGAGGCAGGGTCGGTGGGAGGGGGGTGCCATAGTGAGGCAGGGTCGAGGGGGGTGCCATAGTGAGGCAGGGTCGGTGGGAGAGGGGGTGCCATAGTGAGGCAGGGTCGGTGGGAGGGGGGGTGCCATAGTGAGGCAGGGTCGAGGGGGGTGCCATAGTGAGGCAGGGTCGGTGGGAGGGGGGTGCCATAGTGAGGCAGGGTCGGTGGGAGGGGGGGTGCCATAGTGAGGCAGGGTCGGTGGGAGGGGGTGCCATAGTGAGGCAGGGTCGGTGGGAGGGGGTGCCATAGTGAGGCAGGTCGGGGAAGTTGCCATAGTGAGGCAGGGTCGGTGGGAAGGGGTTGCCATAATGAGGCAGGGTCGGTGGGAAGGGGTTGCCATTATGAGGCAGGGTCGGTGGGAGGGGGTGCCATAATGAGGCAGGGTCGGTGGGGGGGTGCCAGTGAGGCAGGGTCGGTGGCCGGGTTGCCATAGTGAGGCAGGGTCGGTGGCCGGGGTGCCATAGTGAGGCAGGGTCGGTGGCCGGGGTGCCATAGTGAGGCAGGGTCGGTGGCCGGGGTGCCATAGTGAGGCAGGGTCGGTGGCCGGGGTGCCATAGTGAGGCAGGGTCGGTGGCCGGGGTGCCATAGTGAGGCAGGGTCGGTGGCTGGGTTGCCATAGTGAGGCAGGGTTGCCATAGTGAGGCAGGGTCGGTGGCTGGGTTGCCATAGTGAGGCAGGGTTGCCATAGTGAGGCAGGATTGCCATAGTGAGGCAGGGTCGCCATAGTGAGGCAGGGTTTCAACAAAACTCAGACACTTGTCCAAGTTGCTGCTAAAAAAATACATTCCAAGCTCCGTTTTCTATGACGCCAGAACTAGAGAACTCCGACTCGTTTTTCAGGGGCAACAATAACACAACCCCCCCCCCCATCTCTCTCAACTAATAGGTCGCATTTGTTACGTTGTAGTGGCTCATGCTACCTGGTGAGCAACAGCTAGGGGGGAAAAATATCCCATTTTCTATCCACCTTTGTTTAATGTTGATAAATGTTGCCGTCTGAGGCGGCTAGTTTATTGTGTTGCCGTCTGAGGCTCCTAGTTTATTGTGTTGCCGTCTGAGGCTCCTAGTTTATTGTGTTGCCGTCTGAGGGGGCTAGTTTATTGTGTTGCCGTCTGAGGCTCCTAGTTTATTGTGTTGCCGTCTGAGGCGGCTAGTTTATTGTGCAGCCTACACACCATCCTGTGAGCCGTAGCGCAAAAAGGTTTACAGAAAGTCTTCTACAGGAATGATTACATTTACAAATATATCTATCCTACACAGCCTATAATGTCAGCTATAGTTAGCAGACTAGAATTATAGTTACTATTTTTATAATTGCTTATAATTACTATAATTGATTATAAGGCTAGCAGACAAAGCCTCCCAGCAAGAGGCTAGCAGGCAACCAATCCCACCCTCTTCCTCATTTCCCACACCCACATCTAATTCCTCCCACCCACTCCCACCCTCAGCCTTTCTAGTACACCCCACAAGAGCACTGAAGCAGGGGTCAGCCAGGGGAGAGACGACCTGCCACCCTCACGTCCCTAAGGGATCCCCACACCCACAATTGGGAATAACGAGACAGAGCCCAAACTGTTTAGAGCAGCACACAAGTTTGTGTGTGTAGTGAAGGCGGCTCTGGCTGGCCCCGACCCCGAGTCCCAGGGGGGCATTCTGCAGTGCCGCCTTTGGTGTGGTCAACCCCCGGCCTGTGTAGGCCAGACTAGCTTATTGGACCATTCTTAAGTGGCCATGACCTTACAGTATTATGGGTACGGGGCTTGTATGCCCTGGGGGCCAACTTTGGGGCCAACCCCAGGGGGGGGGGGGCAACCCAGGGGGCCAACTTTAGGGCCAACCCCGGGGGGCCAACTTTAGGGCCAACCCCAGGGGGCCAACTTTAGGGTCAACCCCAGGGGGCCAACTTTAGGGCCAACCCCAGGGGGCCATCTTTAGGGCCAACCCAGGGGGGGGGGCAACCCAGGGGGCCAACTTTAGGGCCAACCCCGGGGGGCCAACCCCGGGGGGCCAACTTTAGGGCCAACCCCGGGGGGGCCAACTTTAGGGCCAACCCCGGGGGGGCCAACTTTAGGGCCAACCCCGGGGGGGCCAACTTTAGGGCCAACCCCGGGGGGGCCAACTTTAGGGCCAACCCCGGGGGGGCCAACTTTAGGGCCAACCCCGGGGGGCCAACTTTAGGGCCAACCCCGGGGGGCCAACTTTAGGGCCAACCCCGGGGGGCCAACTTTAGGGCCATCCCGGGGGGCCAACTTTAGGGCCAACCCCGGGGGGCCAACTTTAGGGCCAACCCCGGGGGGCCAACTTTAGGGCCAACCCCGGGGGGCCAACTTTAGGGCCAACCCCAGGGGGCCAACTTTAGGGCCAACCCCGGGGGCCAACTTTAGGGCCAACCCCGGGGGGGCCAACTTTAGGGCCAACCCCGGGGGGGCCAACTTTAGGGCCAACCCCGGGGGGCCAACTTTAGGGCCAACCCCGGGGGGGCCAACTTGTACCAAACGGTACAACACTTGGACCATCTACAACCAGTCAATACTGTGGTTGTTCCGTACCCTGTACCCTGGGTGACAGCATGGACAAGCTAGCGGGTGTTCTTGCCACTGGGGGTGAGACTGTTCATGTTCTCACAAGATGAACATAGTGAGGTGTTCTTGCTATGGTGTTGAACCCCTCAGGCGGAGTGTTCACTCACAGGATGAGTGACGCTGCCCAGTGAACTCCCCCCCCCCCCACAATCAGGGCCCACAATGTAAACAATAAATTAGGCTGTATACTACTTTGGACATGAACAGTTTACCGCGCTATCATGAGGGTTATCTTGAGGATATCTTGAGATGATTTCGGGGCTTTAGTGTCCCCGCGGCCCGGTCCTCGACCAGGCCTCCACCCCCAGGAAGCAGCCCGTGACAGCTGACTAACACCCAGGTACCTATTTTACTGCTAGGTAACAGGGGCATAGGGTGAAAGAAACTCTACCCATTGTTTCTCGCCGGCGCCTAGGATCGAACCCAGGACCACAGGATCACAAGTCCAGCGTGCTGTCCGCTCGGCCGACCGGCTCTCCCTACCCTCCACCGGCAGGGCGGGGGTACTCGCCTAGTTGTGCTTGCGGGGGTTGAGCTCTGGCTCTTTGGTCCCGCCTCTCAACCGTCAATCAACAGGTGTACAGGTTCCTGAGCCTATTGGGCTCTATCATATCTACACTTAAAACTGTGTATGGAGTCAGCCTCCACCACATCACTCCCTAATGCATGTGTGTGTGTGTGTGTGTGTGTGTGTGTGTGTACTCACCTATATACTCACCTATATGTGCTTGCAGGATCGAGCATTGACTCTTGGATCCCGCCTTTCGAGCATCGGTTGTTTACAGCAATGACTCCTGTCCCATTTCCCTATCATACCTGGTTTTTAAAATTATGAATAGTATTTGCTTCCACAACCTGTTCCTGAAGTGCATTCCATTTTCCCACTACTCTCACGCTAAAAGAAAACTTCCTAACATCTCTGTGACTCATCTGAGTTTCAAGCTTCCATCCATGTCCTCTCGTTCTGTTACTATTCCGTGTGAACATTTCGTCTATGTCCACTCTGTCAATTCCTCTGAGTATCTTATACGTTCCTATCATGTCCCCCCTCTCCCTTCTTCTTTCTAGTGTCGTAAGGCACAGTTCCCTCAGGCGCTCTTCATACCCCATCCCTCGTAGCTCTGGGACGAGTCTCGTTGCAACCTCTGAACCTTTTCCAGTTTCATTATATGCTTCTTCAGATGGGGACTCCATGATGAGGCGGCATACTCTAAGACTGGCCTTACGTAGGCAGTGTAAAGCGCCCTAAATGCCTCCTTACTTAGGTTTCTGAATGATGTTCTAACTTTTGCCAGTGTAGAGTACGCTGCTGTCGTTATCCTATTAATATGTGCCTCAGGAGATAGATTAGGTGTTACGTCCACCCCCAGGTCTCTTTCACGCGTCGTTACAGGTAGGCTGTTCCCCTTCATTGTGTACTGTCCCTTTGGTCTCCTATCTCCTAGTCCCATTTCCATAACTTTACATTTGCTCGTGTTGAATTCTAGTAGCCATTTTCTCTGACCATCTCTGCAATCTGTGTGTGTGTGTGTGTGTGTGTGTGTGTGTGTGTGTGTGTGTGTGTGTGTGTGTGTGTGTGTGTGTGTGTGTGTGTGTGTGTGTGTGTGTGTACTCACCTAGTTGTGCTTGCGGAGGTTGAGCTCTGGCTCTTTGGTCCCGCCTCTCAACCGTCAATCAACTGGTGTACAGGTTCCTGAGCCTATTGGGCTCTATCATATCTACGCTTGAAACTGTGTATGGAGTCAGCCTCCACCACATCACTGGCTAATGCTAATGGTGTACTTGTGAGGTCGGGCGCAAGCTGGGGAGCCTCGCCTTACAAGACGTCTCCTGACCAATGAGGACCTTCCTGTATTTAACGTGTTACAGCAGGTACAAATTTACACACCTGATAACTATAATGTAAATTAGCTACAGAAATCGTGACACTTCAGTTGCTATGTATTTACAACTTCGAACTTCGGCTATATGGATCAATTTTCTTGTTTACAGAGTTGCAAATCTGCACAATATTTGTCGCACCTGTCTGTAAACTACTGTATTGAGCGCCGTCTTGAGTGACCGGGCTCACCTGGGCTTCACCTCAAGGTGAGGTGGACCAGGAATGGCCACCCATCCATTTGGGAGCCGGTGGCTGAGCGGACAGAACACTGGACGCGTGATCCTGTGGCTCCAGGTTCGATCCCGGGCGCCGGCGAGAAACAATGGGCAGTGTTTCTTTCACCCTATGCCCCCTGTTACCTAGCGGTAAATAGGTACCTGGGTGTTAGTCAGCTGTCACGGGCTACATCCTGGGGTTGGAGGCCTGGTCGAGGACCGGGCCGCGGGGACACTACCCCGAAATCATCTGAAGATAACCCCCCCCCCATTTCCTAACCTTATCAGTGATATAACAATGATTGTACTGCACAATGCAATTTCACAATAGTGATTTACAAACAAAATATTAAGGCTGTAATGTGGGATCGAACCCTGGACTCCCATGCACAGACACTTCCGACATACACAATTCTCAGTGGCATTGAAACGGTAGATAATAAACTAGTTATTGGACATAAGTGAAACATGACACGGGTGGAAACTGAGTACCCACATGAGCCACCGAGACGTTAGAAAGAACTTTTTTAGTGTCAGAGTGGTTGACAAATGGAATGCATTAGACAGTGATGTGGTGGAGGCTGACTCCATACACAGTTTCAAGTGTAGATATGATAGAGCCCAATAGGCTCAGGAACCTGTACACATGTTGATTGACAGTTGAGAGGCGGGACCAAAGAGCCAGAGCTCAACCCCCGCAAGCACAAAATGAGATATTTAATTATTATTATTAACACCTTTATTGACAAAAAATTCGTTTCAATTTTGCCTAATCTGAGTAATTTAATTAATCAGCACCAAACATCCCCCAGACTGTATGACGTTACCTGTGGCAGGTGGCTAGCGTTACCTGTGGCAGGTGGGCTAGCGTTACCTGTGGCAGGGGTGGCTAGCGTTACCTGTGGCAGGTGGGCTAGCGTTACCTGTGGCAGGGGTGGCTAGCGTTACCTGTGGCAGGTGGGCTAGCGTTACCTGTGGCAGGGGTGGCTAGCGTTACCTGTGGCAGGTGCGGCTAGCGTTACCTGTGGCAGGTGGGCTAGCGTTACCTGTGGCAGGTGCGGCTAGCGTTACCTGTGGCAGGTGCGGCTAGCGTTACCTGTGGCAGGTGGCTAGCGTTACCTGTGGCAGGTGGGCTAGCGTTACCTGTGGCAGGTGGGCTAGCGTTACCTGTGGCAGGTGGGCTAGCGTTACCTGTGGCAGGGATGGCTAGCGTTACCTGTGGCAGGTGCGGCTAGCGTTACCTGTGGCAGGTGCGGCTAGCGTTACCTGTGGCAGGTGGGCTAGCGTTACCTGTGGCAGGTGGGCTAGCGTTACCTGTGGCAGGTGGGATAGCGTTACCTGTGGCAGGTGCGGCTAGCGTTACCTGTGGCAGGTGCGGCTAGCGTTACCTGTGGCAGGTGGGCTAGCGTTACCTGTGGCAGGTGGGGGGCTAGCGTTACCTGTGGCAGGTGGGGGGCTAGCGTTACCTGAGGCAGGTGGGCTAGCGTTACCTGTGGCAGGTGGGCTAGCGTTACCTGTGGCAGGTGGGCTAGCGTTACCTGTGGCAGGTGGGCTAGCGTTACCTGTGGCAGGTGGGCTAGCGTTACCTGTGGCAGGGGTGGGCTAGCGTTACCTGTGGCAGGGGGGCTAGCGTTACCTGTGGCAGGTGGCTAGCGTTACCTGTGGCAGGTGGCTAGCGTTACCTGTGGCAGGGGGGCTAGCGTTACCTGTGGCAGGTGGCTAGCGTTACCTGTGGCAGGTGTGGCTAGAGTTACCTGTGGCAGGTGGGCTAGCGTTACCTGTGGCAGGTGGGCTAGCGTTACCTGTGGCAGGTGGGCTAGCGTTACCTGTGGCAGGTGGGCTAGAGTTACCTGTGGCAGGTGGGCTAGCGTTACCTGTGGCAGGTGGGCTAGCGTTACCTGTGGCAGGTGGGCTAGCGTTACATGTGGCAGGTGGGCTAGCATTACCTGTGGCAGGTGGGCTAGCGTTACCTGTGGCAGGTGGGCTAGCGTTACCTGTGGCAGGTGGGCTAGCGTTACCTGTGGCAGGTGGGCTAGCGTTACCTGTGGCAGGTGGGCTAGCGTTACCTGTGGCAGGTGGGCTAGCGTTACCTGTGACAGGTGGGCTAGCGTTACCTGTGGCAGGTGGGCTAGCGTTACCTGTGGCAGGTGCGGCTAGCGTTACCTGTGGCAGGTGGGCTAGCGTTACCTGTGGCAGGTGGCTAGCGTTACCTGTGGCAGGTGGGCTAGCGTTACCTGTGGCAGGTGGGCTAGTGTTACCTGTGGCAGGGGTGGCTAGCGTTACCTGTGGCAGGGGTGGCTAGCGTTACCTGTGGCAGGTGGGCTAGCGTTACCTGTGGCAGGTGGGCTAGCGTTACCTGTGGCAGGTGGGCTAGCGTTACCTGTGGCAGGTGGGCTAGCGTTACCTGTGGCAGGTGGGCTAGCGTTACCTGTGGCAGGTGGGCTAGCGTTACCTGTGGCAGGTGGGCTAGCGTTACCTGTGGCAGGTGGGCTAACGTTACCTGTGGCAGGTGGGCTAGCGTTACCTGTGGCAGGTGACTGGTCCGACCATATCACTGAATGGCCAGTTATCAGACCATTCTGGCCTGCTGGTTCGAGGTTCTTGGAGTACTGTAACGACCATAGTGTTGTTAAGGTTAGCGTCATATTGGGTCAAAGTCTGCCTGGGTAGCTTACTGTCCACTGAAGGACTAACCACACTTATAAATGACGTAGGTTACTAATGACTAACTATCCCTTCTGAGAGTGAGAGACAGAGAGAGAGAGAGAGAGAGAGAGAGAGAGAGAGAGAGAGAGAGAGAGAGAGAGAGAGAGAGAGAGAGAGAGAGAGAGAGAGACAGAGAGACAGAGAGACAGAGAGACAGAGAGAGAGAGAGAGAGAGAGAGAGAGAGAGAGAGAGAGAGAGAGAGAGAGAGAGAGAGAGAGAGAGAGAGAGAGAGAGAGAGAGAGAGAGAGAGAGAGAGAGAGAGAGAGAGAGAGAGAGAGAGAGAGAGAGAGAGAGAGAGAGAGAGAGAGAGAGAGAGAGAGAGAGAGAGAGAGAGCAGAGAGAGAGAGAGAGAGAGAGAGAGAGAGAGAGAGAGAGAGAGAGAGAGAGAGAGAGAGAGAGAGAGAGAGAGAGAGAGAGAGAGAGAGAGAGAGAGAGAGAGACAGAGAGAGAGAGAGACAGAGAGAGAGAGAGACAGAGAGAGAGAGAGACAGAGACAGGGACAGAGACAGGGACAGAGAGAGAGAGAGAGAGAGAGAGAGAGAGAGAGAGAGAGAGAGAGAGAGAGAGAGAGAGAGAGAGAGACAGAGAGAGAGAGAGAGAGAGAGAGAGAGAGAGAGAGAGAGAGAGAGAGAGAGACAGAGAGAGAGAGAGAGAGAGAGAGAGAGAGAGAGAGAGAGAGAGAGAGAGAGAGAGAGAGAGAGAGAGAGAGAGAGAGAGAGAGAGAGAGAGAGAGAGAGAGAGAGAGAGAGAGAGAGAGAGAGAGAGACAGAGAGAGAGAGAGACAGAGAGAGAGAGAGACAGAGAGAGAGAGAGACAGAGACAGGGACAGAGACAGGGACAGAGAGAGAGAGAGAGAGAGAGAGAGAGAGAGAGAGAGAGAGAGAGAGAGAGAGAGAGAGAGAGAGAGAGAGAGAGAGACAGAGACAGGGACAGAGACAGGGACAGAGAGAGAGAGAGAGAGAGAGAGAGAGAGAGAGAGAGAGAGAGAGAGAGAGAGAGAGAGAGAGACAGACCAACAATGTGCTCAGTTTTATACCGTCATTTAACACAAGTTTCCCCAGCTCCCCCTCCCCCATTAACACCTTGTGAGACCCCTCCAAGACCAGTACTGTGGCAAGCTAAGGTTCCCTGTTTCTACCTGACAAGAGGGAGCCAGCTTAGCTTAGCTGCCAACACCCACACATGGTGTCAGCAAGGCGGGCAGCCCGCCGCCGGCTTCCATACCTCTCACTGTATTTCCCACTTCTAGACTTCCCTTCACCTATGCCTCTCCTTCCTCTTTACTCCCCCCAAAAAAAAGTCTTAGTGAAACTTGGGCCCCCGGTATGGGGGGGGAGGGGGGAGGAGGGGGGGGGCTCAGTACTGCTGCCCACAACAGAACTATTAAACACACTAATTACTCACTCTGTCATTACCTCCATCACCACAATACATAAAGAGCAAGTGTAATTGGTTCGTGGTAATTAGTGAAAATTATGTTCATGACGGGCCACGCACACCACAGGGAGATGGGAGGCTACCTGATCAAGCTTCCCGGGGATCAACGGCCCCGCGGCCCGGTCTCCGACCAGGCCTCCTGGTTGCTGGAGGCCTGGTCGGAGACCGGGCCGCGGGGTCCACCCACACCTTAAGGCCAGATCCGACAAAGAATCTCAACATCTTGAGGTTATCTTGAGATGATTTCGGGGCTTTAGTGTCGACCAGGCCTCCACCCCCAGGAAGCAGCCCGTGACAGCTGACTAACACCCAGGTACCTATTTTACTGCTAGGCGAATAGGGGCATAGGGTGAAAGAAACTCTGCCCATAGTTTCTCGCCGGCGCCTGGGATCGAACCCAGGACCACAGGATCACAAGTCCAGCGTGCTGTCCGCTCGGCCGACCGGCTACATGCAAACATGCAAATAGTTAAGTTCTAACGCAAGAGGTACAGCAACTAGGCTAATTAGGCACGAAGAGCTGGACCTTACTCCCCCGTCGTCACTGTTAGGTAAGTACAACCACAACTACAAGCACCACCACCACTACAACCAACCAACCAACCACCACTACCACCACCACCGCGGGTGGCGTGCACCAAAATCTTCCCTGCTCACATATAGATTTTAGCCCATGTACCGGGGTCTCCAGCCGCCAGTTAAGGCCTGTGGGCTTCTCACGCAGGAAGACAGCATAACCTCTAGTACCTTTGGAGGTAACATTTGTAACTCTTACACAAACCTTTACTTCTCCGAGCCGGTCGGCCGAGCGGACAGCACGCTGGACTTGTGATCCTGTCGTCCCGGGGTCGATCCCAGGCGCCGGTGAGAAAGAATGGGCAGAGTTTCTTTCACCCTATGCCCCCTGTTACCTAGCAGTAAAATAGGTACCTGGGTGTTAGTCAGCTGTCACGGGCTGCTTCCTGGGGGTGGAGGCCTGGTCGAGGACCGGGCCGCGGGGACACTAAAAAGCCCCGAAATCATCTCAAGATAAGGAGAAAAATGGCAGTTAAGAAACCACGTACTCAGATTGAGGAAACAAGGGGAAGATCTCACAGAGAATGATAAGGAGGTATGTGAGGAACTCGCCGAAAGATTTCAGGAGGACTTTATATTAGAGCCAACGTGGGGACCAAGGTTGCAAGATAAAAAGACTGAAGGAAACACTGGATGGCACTGTAGTCACAGTGGAACTTGGCACAACAGGCACTTAGACATGAAGATGCACTTGAGACAAGTTCTTGCAAGAAGTACCGAACTAACCAGGCTGTAATGGACATGTGGGCCTGCGGGCCGCTCCAAGCAACAGCCTGGTGGACCAAACTCTCACAAATCAAGCCTGGCCTCGGGCCGGGCTGTGGTGGGTATGTGGGCCTGCGGGCCGCTCCAAGCAACATCCTGGTGGACCAAACTCTCACAAGTCAAGCCTGGCCTCGGGCCGGGCTGTGGTGGGTATGTGGGCCTGCGGGCCGCTCCAAGCAACAGCCTGGTGGACCAAACTCTCACAAGTCAAGCCTGGCCTCGGTCCGGGCTGTGGTGGGTATGTGGGCCTGCGGGCCGCTCCAAGCAACAGCCTGGTGGACCAAACTCTCACAAGTCAAGCCTGGCTTCGGGCCGGGCTTGGGGAGTAGAACTACTCCCAGAACCTGAACAATGGAGCCAGACGTAGTCTCCCCATGGTTGCAGAAGCACTCTCCCACCCATTGTCTATAATGTGTAATAGCACCCTTCAAATAGGGAGTCTCCCAGAAATAGGAATGTCTGGAAAGAGGCAAACGTTGTTCCAATATTCAAAGAAGGGGATAGAAAGGAGGCACTTAACCCCCTAGAGGACTAGAGGACAATAAGAGGAGACTAGAGGATAATAACAGGAGGCTAGAGGACAATACAGGACACTAGAGGACAATACAGGACACTAGAGGACACTAGAGGACAATACAGAACACTAGAGGACAATACAGGAGACTAGAGGACAATACAGGACACTAGAGGACACTAGAGGACAATACAGGACACTAGAGGACACTAGAGGACAATACAGGACACTAGAGGACACTAGAGGACAATACAGGACACTAGAGGACAATACAGGACACTAGAGGACAATACAGGACAATACAGGACACTAGAGGACAATACAGGACACTAGAGGACACTAGAGGACAATACAGGACACTAGAGGACAATACAGGACACTAGAGGACAATACAGGACAATACAGGACACTAGAGGACAATACAGGACACTAGAGGACAATACAGGACACTAGAGGACAATACAGGACACTAGAGGACAATAGAAGACACTAGAGGACAATACAGGACACTAGAGGACACTAGGACACTAGAGGACAATACAGGACACTAGAGGACAATACAGGACACTAGAGGACAATACAGGACACTAGAGGACAATACAGGACACTAGAGGACAATACAGGACACTAGAGGACACTAGAGGACAATAGAGGACAATACAGGACACTAGAGGACAATAGAGGACACTAGAGGACAATACAGGACACTAGAGGACAATACAGGACACTAGAGGACACTAGAGGACAATACAGGACACTAGAGGACACTAGAGGACAATACAGGACACTAGAGGACAACAGAGGACCAGAGTCCGGAGTTATCGTGCCTGACAAACATGATTGAGTTTAATAATAAAGTTCCTAGAGTAAGAGAGGGTAAAACAAGGGTGGGTAGACTGCATTTTTCTAGACTGCCAGAGGGCAGTTGACAGTGTTCCAACATGAAGAATTAGACTGGCGTATCTAGGGAAACACTGATAGGTTTGCAACACGACAGGTGCCAGAGCTAAGAGGCATAAGCTACGAACACAAGCTAATGGCACTATATCTCACAACCCGGGATGATAACATGAACAGAGGGGACATGATCACAACTTACAAGATCCTCGGGGAAATAGATAAGGTGGGACAAAGGATAGCTTATTTAAATTGCGTGATAGGACACAGGTGGAAGCTGGACGCGCAGATGACCCAAAGGGACGTAGAAAAGTACTCGTTATCTTGAGGTTATCTTGAGATGATTTCGGGGCTTTAGTGTCCCCGCGGCCCGGTCCTCGACCAGGCCTCCACCCCCAGGAAGCAGCCCGTGACAGCTGACTAACTCCCAGGTACCTATTTACTGCTAGGTAACAGGGGCATAGGGTGAAAGAAACTCTGCCCATTGTTTCTCACCGTCGCCTGGGATTGAACCCAGGACCACAGGATCACAAGTCCAGCGTGCTGTCCGCTCGGCCGACCGGCTCCCTGGAGGCCACAGATGTGTACCCACCCTCACCCCGCAGGTGTGGAGGCCGCAGGTGTGTACCCACCCCTCACCCCCGCAGGTGTGGAGACCACAGGTGTGTACCCACCCTCACCCCGCAGGTGTGGAGACCACAGGTGTGTACCCACCCTCACCCCACAGGTGTGGAGACCACAGATGTGTACCCACCCCTCACCCCCGCAGGTGTGGAGGCTACAGGTGTGTACCCACCCTCACCCCCGCAGGTGTGGAGGCCACAGGTGTGTACCCACCCTCACCCCACAGGTGTGTACCCACCCTCACCCCGCAGGTGTGGAGACCGCAGATGTGTACCCACCCTCACCCCCGCAGGTGTGGAGACCACAGGTGTGTACCCACCCTCACCCCGCAGGTGTGGAGACCACAGGTGTGTACCCACCCTCACCCCGCAGGTGTGGAGGCCGCAGGTATGTACCCACCCTCACCCCGCAGGTATGGAGGCCACAGGTGTGTACCCACCCCTCACCCCGCAGGTGTGGAGGCCACAGGTGTGTACCCACCCCTCACCCCGCAGGTATGGAGACCACAGGTGTGTACCCACCCTCACCCCGCAGGTGTGGAGGCCACAGGTGTGTACCCACCCTCAACCCGCAGGTGTGGAGGCCACAGGTGTGTACCCACCCTCACCCCGCAGGTATGGAGGCCACAGGTGTGTACCCACCCTCACCCCGCAGGTGTGGAGGCCACAGGTGTGTACCCACCTTCACCCCGCAGGTGTGGAGGCCGCAGATGTGTACCCACCCTCACCCCGCAGGTGTGGAGGCCGCAGGTGTGTACCCACCCCTCACCCCGCAGGTATGGAGGCCACAGGTGTGTACCCACCCTTCACCCCCGCAGGTGTGGAGACCACAGGTGTGTACCCACCCTCACCCCGCAGGTGTGGAGGCCACAGGTGTGTACCCACCCTCACCCCGCAGGTGTGGAGACCACAGGTGTGTACCCACCCTCACCCCGCAGGTGTGGAGGCCACAGGTGTGTACCCACCCTCACCCCGCAGGTGTGGAGGCCACAGGTGTGTACCCACCCCTCACCCCCACAGGTGTGGAGACCATAGATGTGTACCCACCCCTCACCCCCGCAGGTATGGAGGCTACAGGTGTGTACCCACCCCTCACCCCGCAGGTGTGGAGACCACAGGTGTGTACCCACCCCCTCACCCCCGCAGGTATGGAGGCCACAGGTGTGTACCCACCCCTCACCCCCGCAGGTATGGAGGCCACAGGTGTGTACCCACCCCTCACCCCCGCAGGTATGGAGGCCACAGGTGTGTACCCACCCCTCACCCCCGCAGGTATGGAGGCCACAGGTGTGTACCCACCCCTCACCCCCGCAGGTATGGAGGCCACAGGTGTGTACCCACCCCTCACCCCCGCAGGTATGGAGGCCACAGGTGTGTACCCACCCCTCACCCCCGCAGGTATGGAGGCCACAGGTGTGTACCCACCCCTCACCCCCGCAGGTATGGAGGCCACAGGTGTGTACCCACCCCTCACCCCCGCAGGTATGGAGGCTACAGGTGTGTACCCACCCCTCACCCCGCAGGTGTGGAGACCACAGGTGTGTACCCACCCCTCACCCCCGCAGGTATGGAGGCCACAGGTGTGTACCCACCCCTCACCCCCGCAGGTGTGGAGGCTACAGGTGTGTACCCACCCCTCACCCCCGCAGGTATGGAGGCCACAGGTGTGTACCCACCCCTCACCCCCGCAGGTGTGGAGGCTACAGGTGTGTACCCAAGCCCTGTAACTTGCAGTATCAAGAGCTCCCCAGACAGGAACACGCTTCCTCAGTGAATAAATTGAATACACCCAGAGCCATTTTACATTTCGGCCGGCAGGGCCCGGGTGCCCCTGCATGCTACACTACCCCCTGGTGTACCCTAACACCTCTACACCAATATTATCCCCCTAAGAACACCAATAATTAACCACATTTCTGGTCACAGGCATTTCGTGAGATTAATTAGTCGAATCACCTAGTCTATAATGACCGTACTGGTGCTGTATACCTTATGTCTAGTTGGGTTTGTTCATTTCTGAAGCCTATACCCATCCTGTGGGTGGTAGTGGAGCCTATACCCATCCTGTGGGTGGTAGTGGACCCCATACCCATCCTGTGGGTGGTAGTGGACCCTATACCCATCCTGTGGGTGGTAGTGGACCCTATACCCATCCTGTGGGTGGTAGTGGACCCTATACCCATCCTGTGGGTGGTAGTGGACCCTATACCCATCCTGTGGGTGGTAGTGGACCCTATACCCATCCTGTGGGTGGTAGTGGACCCTATACCCATCCTGTGGGTGGTAGTGGACCCTATACCCATCCTGTGGGTGGTAGTGGACCCTATACCCATCCTGTGGGTGGTAGTGGACCCTATACCCATCCTGTGGGTGGTAGTGGACCCTATACCCATCCTGTGGGTGGTAGTGGACCCTATACCCATCCTGTGGGTGGTAGTGGCCCCTATACCCATCCTGTGGGTGGTAGTGGACCCCTATACCCATCCTGTGGGTGGTAGTGGACCCCTATACCCATCCTGTGGGTGGTAGTGGACCCCATACCCATCCTGTGGGTGGTAGTGGACCCTATACCCATCCTGTGGGTGGTAGTGGACCCCATACCCATCCTGTGGGTGGTAGTGAACCCCATACCCATCCTGTGGGTGGTAGTGGACCCCTATACCCATCCTGTGGGTGGTAGTGGAGCCTATACCCATCCTGTGGGTGGTAGTGGAGCCTATACCCATCCTGTGGGTGGTAGTGGACCCTATACCCATCCTGTGGGTGGTAGTGGACCCTATACCCATCCTGTGGGTGGTAGTGGAGCCTATACCCATCCTGTGGGTGGTAGTGGACCCTATACCCATCCTGTGGGCGGTAGTGGACCCCATACCCATCCTGTGGGTGGTAGTGGACCCCATACCCATCCTGTGGGTGGTAGTGGACCCCATACCCATCCTGTGGGTGGTAGTGGAGCCTATACCCATCCTGTGGGTGGTAGTGGACCCTATACCCATCCTGTGGGTGGTAGTGGACCCTATACCCATCCTGTGGGTGGTAGTGGACCCTATACCCATCCTGTGGGTGGTAGTGGACCCTATACCCATCCTGTGGGTGGTAGTGGAGCCTATACCCATCCTGTGGGTGGTAGTGGACCCCATACCCATCCTGTGGGTGGTAGTGGAGCCCATACCCATCCTGTGGGTGGTAGTGGACCCTATACCCATCCTGTGGGTGGTAGTGGACCCCATACCCATCCTGTGGGTGGTAGTGGACCCCATACCCATCCTGTGGGTGGTAGTGGACCACCATACCCATCCTGTGGGTGGTAGTGGACCCCATACCCATCCTGTGGGTGGTAGTGGACCCCATACCCATCCTGTGGGTGGTAGTGGACCCCATACCCATCCTGTGGGTGGTAGTGGACCACCATACCCATCCTGTGGGTGGTAGTGGACCCCATACCCATCCTGTGGGTGGTAGTGGACCACCATACCCATCCTGTGGGTGGTAGTGGACCCCATACCCATCCTGTGGGTGGTAGTGGACCCCATACCCATCCTGTGGGTGGTAGTGGACCCCATACCCATCCTGTGGGTGGTAGTGGACCACCATACCCATCCTGTGGGTGGTAGTGGACCCCATACCCATCCTGTGGGTGGTAGTGGACCCCATACCCATCCTGTGGGTGGTAGTGGAGCCTATACCCATCCTGCGGGTGAAGGATGGGTAAGAGATAACTGCAGGTACACAGTCCTGCACCAAACTGCAGTGCTGCATTAATAAATTAGCGTTGGAAACTCCTCCCCTCTCTCTCCTTCTCTCCCTCTCACTCTCTCTCACTCTCTCCCTCTCACTCTCTCTCACTCTCTCTCTCTCTCTCTCCTTCTCTCCTTCTCTCCCTCTCCCTCTCTCCCTCTCCCTCTCTCTCTCTCCCTCACTCTCACTCTCCCTCGCTCGCTCGCTCACTCACCCATGGAATGCATTAGGCAGTGATGTGGTGGAGGCTGACTCCATACATAGTTTCAAATTATAAATAGGTTAGGTTATGGGATCCACTACCGCCCACGGGATGGGTATGGGGTCCACCACCACCCACGGGATGGGTATGGGGTCCACCACCGCCCACGGGATGGGTATGGAGTCCACCACCGCCCACGGGATGGGTATGGTGGTCCACCACCGCCCACGGGATGGGTATGGGGTCCACCACCGCCCACGGGATGGGTATGGTGGTCCACTACCACCCACAGGATGGGTATGGGGTCCACTACCGCCCACGGGATGGGTATGGTGGTCCACTACCACCCACAGGATGGGTATGGGGTCCACTACCACCCACGGGATGGGTATGGGGTCCACCACCGCCCACGGGATGGGTATGGGGTCCACCACCGCCCACGGGATGGGTATGGCTTGAATGATTAGCCGATCGTAAGATAAACAATACCTGGCTACCCTGAAACCCGTTCTCGCACTTGCTTTATGTCAATATTGGCTTATTTAATAAGTGCATATGTGACATACTAATTGTGAATATTTTAGTTTACCTTGAAAAGCTTCATAGAAAACACCGACCTCACCTAACCTTCTTAGTATGTTTAGAAAGCAATAAGATGCTTATCTTAACATACTAAGAAGGTTAAGTGAGGTCGGTGTTTACTATGAAGCTTTTCAAGGTAAACTAAAATATTCACAATCAATTAGTATGTCACATATGCACTTATTAAATAGGCCAATTTAATAAAATGGGCGGCGGGTGGGGGCGAGATGGGCGCCGCCACGCTGCCATCCTGGGCGCCGCCTCGCTGCCATCCTGGGCACCGCCACGCTGCCATCCTGGGCACCGCCACGCTGCCATCCTGGGCACCGCCACGCTGCCATCCTGGGCACCACCCCCTGCCATCCTGGGCACCGCCACGCTGCCATCCTGGGCGCCGCCACGCTGCCATCCTGGGCACCGCCACGCTGCCATCCTGGGCGCCGCCACGCTGCCATCCTGGGCGCCGCCACGCTGCCATCCTGGGCACCGCCACGCTGCCATCCTGGGCGCCGCCACGCTCCCATCCTGGGCACCGCCATGCTGCCATCCTGGGCACCGCCACGCTGCCATCCTGGGCACCGCCACGCTGCCATCCTGGGCACCGCCACGCTGCCATCCTGGACGCCGCCACGCTGCCATCCTGGGCACCGCCACGCTGCCATCCTGGGCACCGCCACGCTGCCATCCTGGGCACCACCCCCTGCCATCCTGGGCACCGCCACGCTGCCATCCTGGGCGCCGCCACGCTGCCATCCTGGGCACCGCCACGCTGCCATCCTGGGCGCCGCCACGCTGCCATCCTGGGCACCGCCACGCTACCATCCTGGGCACCACCCCCTGCCATCCTGGGCACCGCCACGCTGCCATCCTGGGCACCGCCACGCTGCCATCCTGGGCACCGCCCCCTGCCATCCTGGGCACCGCCACGCTGCCATCCTGGGCGCCGCCACGCTGCCATCCTGGGCACCGCCACGCTGCCATCCTGGGCACCACCCCCTGCCATCCTGGGCACCGCCACGCTGCCATCCTGGGCACCGCCACGCTGCCATCCTGGGCACCGCCACGCTGCCATCCTGGGCACCGCCACGCTGCCATCCTGGGCACCGCCACGCTGCCATCCTGGGCACCGCCACGCTGCCATCCTGGACGCCGCCACGCTGCCATCCTGGACGCCGCCACGCTGCCATCCTGGGCACCGCCACGCTGCCATCCTGGGCACCCCCACGCTGCCATCCTGGACGCCGCCACGCTGCCATCCTGGACGCCGCCCACGCTGCCATCCTGGACGCCGCCCACGCTGCCATCCTGGACGCCGCCACGCTGCCATCCTGGGCGCCGCCCACGCTGCCATCCTGGGCACCGCCACGCTGCCATCCTGGGCACCGCCCACGCTGCCATCCTGGGCACCGCCACGCTGCCATCCTGGGCACCGCCACGCTGCCATCCTGGACGCCGCCACGCTGCCATCCTGGACGCCGCCACGCTGCCATCCTGGGCACCGCCACGCTGCCATCCTGGGCACCGCCACGCTGCCATCCTGGGCGCCGCCCACGCTGCCATCCTGGGCACCGCCACGCTGCCATCCTGGGCACCGCCCACGCTGCCATCCTAGACGCCGCCACGCTGCCATCCTGGGCACCGCCCACGCTGCCATCCTGGGCACCGCCACGCTGCCATCCTGGGCACCGCCACGCTGCCATCCTGGACGCCGCCACGCTGCCATCCTAGACGCCGCCACGCTGCCATCCTGGGCACCGCCACGCTGCCATCCTGGGCACCGCCACGCTGCCATCCTGGGCACCGCCACGCTGCCATCCTGGGCGCCGCCCACGCTGCCATCCTGGACGCCGCCACGCTGCCATCCTGGGCACCGCCCACGCTGCCATCCTAGACGCCGCCACGCTGCCATCCTGGGCACCGCCCACGCTGCCATCCTGGGCACCGCCCACGCTGCCATCCTGGACGCCGCCACGCTGCCATCCTGGGCGCCGCCCCGCTGCCATCCTGGGCACCGCCACGCTGCCATCCTGGACGCCGCCACGCTGCCATCCTGGGCACCGCCCACGCTGCCATCCTGGGCACCGCCCCCGCTGCCATCCTGGGCACCGCCACGCTGCCATCCTGGGCACCGCCACGCTGCCATCCTGGGCACCACCCCCTGCCATCCTGGGCACCACCCCCTGCCATCCTGGGCACCACCCACGCTGCCATCCTGGGCACCACCCACGCTGCCATCCTGGGCACCACCCACGCTGCCATCCTGGGCACCACCCCCTGCCATCCTGGGCGCCGCCACGCTGCCATCCTGGGCGCCGCCACGCTGCCATCCTGGGCACCGCCACGCTGCCATCCTGGGCGCCGCCACGCTGCCATCCTAGGCACCGCCACGCTGCCATCATGGGCACCGCCACGCTGCCATCCTGGGCACCGCCACGCTGCCACCCTGGGCACCGCCACGCTGCCATCCTGGGCACCGCCACGCTGCCATCCTGGGCACCGCTACGCTGCCATCCTGGGCGCCGCCACGCTGCCATCCTGGGCACCGCCCACGCTGCCATCCTGGGCACCGCCCCCGCTGCCATCCTGGGCGCCGCCACGCTGCCATCCTAGGCACCGCCACGCTGCCATCATGGGCACCGCCACGCTGCCATCCTGGGCACCGCCACGCTGCCACCCTGGGCACCGCCACGCTGCCATCCTGGGCACCGCCACGCTGCCATCCTGGGCACCGCTACGGTGCCATCCTGGGCGCCGCCACGCTGCCATCCTGGGCGCCGCCACGCTGCCATCCTGGGCGCCGCCACGCTGCCATCCTGGGCGCCGCCACGCTGCCATCCTGGGCGCCGCCACGCTGCCATCCTGGGCGCCGCCACGCTGCCATCCTGGGCGCCGCCACGCTGCCATCCTGGGCGCCGCCACGCTGCCATCCTGGGCGCCTCCACGCTGCCATCCTGGGCACCGCCACGCTGGCATCCTAGGCGCCGCCACGCTGCCATCCTAGGCGCCGCCACGCTGCCATCCTGGGCGCCGCCACGCTGCCATCCTGGGCGCCGCCACGCTGCCATCCTGGGCGCCGCCACGCTGCCATCCTGGGCACCGCCACGCTGCCATCCTGGGCGCCGCCACGCTGCCATCCTCATCACCTCAGCTGCCACAAATCCACAACTCATTATCTCAACAAAAATGGATTTTTTGCGGCTCTAATATTTTTGTGTTCATGTATATAGAAATTAATTAAATGAATATACATGAATACGAATGAGCTGGTTTTCACTGCTAATTCTTGCAATTATTTTTAGCAACAGAAATTTGGATATTATCATAGCGGGTGATAAGTTGAAAAGCTCGTGTTTAGCATATTATAAAGCCTGGTTGTTGTTAATGGTTAGCTACCTGGAAGTTCCAAGTAGCACGGGCTATGGTGAGCCCGTGCTACCTGGAAGTTCCACGTAGCACGGGCTATGGTGAGCCCGTGCTACCTGGAAGTTCCAAGTAGCACGGGCTATGGTGAGCCCGTGCTACCTGGAAGTTCCACGTAGCACGGGCTATGGTGAGCCCGTGCTACCTGGAAGTTCCACGTAGCACGGGCTATGGTGAGCCCGTGCTACCTGGAAGTTCCACGTAGCACGGGCTATGGTGAGCCCGTGCTACCTGGAAGTTCCAGGTAGCACGGGCTATGGTGAGCCCGTGCTACCTGGAAGTTCCAAGTAGCACGGGCTATGGTGAGCCCGTGCTACCTGGAAGTTCCACGTAGCACGGGCTATGGTGAGCCCGTGCTACCTGGAAGTTCCACGTAGCACGGGCTATGGTGAGCCCGTGCTACCTGGAAGTTCCACGTAGCACGGGCTATGGTGAGCCCGTGCTACCTGGAAGTTCCACGTAGCACGGGCTATGGTGAGCCCGTGCTACCTGGAAGTTCCAGGTAGCACGGGCTATGGTGAGCCCGTGCTACCTGGAAGTTCCAAGTAGCACGGGCTATGGTGAGCCCGTGCTACCTGGAAGTTCCACGTAGCACGGGCTATGGTGAGCCCGTGCTACCTGGAAGTTCCAAGTAGCACGGGCTATGGTGAGCCCGTAGGTCAAGCTTGGCTTCCTTCAGGACCATATTGGAGCGTTTAACATTCATTTCAACACGTGATTACATAATGGAATGTTAACATTAGAAAATTGGGTTGACGAGAGAATTCGAGGGTGACCAAACAACCCAAAACTACCCTGAGGGGCGTGACTGTGGTGGTTGTAACAACCCAACTACCCTCAGGGGCGTGACTGTGGTGGTTGTAACAACCCAACTACCCTCAGGGGCGCGACTGTGGTGGTTGTAACAACCCAACTACCCTCAGGGGCGTGACTGTGGTGGTTGTAACAACCCAACTACCCTCAGGGGCGCGACTGTGGTGGTTGTAACAACCCAACTACCCTCAGGGGCGCGACTGTGGTGGTTGTAACAACCCAACTACCCTCAGGGGCGCGACTGTGGTGGTTGTAACAACCCAACTACCCTCAGGGGCGCGACTGTGGTGGTTGTAACAACCCAACTACCCTCAGGGGCGCGACTGTGGTGGTTGTAACAACCCAACTACCCTCAGGGGCGTGACTGTGGTGGTTGTAACAACCCAACTCCTCTCAGGGGCGCGACTGTGGTGGTTGTAACAACCCAACTCCTCTCAGGGGCGCGACTGTGGTGGTTGTAACAACCCAACTACCCTCAGGGGCGCGACTGTGGTGGTTGTAACAACCCAACTACCCTCAGGGGCGTGACTGTGGTGGTTGTAACAACCCAACTCCCCTCAGGGGCGTGACTGTGGTGGTTGTAACAACCCAACTACCCTCAGGGGCGCGACTGTGGTGGTTGTAACAACCCAACTACCCTGAGGGGCGCGACTGTGGTGGTTGTAACAACCCAACTCCTCTCAGGGGCGTGACTGTGGTGGTTGTAACAACCCAACTACCCTCAGGGGCGCGACTGTGGTGGTTGTAACAACCCAACTACCGTCAGGGGCGCGACTGTGGTGGTTGTAACAACCCAACTACCCTCAGGGGCGCGACTGTGGTGGTTGTAACAACCCAACTACCCTCAGGGGCGCGACTGTGGTGGTTGTAACAACCCAACTACCCTCAGGGGCGCGACTGTGGTGGTTGTAACAACCCAACTACCCTCAGGGGCGTGACTGTGGTGGTTGTAACAACCCAACTACCCTCAGGGGCGCGACTGTGGTGGTTGTAACAACCCAACTACCCTGAGGGGCGCGACTGTGGTGGTTGTAACAACCCAACTACCCTCAGGGGCGTGACTGTGGTGGTTGTAACAACCCAACTACCCTCAGGGGCGCGACTGTGGTGGTTGTAACAACCCAACTACCCTGAGGGGCGCGACTGTGGTGGTTGTAACAACCCAACTACCCTCAGGGGCGTGACTGTGGTGGTTGTAACAACCCAACTACCCTCAGGGGCGTGACTGTGGTGGTTGTAACAACCCAACTACCCTCAGGGGCGCGACTGTGGTGGTTGTAACAACCCAACTACCCTGAGGGGCGCGACTGTGGTGGTTGTAACAACCCAACTACCCTCAGGGGCGTGACTGTGGTGGTTGTAACAACCCAACTACCCTCAGGGGCGTGACTGTGGTGGTTGTAACAACCCAACTACCCTCAGGGGCGTGACTGTGGTGGTTGTAACAACCCAACTACCCTCAGGGGCGTGACTGTGGTGGTCGTAACAACCCAACTACCCTCAGGGGCGTGACTGTGGTGGTCGTAACAACCCAACTACCCTCAGGGGCGTGACTGTGGTGGTTGTAACAAGCCAACCAAAAACGCTGCCCATCACAGGCTCATTGATCAAGGGGCATAAATAAAGCATTTCAATGATTCGAGAAAACTTTACAACCTTGGATCCACAACAGGTTGTTAAGACAGCTGAGTGGACAGCGCTTCGGAGTCGTAGTCCTGAGGTTCCGGGTTCGATCCCCGGTGGAGGCGGAGACAAATGGGGCAATGAGTTTCTAACACCCTGATGGTCCTGTTTACCTAGCAGTAAATAGGTACCTGGGTGTTAGTCAGCTGTCACGGGCTGCTTCCTGGGGGTGGAGGCCTGGTCGAGGACCGGGCCGCGGGGACACTACGCCCCGAAATCAGCAGCAGTGACCTAGTTACCTGCCCCCCGGTAACCAGGGACCAGGGAGCCCCCGGTAACCAGGGACCAGGGAGCCCCCGGTAACCAGGGACCAGGGAGCCCCCGGTAACCAGGGACCAGGGAGCCCCCTTTAACTAGGGACCAGAGAGCCCCCGGTAACTAGGGACCAGAGAGCCCCCGGTAACCAGGGACCAGAGAGCCCCCGGTAACCAGGGACCAGGGAGCCCCCGGTAACTAGGGACCAGAGAGCCCCCGGTAACTAGGGACCAGGGAGCCCCCGGTAACTAGGGACCAGAGAGCCCCCGGTAACTAGGGACCAGGGAGCCCCCGGTAACTAGGGACCAGAGAGCCCCCGGTAACCAGGGACCAGAGAACCCCTGGTAACTATGGAGCCCCTGGTAACTAGGGACCAGAGAACCCCTGGTAACTATGGAGCCCCTGGTAACTAGGGACCAGAGAACCCCTGGTAACTATGGAGCCCCTGGTAACTAGGGACCCCCTGACCCCGGTAACTAGGGACCAGAGAACCCCCGGTAACTAGGGACCCCTGCCCCCGGTAACTAGGGACCAGAGAACCCCCGGTAACTAGGGACCCCCTGACCCTGGTAACTAGGGACCAGAGAACCCCCGGTAACTAGGGACCAGAGAACCCCCGGTAACTAGGGACCCCATGCCCCCGGTAACTAGGGACCAGAGAACCCCCGGTAACTAGGGACCAGAGGACCCCCTGGTAACTAGGGACCCCCTGCCCCCGGTAACTAGGGACCAGAGAACCCCCGGTAACCAGGGACCAGGGAGCCCCCGGTAACTAGGGACCCCCTGCCCCCGGTAACTAGGGACCAGAGAACCCCCGGTAACTAGGGACCAGAGAACCCCCGGTAACTAGGGACCAGAGAACCCCCGGTAACTAGGGACCAGAGAACCCCCGGTAACTAGGGACCCCCTGCCCCCGGTAACTAGGGACCAGAGAACCCCCGGTAACCAGGGACCAGGGAGCCCCCGGTATCCAGGGACCCCCTGCCCCCGGTAACTAGGGACCAGAGAACCCCCGGTAACTAGGGACCCCATGCCCCCGGTAACTAGGGACCCCCTGGTAACTAGGGACCAGAGAGCCCCCGGTAACCAGGGACCAGAGAACCCCCGGTAACTAGGGACCCCATGCCCCGGTAACTAGGGACCAGAGAGCCCCCGGTAACCAGGGACCAGGGAGCCCCCGGTAACTAGGGACCAGGGAGCCCCCGGTAACCAGGGACCAGAGAGCCCCCGGTAACCAGGGAGCCCCCGGTAACCAGGGACCAGGGAGCCCCCGGTAACTAGGGACCAGAGAGCCCCCGGTAACCAGGGACCAGAGAGCCCCCGGTGACTAGGGACCAGAGAGCCCCCGGTAACCAGGGACCAGAGAACCCCTGGTAACTATGGAGCCCCTGGTAACTAGGGACCCCCTGACCCCGGTAACCAGGGACCAGGGAGCCCCCGGTATCCAGGGACCCCCTGCCCCCGGTAACTAGGGACCAGAGAACCCCCTGTAACTAGGGACCAGAGAACCCCCGGTAACTAGGGACCAGAGAACCCCCGGTAACTAGGGACCAGAGAACCCCCGGTAACTAGGGACCCCATGCCCCCGGTAACTAGGGACCCCCTGGTAACTAGGGGCAGACACATCAATACCTCTGCTCTTCAGCCATGGTCGGAGGCCATTTTCTTCACCGGTGATTCAGGCTCGGGCATAAACCATCGCTGATAAACTGTTATTTCGACATAAACGCTCACTCTTTTCCCGGCAACAATTCACATGGCAATATATTTGGCAAGGGCTGAGTTAGGGGGGCTCACTTAACTTACTCCAACACTTTATCTAAGTTACAAGAGTTGATCAAAGGGAGAGGATAGGCGGGGGGGGGGGGGGACTTAGATATCCTAAATGTGGGATTCTGTAATATTAGTGTATAGGAGGAGCCTGTCTCCAGCGGCCACCCCCTAAGTTACGAACACCCCCCCTTAGTTACGAACACCCCCCCTAAGTTACAAACACCGGGAGACATACGACAATGAATGGGGTTAGGACAGAGGGAAAAAGTTTCTGATTACAAAGTCCCGGGCCGCTCTAGCGACAGTAATAGTCAGGGATAAAATTTCAATTTCTATAAATCTCTCCATTTTATTTGTTCCACTGATTTTGCCGGCACAGGGGGGCAGAGGAGGGGGATAAAATGGGGGTCCCCTCCCCCCTCCCCTTTGCAACTATTCTACCCAACATTTCTGCCCGCTGTTGCAATATGTGCAATAGGTACTGTGGAACAATGTGTTTCCTTGTGTCGTAAAGTTATATCGGGTGTTTGAGAGTGTTTCTAGCGGCGACCCAAGCGATAGGACAAGCGCTGAAGGCAGGGTAGTGGACGGTTGCTTGTCTCTTGGCTCGTACAGGTAGCTGCTGTCTGTCTGTCTGTCTGTCTGTCTGTCTGTCTGTCTGTCTGTCTGTCTGTCTGTCTATGTCTGTTTCTGTCTCGTTCGTCACGTGTAGCCGCCCCTACGGGTCAGTTAACTCCTATCAATACAGTCCTCTCTTCTTCAGAACTCCGAATTGGGATCATAATTCTTTGTTCTCTCGTTGTCTGCTACTCTGTTAGTAAGGTAAGGTAAGGTAGGGTAAGGTAAGGCCCCGTTCCCGACCCCCTACTCCTGCCCAACACCTTCCCAGATCATTTCTCTCAATACCTTCTTTGCCCAAATTTTGATTCTGTAACCTCCCTCCCTCTAGCATATTTTTTCAACACACACACACACACACACACACACACACACACACACACACACACACACACACACACACACATGCCGCCATAGGCTCAGGAACCTGTACACCTGTTGATTGACGGTTGAGAGGCGGGACCAAAGAGCCAGAGCTCAACCCCCGCAAACACAACTAGGCGAGTACAAAAAGGTAAGTATAAACACACACACACACACACACACACACACACACACACACACACACACACACACACACACACACACACACACACACACTAATCCTGGGAGTAGCGTGCCTCCGAACACACACTTGTGTAAGAATGCACAGATCAATTCCTTTCGTCAAATAACTTCACACACGAAGACCGCCGCTGTGAGGGTCCCCAGACGCATCTAACCTTGCGTTACCGGGCCATGATTTCGGGGCTTAGCGTCCCCGCGGCCCGGTCCTTGCCCAAGCTGTTGGACGCGGCTACTGGTAGCGTGAAAAGCTACTGACGAAGGGTGGAGGAGGAGGTGTCAAGGGCTGGCAGCACACTACGCTACCTCCTCCTCCAGAAGCCTGCTCCTGCGTGGCACCAGATGGCCCCACAGTGGCAGGCCAACCACACAAGGGCCCCACAGTGGCAGGCCAACCACACAAGGGCCCCACAGTGGCAGGCCACCCACACAAGGGCCCCACAGTGGCAGGCCAACCACACAAGGGCCCCACAGTGGCAGGCCAACCACACAAGGGCCCCACAGTGGCAGGCCAACCACACAAGGGCCCCACAGTGGCAGGGGCAGCGACACAAGGGCCCCACAGTGGCAGGCCAACCACACAAGGGCCCCACAGTGGCAGGCCAACCACACAAGGGCCCCACAGTGGCAGGGGCAGCGACACAAGGGCCCCACAGTGGCAGGCCAACCACACAAGGGCCCCACAGTGGCAGGCCAACCACACAAGGGCCCCGCAGTGGCAGGCCAACCACACAAGGGCCCCGCAGTGGCAGGCCAACTACACAAGGGCCCCGCAGTGGCAGGCCAACCACACAAGGGCCCCGCAGTGGCAGGCCAACCACACAAGGGCCCCACAGTGGCAGGCCAACCACACAAAGGCCCCACAGTGGCAGGCCAACCACACAAGGGCCCCACAGTGGCAGGCCAACCACACAAGGGCCCCACAGTGGCAGGCCAACCACACAAGGGCCCCACAGTGGCAGGCCAACCACACAAGGGCCCCACAGTGGCAGGGGCAGCGACACAAGGGCCCCACAGTGGCAGGGGCAGCGACACAAGGGCCCCACAGTGGCTGGGGCAGCAACACAAGGGCCCCACAGTGGCAGGGGCAGCGACACAAGGGCCCCACAGTGGCAGGGGCAGCGACACAAGGGCCCCACAGTGGCAGGGGCAGCAACACAAGGGTCCCACAGTGGCAGGGGCAGGGACACAAGGGCCCCACAGTGGCAGGGGCAGGGACACAAGGGCCCCACAGTGGCAGGGGCAGCAACACAAGGGCCCACAGTGGCAGGGGCAGGGACACAAGGGCCCCACAGTGGCAGGCCAACCACACAAGGGCCCCACAGTGGCAGGGGCAGCGACACAAGGGCCCCACAGTGGCAGGGACAGCGACACAAGGGCCCCACAGTGGCAGGGGCAGCAACACAAGGGCCCCACAGTGGCAGGGGCAGCGACACAAGGGCCCCACAGTGGCAGGGGCAGGGACACAAGGGCCCCACAGTGGCAGGGGCAGGGACACAAGGGCCCCACAGTGGCAGGGGCAGGGACACAAGGGCCCCACAGTGGCAGGGGCAGGGCCACAAGGGCCCACAGTGGCAGGGGCAGGGACACAAGGGCCCACAGTGGCAGGGGCAGCGACACAAGGGCCCCACAGTGGCAAGGGCAGCGACACAAGGGCCCACAGTGGCAGGGGCAGGGACACAAGGGCCCACAGTGGCAGGGGCAGCGACACAAGGGCCCCACAGTGGCTGGGACAGGGACACAAGGGCGCCACAGTGGCAGGGACAGCGACACAAGGGCCCCACAGTGGCAGGGGCAGGGACACAAGGGCCCACAGTGGCAGGGACAGCAACACAAGGGCCCCACAGTGGCAGGGGCAGCGACACAAGGGCCCACAGTGGCAGGGGCAGGGACACAAGGGCCCACAGTGGCAGGGACAGCGACACAAGGGCCCACAGTGACAGGGGCAGGGACACAAGGGCCCACAGTGGCAGGGACAGCGACACAAGGGCCCACAGTGGCAGGGACAGCGACACAAGGGCCCCACAGTGGCAGGGACAGCGACACAAGGGCCCCACAGTGGCAGGGACAGCGACACAAGGGCCCCACAGTGGCAGGGGCAGGGACACAAGGGCCCACAGTGGCAGGGGCAGCGACACAAGGGCCCCACAGTGGCAGGGACAGCGACACAAGGGCCCCACAGTGGCAGGGACAGCGACACAAGGGCCCCACAGTGGCAGGGACAGCGACACAAGGGCCCCACAGTGGCAGGGACAGCGACACAAGGGCCCCACAGTGGCAGGGACAGCGACACAAGGGCCCCACAGTGGCAGGGACAGCAACACAAGGGCCCCACAGTGGCAGGCCAAGACCGTCTCCACCCCTACCACCATAACTGCTCCAGATACCACAATAGCCACAGGTCCCTAGCCATCAGCGCCCCTCACAGTAGCAAAATCAGGGGCGGGGGGCAGCAGCAGTAACAGCAGCAGCCCCAGCAGCAGCACCAGCAGCAGCAACAGCAGCACCAGCACCAGCAGCAGCAGCACCAGCAGCAGCAGCAGCAGCAGTACCAGCAGGAGCAGCAAGAGAGAGTGGGGAGGGTCCGGGCCGGGATCAACACGACCCGCCAACGACAAATTGTTCTCAACTTTTCTCATTTAGAGGTGGGCGGGCGGGGGCGTCCACGGGGCCGCGTGCGGGCGGGGGCGTCCACGGGGCCGCGTGCGGGCGGGGGCGTCCACGGGGCCGCGTGCGGGCATACAACTCTCCCGCGGTATATTATAGCAGCCTGGGGGCCTGTGGCGGCTCTTCCGCACCCCTCCGCTTGGTGGTGGCCCTGGTGGTGGCCCTGGTGGCCCTGGTGGTGGTCTGGTGGTGGCCCTGGTGGTGGTGGCCCTGGTGGTGGCCCTGGTGGCCCTGGTGGTGGTCTGGTGGTGGCCCTGGTGGTGGCCCTGGTGGCCCTGGTGGTGGTCTGGTGGTGGCCCTGGTGGTGGCCCTGGTGGTGGTGGCCCTGGTGGTGGCCCTGGTGGTGGCCCTGGTGGTGGTGGCCCTGGTGGTGGTCTGGTGGTGGCCCTGGTGGTGGTGGCCCTGGTGGTGGCCCTGGTGGCCCTGGTGGTGGTCTGGTGGTGGCCCTGGTGGTGGCCCTGGTGGTGGTGGCCCTGGTGGTGGCCCTGGTGGTGGCCCTGGTGGTGGCCCTGGTGGTGGCCCTGGTGGTGGCCCTGGTGGTGGTGGCCCTGGTGGTGGCCCTGGTGGTGGCCCTGGTGGTGGTCCTGATGGTGGCCCTGGTGGTGGTCCTGGTGGTGGCCCTGGTGGTGGCCCTGGTGGTGGTCCTGGTGGTGGCCCTGGTGGTGGTCCTGGTGGTGGCCCTGGTGGTGGCCCTGGTGGTGGCCCTGGTGGTGGTGG
>NC_059641.1:7817552-7830052 GCF_020424385.1 Procambarus clarkii
TTATGGGTGTGGAGGCCTGGCCACTGTGGCCTCCACGACACCTGTTATGGGTGTGGAGCCTGGCCACTGGCCTCCACAACACCTGTTATGGGTGTGGAGGCTGGCCACTGTGGCCTCCACAACACCTGTTATGGGTGTAGAGCCTGGCCACTGGCCTCCACAACACCTGTTATGGGTGTGGAGGCTGGCCACTGTGGCCTCCACAACACCTGTTATGGGTGTAGAGCCTGACCACTGGCCTCCACAACACCTGTTATGGGTGTGGAGGCTGGCCACAGTGGCCTCCACAACACCTGTTATGGGTGTGGAGGCCACTGTGGCCTCCACAACACCTGTTATGGGTGTGGAGGCCTGGCCACTGGCCTCCACAACACCTGTTATGGGTGTGGAGGCCTGGCCACTGGCCTCCACAACACCTGTTATGGGTGTGGAGGCCAGAGGCCACAGTGGCCTCCACAACACCTGTTATGGGTGTGGAGGCCTGGCCACTGGCCTCCACAACCAGAATTAGCATATCTGGTTGTTCCATCAGTGCCTGGGCAGTGACACGAGCACTACACGTGTACAGTGATCTATGGTCACTATCTCACTATCACCAAACGGGAACTAAATGCTATCTGCAGAAGGTGACGCAAATGATATTTTGTGAGCCAAACAATATTGGTCATTTGATATTCCAACTGTGGCACCGCTCATGGCCGCCTGCTGGGTCCCTGGTCCCTATAGTGTGGTCCCTGGTCCCTATAGTGTGGTCCCTGGTCCCTATAGTGTGGTCCCTGGTCCCTACAGCGTGGTCCCTGGTCCCTATAGCGTGGTCCCTGGTCCCTATAGCGTGGTCCGTGGTCCCTGGTCCCTATAGCGTGGTCCCTGGTCCCTATAGTGTGGTCCCTGGTCCCTACAGCGTGGTCCCTGGTTACTATAGCGTGGTCCCTGGTTCCTATAGCGTGGTCCCTGGTCCCTATAGCGTGGTCCCTGGTTCCTACAGCGTGGTCCCTGGTCCCTATAGCGTGGTCCCTGGTTCCTATAGTGTGGTCCCTGGTCCCTACAGTGTGGTCCCTGGTTCCTCTAGCGTGGTCCCTGGTTCCTATAGTGTGGTCCCTGGTCCCTACAGCGTGGTCCCTGGTTCCTATAGTGTGGTCCCTGGTCCCTACAGCGTGGTCCCTGGTTCCTATAGTGTGGTCCCTGGTCCCTACAGCGTGGTCCATTGGTCTCTCTTGAACACTGTGAGGGGTCGGCCAGTTATGTCCCTTATGTGTAGTGGAAGCGTGTTGAACAGTCTCGGGCCTCTGATGTTGATAGTTCTCTCTTGAACACTGTGAGGGGTCGGCCAGTTATGTCCCTTATGTGTAGTGGAAGCGTGTTGAACAGTCTCGGGCCTCTGATGTTGATAGTTCTCTCTTGAACACTGTGAGGGGTCGGCCAGTTATGTCCCTTATGTGTAGTGGAAGCGTGTTGAACAGTCTCGGGCCTCTGATGTTGATAGTTCTCTCTTGAACACTGTGAGGGGTCGGCCAGTTATGTCCCTTATGTGTAGTGGAAGAGTGTTGAACAGTCTCGGGCCTCTGATGTTGATAGTTCTCTCTTGAACACTGTGAGGGGTCGACCAGTTATGTCCCTTATGTGTAGTGGAAGCGTGTTGAACAGTCTCGGGCCTCTGATGTTGATAGTTCTCTCTTGAACACTGTGAGGGGTCGGCCAGTTATGTCCCTTATGTGTAGTGGAAGCGTGTTGAACAGTCTCGGGCCTCTGATGTTGATAGTTCTCTCTTGAACACTGTGAGGGGTCGGCCAGTTATGTCCCTTATGTGTAGTGGAAGCGTGTTGAACAGTCTCGGGCCTCTGATGTTGATAGTTCTCTCTTGAACACTGTGAGGGGTCGGCCAGTTATGTCCCTTATGTGTAGTGGAAGCGTGTTGAACAGTCTCGGGCCTCTGATGTTGATAGTTCTCTCTTGAACACTGTGAGGGGTCGGCCAGTTATGCCCCTTATGTGTAGTGGAAGCGTGTTGAACAGTCTCGGGCCTCTGATGTTGATAGTTCTCTCTTGAACACTGTGAGGGGTCGGCCAGTTATGTCCCTTATGTGTAGTGGAAGCGTGTTGAACAGTCTCGGGCCTCTGATGTTGATAGTTCTCTCTCAGAGTACCTGTTGCACCTCTGCTCTTCAACGGGGGTATTCTGAACATTTTGACTGCTGCCACCGGAGGCGGCTAATTTATTGTGCACCCTATACCCATCCTGTGAGCGGTAGCGCAAAAAACATTACAGAAAGCACAAAAGGTCTTTATCAGAACTCATCTTAGATTATTACATTAACAATTTCATCTATCCTTCACACCTTATGAAGACAAAGACCCCTTCCTCTGGACCCTTCAAGACCCCTTCCTCTGGACCCTTCAAGACCCCTTCCTCTGGACCCTTCAAGACCCCTTCCTCTGGACCCTTCAAGACCCCTTCCTCTGGACCCTTCAAGACCCCTTCCTCTGGACCCTTCAAGACCCCTTCCTCTGGACCCTTCAAGACCCCTTCCTCTGGACCCTTCAAGACCCCTTCCTCTGGACCCTTCAAAACCCCTTCCTCTGGACCCTTCAAGACCCCTTCCTCTGGACCCTTCAAGACCCCTTCCTCTGGACCCTTCAAGACCCCTTCCTCTGGACCCTTCAAGACCCCTTCCTCTGGACCCTTCAAGACCCCTTCCTCTGGACCCTTCAAGACCCCTTCCTCTGGACCCTTCAAGACCCCTTCCAAGCCCTGTATACATCCTTCGAGACCTATTATCGTGTATGCAGCCCCAGCAAGCAACCTGTACCTAAACAGAGCGAGAAAAGTTAGCGACACAAAGTTAGGAGTTTAAGATCCGCCCACACAACTTGAGAGACGACCTTGCCCCCTGAGGCCTCGTGGGGGCGTGAGGTCTCGTGGGGGCTCCACCTTGACCCCAGAGGTCTCGTGGGGGCTCCACCTTGACCCCAGAGGTCTCGTGGGGGCTCCACCTTGACCCCAGAGGTCTCGTGGGGCTCCACCTTGACCCCAGAGGTCTCGTGGGGGCTCCACCTTGACCCCAGAGGTCTCGTGGGGGCTCCACCTTGACCCCAGAGGTCTCGTGGGGGCTCCACCTTGACCCCAGAGGTCTCGTGGGGGCTCCACCTTGACCCCAGAGGTCTCGTGGGGGCTCCATCTTGACCCCAGAGGTCTCTTGGGGCTCCACCTTGACCCCAGAGGTCTCGTGGGGGCTCCACCTTGACCCCAGAGGTCTCGTGGGGGGCTCCACCTTGACCCCAGAGGTCTCGTGGGGGCTCCACCTTGACCCCAGAGGTCTCGTGGGGGCTCCACCTTGACCCCAGAGGTCTCGTGGGGGCTCCACCTTGACCCCAGAGGTCTCGTGGGGGCTCCACCTTGACCCCAGAGGTCTCGTGGGGGCTCCACCTTGACCCCAGAGGTCTCGTGGGGGCTCCACCTTGACCCCAGAGGTCTCGTGGGGGCTCCACCTTGACCCCAGAGGTCTCGTGGGGGCTCCACCTTGACCCCAGAGGTCTCGTGGGGGCTCCACCTTGACCCCAGAGGTCTCGTGGGGGCTCCACCTTGACCCCAGAGGTCTCGTGGGGGCTCCACCTTGACCCCAGAGGTCTCGTGGGGGCTCCACCTTGACCCCAGAGGTCTCGTGGGGGCTCCACCTTGACCCCAGAGGTCTCGTGGGGGCTCCACCTTGACCCCAGAGGTCTCGTGGGGGCTCCACCTTGACCCCAGAGGTCTCGTGGGGGCTCCACCTTGACCCCAGAGGTCTCGTGGGGGCTCCACCTTGACCCCAGAGGTCTCGTGGGGGCTCCACCTTGACCCCAGAGGTCTCGTGGGGGCTCCACCTTGACCCCAGAGGTCTCGTGGGGGCTCCATCTTGACCCCAGAGGTCTCTTGGGGCTCCACCTTGACCCCAGAGGTCTCGTGGGGGCTCCACCTTGACCCCAGAGGTCTCGTGGGGGGCTCCACCTTGACCCCAGAGGTCTCGTGGGGGCTCCACCTTGACCCCAGAGGTCTCGTGGGGGCTCCACCTTGACCCCAGAGGTCTCGTGGGGGCTCCACCTTGACCCCAGAGGTCTCGTGGGGGCTCCACCTTGACCCCAGAGGTCTCGTGGGGCTCCACCTTGACCCCAGAGGTCTCGTGGGGGCTCCACCTTGACCCCAGAGGTCTCGTGGGGGCTCCACCTTGACCCCAGAGGTCTCGTGGGGGCTCCACCTTGACCCCAGAGGTCTCGTGGGGGCTCCACCTTGACCCCAGAGGTCTCGTGGGGGCTCCATGCTTCCCCTGATAACACAACATAATTAACAGCAGTGGAAACTAGATAATGTCTCAGACACAGACCTGTATATCAGAGGTATTGACCAGCGAAGCCTCCATTCCCCCCCCCCAGAGACGCATCCACACCCCCAGAGACGCCTCCATCCCCCCAGAGACGCCTTCACTCCCCCATAGATGCTTCCACCCACCCACCCCAAAGACGCCTCCACACCCCCAGAGACGCCTCCACCCATCCCCAGAGACGCCTCCACCCCCCCCCGGAGACGCCTTCACCCCCCCATAGATGCTTCCACCCAACCCCCAGAGACGCCTCCACCCCCCCCCCAAGAGACGCCACCACCCCTCCCCAAAAACGCCTCCACCCCTCCCCAGAGACGCCTCCACCCCTCCCCAGAGACGCCTCCACCCCTCCCCAGAAACGCCTCCACCCCTCCCCAGAAATGCCTCCACCCCCCACACACCCCTAAACCGCCCCCAGAGACGCCTCCACCCCCAGACACCCCTCCACCCCCCGACATCCCCTACCACCTCCCTCCACACACTCCAGAGACGCCTCCACAGCCCACCTGGCAGCACCACCACCCCCCAGACACACCCCCAGAGACGCCTCCACAACCCACCTGGCAACACCACCCCCCCAGACACACCTCCACACCCCCAGACACACCCCCAGAGACGCCTCCACAGAACACCTGGCAACACCACCACCCCCAGACACCCCACACACCCAGAGACGCCTCCATGCCCCAGAACACCCCCCCCCCAGAGACGCCTCCACAGCCCACCTGGCAGCACCACCACCCCCCAGACACACCCCCAGGACACCCCCCCCAGACACGCCTCCACAGCCCACCAGACCCCCCAGAGACGCCTCCACCCCCCAGAACACACCCCCAGAGACGCCACCACAGCCCACCAGACCCCCCCAGACACGCCTCCACAGCCCACCAGACCCCACCAGAGACGCCACCACAGCCCACCAGACCCCCCCAGACACGCCTCCACAGCCCACCAGACCCCCCCAGACACGCCTCCACAGCCCACCAGACCCCCCCCAGAGACGCCTCCACCCCCCAGAACACACCCCCAGAGACGCCTCCACCCCCCAGAACACACCCCCAGAGACGCCACCACACCCACCTGGCAACACCACCACCCCCCCAGAGACGCCTCCACCCCCCAGAGACGCCTCCACCCCCCAGAACACACCCCCAGAGACGCCTCCACACCCACCTGGCAGCACCACCACCCCCCAGACACACCCCCAGAGACGCCTCCACACCCACCTGGCAGCACCACCACCCCCCAGACACACCCCCAGGACACACCCCCAGAGACGCCTCCACAACCCACCTGGCAGCACCACCACCCCCCAGACACACCCCCAGGACACACCCCCAGAGCCGCCTCCACCCCCCAGAGACGCCTCCACACACCCCAGAGACGCATCCACACCCCCAGAGACGCCTCCACAGCCCACCAGACCCCCCCAGACACCCCTCCACCCCCAGACATCCCCTACCACCTCCCTCCACACACCCCAGAGACGCCTCCACCCCCCAGAACACACCCCCAGAGACGCCACCACACCCACCTGGCAGCACCACCACCCCCCAGACACACCCCCAGAGACGCCTCCACCCCCCAGACACCCCTCCACATCCCTACCACCTCCCTCCACACACCCCAGAGACGCCTCCACCCCCCAGGACACACCCCCAGAGACGCCTCCACCCCCCAGAACACACCCCCAGAGACGCCTCCACAACCCACCTGGCAGCACCACCACCCCCCAGACACACCCCCAGAGACGCCTCCACCCCCCAGAACACCCCCCCAGAGACGCCTCCACAACCCACCTGGCAGCACCACCACCCCCCAGGACACACCCCCAGAGACGCCTCCACAAACCACCTGGCAGCACCACCACCCCCCAGACACACCCCCAGAGACGCCTCCACAGCCCACCAGACCCCCCCAGAGACGCCTCCACAGCCCCCCAGACCCCCCCAGAGACGCCTCCACCCCCCAGAACACACCCCCAGAGACGCCTCCACCCCCCAGAACACACCCCCAGAGACGCCTCCACACCCACCTGGCAGCACCACCACCCCCCAGAACACACCCCCAGAGACGCCTCCACCCCCCAGAACACCCCCCCAGAGACGCCACCACAGCCCACCATACCCCCCCAGAGACGCCTCCACCCCCCAGAACACACCCCCAGAGACGCCTCCACCCCCCAGAACACACCCCCAGAGACGCCTCCACCCCCCAGAACACACCCCCAGAGACGCCTCCACCCCCCAGAACACACCCCCAGAGACGCCTCCACCCCCCAGAACACACCCCCAGAGACGCCTCCACCCCCCAGAACACACCCCCAGAGACGCCTCCACCCCCCAGAACACACCCCCAGAGACGCCTCCACCCCCCAGAACACACCCCCAGAGACGCCTCCACACCCACCTGGCAGCACCACCACCCCCCAGAACACACCCCCAGAGACGCCTCCACCCCCCAGAACACCCCCCCAGAGACGCCACCACAGCCCACCATACCCCCCCAGAGACGCCTCCACCCCCCAGAACACACCCCCAGAGACGCCTCCACCCCCCAGAACACACCCCCAGAGACGCCTCCACCCCCCAGAACACACCCCCAGAGACGCCTCCACCCCCCAGAACACACCCCCAGAGACGCCTCCACAGCCCACCTGGCAACAGCACACATAATTCTCCACACAGTGTAGATCAAGGTTTCATTAACTCAATAGTTTCATTAACCCAAAAGCCTTGTTGATAAAAATGCAGCCTCGGTAAAGGTTATTTCCAATTACGTCGAAGCGGCGTAGAGAAATACTGTTCTGCCGTTAAGGTTTTAAGAGATAAATACGTCCAGGAATTTTGTAAAGGCCGCCAGAGTGCCGACAACACTCTGCACTCATGTGGCACTCTGGGTGGTGGTCCCTCCTGCCCCCCAGTGTGGCACTCTGGGTGGTGGGTCCCTCCTGCCCCCCAGTGTGGCACTCTGGGTGGTGGTGGTCCCTCCTGCCCCCAGTGTGGCACTCTGGGTGGTGGTCCCTTCTGCCCCCAGTGTGGCACTCTGGGTGGTGGTCCCTCCTCCTGTCCCCAGTGTGGCACTCTGGGTGGTGGTCCCTCCTGCCCCCAGTGTGGCACTCTGGGTGGTGGTCCCTCCTGCCCCCAGTGTGGCACTCTGGGTGGTGGTCCCTCCTGTCCCCCAGTGTGGCACTCTGGGTGGTGGTCCCTCCTGCCCCCAGTGTGGCACTCTGGGTGGTGGGTCCCTCCTGCCCCCAGTGTGGCACTCTGGGTGGTGGTCCCTCCTGCCCCCCAGTGTGGCACTCTGGGTGGTGGTCCCTCCTCCTGCCCCCCAGTGTGGCACTCTGGGTGGTGGGTCCCTCCTGCCCCCAGTGTGGCACTCTGGGTGGTGGTCCCTCCTCCTGCCCCCCAGTGTGGCACTCTGGGTGGTGGTCCCTCCTCCTGCCCCCCAGTGTGGCACTCTGGGTGGTGGTCCCTCCTGCCCCCCTGTGTGGCACTCTAGGTGGTGGTCCCTCCTGCCCCCAGTGTGGCACTCTAGGTGGTGGGCCCTCCTGCCCCCCAGTGTGGCACTCTAGGTGGTGGTCCCTCCTGCCCCCCAGTGTGGCACTCTAGGTGGTGGTCCCTCCTCCTGCCCCCCAGTGTGGCACTCTGGGTGGTGGGCCCTCCTGCCCCCCAGTGTGGCACTCTAGGTGGTGGGCCCTCCTGCCCCCCAGTGTGGCACTCTAGGTGGTGGTCCCTCCTCCTGCCCCCCAGTGTGGCACTCTGGGTGGTGGGCCCTCCTGCCCCCCAGTGTGGCACTCTAGGTGGTGGTCCCTCCTCCTGCCCCCCAGTGTGGCACTCTGGGTGGTGGTCCCTCCTGCCCCCCAGTGTGGCACTCTAGGTGGTGGTCCCTCCTGCCCCCAGTGTGGCACTCTAGGTGGTGGGCCCTCCTGCCCCCCAGTGTGGCACTCTGGGTGGTGGGCCCTCCTGCCCCCAGTGTGGCACTCTGGGTGGTGGTCCCTCCTGCCCCCCAGTGTGGCACTCTGGGTGGTGGTCCCTCCTGCCCCCCAGTGTGGCACTCTAGGTGGTGGTCCCTCCTGCCCCCCAGTGTGGCACTCTGGGTGGTGGGTCCCTCCTGCCCCCAGTGTGGCACTCTGGGTGGTAGGTCCCTCCTGCCCCCCAGTGTGGCACTCTAGGTGGTGGTCCCTCCTGCCCCCCAGTGTGGCACTCTGGGTGGTGGTCCCTCCTGCCCCCCAGTGTGGCACTCTAGGTGGTGGTCCCTCCTGCCCCCAGTGTGGCACTCTGGGTGGTGGTCCCTCCTGCCCCCCAGTGTGGCACTCTGGGTGGTGGTCCCTCCTCCTGCCCCCAGTGTGGCACTCTAGGTGGTGGGCCCTCCTGCCCCCAGTGTGGCACTCTGGGTGGTGGTCCCTCCTGCCCCCAGTGTGGCACTCTGGGTGGTGGTCCCTCCTGCCCCCAGTGTGGCACTCTGGGTGGTGGTCCCTCCTGCCCCCAGTGTGGCACTCTGGGTGGTGGTCCCTCCTGCCCCCAGTGTGGCACTCTGGGTGGTGGTCCCTCCTGCCCCCAGTGTGGCACTCTGGGTGGTGGTCCCTCCTGCCCCCAGTGTGGCACTCTGGGTGGTGGTCCCTCCTGCCCCCCAGTGTGGCACTCTGGGTGGTGGGCCCTCCTCCTGCCCCCCAGTGTGGCACTCTAGGTGGTGGGCCCTCCTGCCCCCCAGTGTGGCACTCTAGGTGGTGGGCCCTCCTGCCCCCCAGTGTGGCACTCTAGGTGGTGGGCCCTCCTGCCCCCCAGTGTGGCACTCTAGGTGGTGGGCCCTCCTCCTGCCCCCCAGTGTGGCACTCTAGGTGGTGGGCCCTCCTGCCCCCCAGTGTGGCACTCTGGGTGGTGGTCCCTCCTGCCCCCAGTGTGGCACTCTGGGTGGCGAAAGAGACACAGCGGGGACTTGCTTAACTGTCTCAAGTGAACAGCTCCTCAAACAAGAAGATTAACATCTGTCAACCCTTAAGATCCTACGTTGTTTTAAACGTCAGTGTGGACGAGATAGATGCGGGATGTCGTGAACATGTCCTGATCATGCTCCTTTATGGAATAATGTCGCCTTATTCAGTGATTGTATTGTAGCCGCAGGTACTATAGATAGTGCCCTGATTGATTGTATTTCACATACATTAGGTCTTAATATTTGCTACCATTACTACCAATACAGCCGTACGGCTGAGTGGACAGCGGTCGGGATTCGTAATCTTCCGTAATCCTAAAGCTCCGGATTCGATCCCCGGTGCAAGCGGAAACTAATGGACATAGTTTCTTTCACCCTAATGCCCCTGTATGGGTTCTGTCAGTACATGTCCTCCCCCCACCCCCCACAGAACCCCCCAAACAAGCCCCCCCCCATGGGGTTAACAAGCACCCACTGGTGTGAGCGAGCACCCACTGGTCTGAGCGAGCACCCACTGGTCTGAGCGAGCACCCACTGGTCTGAGCGAGCACCCACTGGTCTGAGCGAGCACCCACTGGTCTGAGCGAGCACCCACTGGTCTGAGCGAGCACCCACAGGTCTGAGCGAGCACCCACAGGTCTGAGCGAGCACCCACAGGTCTGAGCGAGCACCCACTGGTCTGAGCGAGCACCCACTGGTCTGAGCGAGCACCCACTGGTCTGAGCGAGCACCCACTGGTCTGAGCGAGCACCCACTGGTCTGAGCGAGCACCCACTGGTCTGAGCGAGCACCCACTGGTCTGAGCGAGCACCCACTGGTCTGAGCGAGCACCCACTGGTCTGAGCGAGCACCCACTGGTCTGAGCGAGCACCCACTGGTCTGAGCGAGCACCCACTGGTCTGAGCGAGCACCCACTGGTCTGAGCGAGCACCCACTGGTCTGAGCGAGCACCCACTGGTCTGAGCGAGCACCCACTGGTCTGAGCGAGCACCCACTGGTCTGAGCAAGCACCCACTGGTCTGAGCGAGCACCCACTGGTCTGAGCAAGCACCCACTGGTCTGAGCGAGCACCCACTGGTCTGACCAAGCACCCACTGGTCTGAGCGAGCACCCACTGGTCTGAGCGAGCACCCACTGGTCTGAGCGAGCACCCACTGGTCTGAGCGAGCACCCACTGGTCTGAGCGAGCACCCACTGGTCTGAGCGAGCACCCACTGGTCTGAGCGAGCACCCACTGGTCTGGTCTGAGCGAGCACCCACTGGTCTGAGCGAGCACCCAGGTCTGAGCGAGCACCCACAGGTGTGAGCGAGCACCCACTGGTCTGAGCGAGCACCCACTGGTCTGAGCGAGCACCCACTGGTCTGAGCGAGCACCCACTGGTCTGAGCGAGCACCCACTGGTCTGAGCGAGCACCCACTGGTCTGACCAAGCACCCACTGGTCTGAGCGAGCACCCACTGGTCTGAGCAAGCACCCAATGGTCTGAGCGAGCACCCACTGGTCTGACCAAGCACCCACTGGTCTGAGCGAGCACCCACTGGTCTGACCAAGCACCCACTGGTCTGAGCGAGCACCCACTGGTCTGAGCAAGCACCCACTGGTCTGACCAAGCACCCACTGGTCTGAGCGAGCACCCACTGGTCTGAGCGAGCACCCACTGGTCTGACCAAGCACCCACTGGTCTGAGCGAGCACCCACTGGTCTGACCAAGCACCCACTGGTCTGACCAAGCACCCACTGGTCTGAGCGAGCACCCACTGGTCTGAGCGAGCACCCACTGGTCTGACCAAGCACCCACTGGTCTGACCAAGCACCCACTGGTCTGAGCAAGCACCCACTGGTCTGAGCGAGCACCCACTGGTCTGACCAAGCACCCACAGGTGTGAGCGCGGGACCTCTGTTTAATACACATTGACCTGATGGGGGCCATATTTTCCCAAAGTCAACACCGGACCCAACTGAAAATTCGGGTCGTGAGGCTTGTGGGAAAAAAAGGTTATGGGAGAACAACGAGTATATTAACTATTATTGTTGGCGAATATTACGCCTATTAACGGAGTTATGAACTAATGACAATTTAGCGTTTCAAACACCAGTTTAACAAAGAGTGGAGAGATAGTTTGGCGAGAAGTGACCGTGTCAACATGGGCGCCTGACGGGGAGTTGCTCTTCAGCGCCAGTGGTGGTACAGGTTTGGTACTTGTGTCGTGGTGGTACAGGTTTGGTAGTTGTGTCGTGGTGGTGGTGATCGATGGGGGGTGTGTGACTTGTAAGTGTGGGAGAGAGGGGGTGGGGGTGTTGGTGGCGTTATCTTGAGGTTATCATGAGATGATTTCGGGGCTTTTAGTGTCCCCGCGGCCCTGTCCTCGACCAGGCCTCCACCCCCAGGAAGCAGCCCGTGACAGCTGACTAACACCCAGGTACCTATTTTACTGCTAGGTAACAGAGGTATAGGGTGAAAGAAACTCTGCCCATTGATTCTCGCCGGCGCCTGGGATTAAAGCCAGGACCACAGGATCACAAGTCCAGCGTGCTGTCCGCTCGGCCGACCGGCTCCCTGGAGGCTGACTTGTAAGTGTAGGAGAGAGGAGAGAGTGGAGAGTGTTGGTGCCGTGGTGGTGCTTGTTCCCTCACTCTCCAACACTGTCTCCACCCTCACCAACACCAGTCACCAACCATTAAAGAAGCAGGAGGCAGCCATCGACCAGCCAGCCAGCCAACCACCCAAGTCGCTCATTGCATATGGAACACAGAACAAACACGGTTGATGGCTCCTGTTCCTGCTACAAGAGCGGCCCGCCTCCCCTCACCGCCCTCAGCCGGGGCAAGCAGCAGTAGCAGCAGCAGAAGCTTCTTCAAGGAACAGCAAAGACTCCAGTCAGCACAGGTAATTACCGGTAACAGGTAAGCTCTTGGTAACAAGTCATTGGAGGACAGAGTCGGAGGATGGCGACGGAGCGACAGTTTGTGACGTCTGCTGCGACCATGCCTGGTGGCGGCGGACCGGGCCGCGGGGTCGTTGAGCCCCGAAATCATCGCAAAGGTAACCGCAAAGTAACCGCTAGGTATGTCTATATTTAGCCATCACCTTATGCAGACCTCCTGGGGATAGCTGGGAAGAGGCCAGCTAGGACGAGGACCAGCTAGGAAGAGGCCAGCTATGAGAGGCCAGCTATAAGAGACCAGCTAGGAAGAGGCCAGCTGGGAAGAGGCC
>NC_059641.1:7835052-7846055 GCF_020424385.1 Procambarus clarkii
GGCACTCTACCAAGCCACTCCTTAAACGTCGGCATGTTTGAAGGCTACCCGGCTCCAATTATACGCTTAGCGGAAGCAAGGTGAAATTCTCATGATCTGACCTCAGGTCACTTGGGGTCATTAACGCTTTGAGGTGTGAGATCTCAGGCAGACAACTGGCGCCTCTCAGATCCTTGTCTGTGACTCATGTACTCTATATATATTTTAAATAAACTAACCCAAACACTTTTACAGTGTTACACTGGCCCTCCACACTGGCCCTCCACACTGGCCCTCCACACTGGCCCTCCACACCGCCCCTCCACACTGGCCCTCCACACTGGCCCTCCACACTGGCCCTCCACACTGGCCCTCCACACTGGCCCTCCACACTGGCCCTCCACACTGGCCCTCCACACTGGCCCTCCACACTGGCCCTCCACACTGGCCCTCCACACCGCCCCTCCACACCGCCCCTCCACACCGGCCCTCCACACCGGCCCTCCACACCGGCCCTCCACACCGGCCCTCCACACCGCCCCTCCACACCGCCCCTCCACACTGGCCCTCCACACTGCCCCTCCACACTACCCCTCCACACTACCCCTCCACACTGGCCCTCCACACCGGCCCTCCACACTGGCCCTCCACACTGGCCCTCCACACCGGCCCTCCACACCGGCCCTCCACACCGGCCCTCCACACCGCCCCTCCACACTGCCCCTCCACACCGCCCCTCCACACCGCCCCTCCACACCGGCCCTCCACACTGCCCCTCCACACTGCCCCTCAACACCGCCCCTCCACACCGCCCCTCCACACTGGCCCTCCACACCGCCCCTCCACACTGGCCCTCCACACCGCCCCTCCACACCGGCCCTCCACACCCCTCCACACTGCCCCTCCACACTGGCCCTGCACACCGGCCCTCCACACTGCCCCTCCACTCTGCCCCTGCACACTGGCCCTCCACACCGCCCCTCCACACTGGCCCTCCACACTGGCCCTCCACACCGGCCCTCCACACTGCCCCTCCACACTGGCCCTCCACACCGCCCCTCCACACTGGCCCTCCACACCGCCCCTCCACACCGGCCCTCCACACTGGCCCTCCACACTGGCCCTCCACACCGCCCCTCCACACCGCCCCTCCACACTGGCCCTCCACACTGGCCCTCCACACTGCCCCTCCACACCGGCCCTCCACACTGGCCCTCCACACTGGCCCTCCACACCGCCCCTCCACACTGGCCCTCCACACTGGCCCTCCACACTGGCCCTCCACACTGGCCCTCCCACCGGCCCTCCACACTGGCCCTCCACACCGCCCCTCCACACTGGCCCTCCACACCGCCCCTTCACACCGCCCCTCCACACTGGCCCTCCACACTGGCCCTCCACACTGCCCCTCCACACCGGCCCTCCACACCGCCCCTCCACACTGGCCCTCCACACTGGCCCTCCACACTGGCCCTCCACACTGCCCCTCCACACCGCCCCTCCACACCGCCCCTCCACACTGGCCCTCCACACCGCCCCTCCACACTGCCCCTCCACACCGCCCCTCCACACCGCCCCTCCACATTGCCCCTCCACACTGGCCCTCCACACTGGCCCTCCACACCGGCCCTCCACACCGGCCCTCCACACTGCCCCTCCACACTGCCCCTCCACACTGCCCCTCCACACTGGCCCTCCACACTGGCCCTCCACACTGCCCCTCCACACTGGCTCTCCACACTGGCCCTCCACACTGGCCCTCCACACCGCCCCTCCACACCGCCCCTCCACACTGGCCCTCCACACCGGCCCTCCACACTGGCCCTCCACACTGCCCCTCCACACTGGCCCTCCACACTGCCCCTCCACACTGGCCCTCCACACTGCCCCTCCACACTGGCTCTCCACACTGGCCCTCCACACCGCCCCTCCACACCGCCCCTCCACACCGGCCCTCCACACCGGCCCTCCACACTTTCCCTCCACACTGGCCCTCCACACTGCCCCTCCACACTGGCCCTCCACACTGCCCCTCCACACTTCCCCTCCACACTGGCTCTCCACACTGGCCCTCCACACCGCCCCTCCACACCGGCCCTCCACACTGGCCCTCCACACCGGCCCTCCACACTGGCCCTCCACACTGCCCCTCCACACTGGCCCTCCACACCGGCCCTCCACACCGGCCCTCCACACTGGCCCTCCACACTGCCCCTCCACACTGGCCCTCCACACTGCCTCTCCACACTACCCCTCCACACTGGCCCTCCACACTACCCCTCCACAGCCTCCACTACCCAGAGAACAGTCTACCAATTTCGTGTAATGCAGCGCGCGTTATAAACCACGCCTACCGTACTAGTGTTTAACCTGTCAGCATAAAGAAAGGCCGGAACGACTCCCGGAACAGCCGAATATGTGAACCCGGCCAGAGTTTCACCCTTGCGGAGACGGCCCCTAAGGATCACCCATTCTTCACCTCCAACTAATAGCAATCTAAGCCATAATTGACGGAATTGCCAATACTGACACTTAAACATTCTTCACATAAGGCCAATATCCTCCCTTAAGCATCCGGCGAATACGGATCCCGCTCACGAACGGCTACACCGCAGATTCCCGCCACAACAACGGACTCAAATACGGGTTGAAATTCGACGACTCGCTGTACGCGCAAGGCAATCTGTACCTTGTGTACAGGATGCTCTAGGGTCATATTAAAGGTGCCTGGCGGAGGCACTAGGCGGTAGGGGGGGGGGGTGGCACCAGTGCCGGCCTATAACACTAACAATAACACCCCGGTGATAATGTCAACACCTACCCTATAACCCGCTGGACTTACGATCAATCAGCGAAACATTCACTACCTACGCGTTCCCCTACACTGCTCCCGCCTGCATGCACGCACGCACGCACACGCACGCACACACACACACACACACGGTGGAGGCTGACTCCACACACAGTTTCAAGTGTAGATATGATAGAGCCCAGTAGGCTCAGGAACCTGTACACCTGTTGATTGACAGTTGAAAGGCGGGACCAAAGACCCAGAGCTCAACCCCCGCAAACACAACTAGGTGATTACACACACACACACACACACACAGAGCCCGATAGGCTCAGGAACCTGTATACCTGTTGATTGACGGTTGAGAGGCGGGACCAAAGAGCCAGAGCTCAACCCCCGCAAGCACAACTAAGCGATTACACACGCACAGAGGCGCGCACTCTAACTCAAAAACGCTGAACCATTCCCAATTAATACCAAATTAGGCTCCGCCTGGCTGACATATTCCCATTGTATAAAACCAGATTTGATTGCCAACACAAACTTGATTTAGTAATTACTTGGCCATTTTCACCTAACGACGCCATTATCCTTAAATAATTTCCATGATTAAGGAGAGAGAGCCTTGTGAAGGCGCTCCCCAGACACGCGCGTGCGTGTGAGCGAGCCCCTGCACGCAAGCACAAACCCCCTACCAGTGGTGCACGCACTGAAAGCCATACATTTAACATTGTATTCAATATTGTATTTTTTCTGTGAAAGGTTGCCCGTTAACCGCTGACAATAATGACTTGGTTATTAATGAAACAGGTTGTAATGTTACCTATATTTTCCGCCACAGCGGGCGTCATATGTGCGTACGTACATGTAGCAGTGTGTGCATATGTGGCTTGAAATGCGCCTAGATTTATGGACATGTGGGCTTGTATACGCGGCCCGGCGAATTTGTAATCATGGGTCAGGTCGGATTCGAATATGTGTTTCAACTATCCCACTAAACCCGCCCACTTGTAGATTTATGCCACGTGTTTAGTCTGGTTTATTGATGGAGGGGTCGTTGATGGTGGTGCATGCAGGTGTGTGCATGTGTGGTTGGGGTGTGGGGGAGGTTTGGAGGGTGTGGGGGAGGTTTGGGGGGTGTGGGGCAGACGGATGTTGGTAAATGCGATATGAACACTTGTGTTGACAACCCATTCTAAAGCCACACACACACCTGCAGTCCACACCTGTAACACACACACAAACACCCCAACAAGTCATCAGGGACACCCAGCTGTACCTGTGGGCTTCAGCTCTGGGGTCCCGCCTCTCAACACACAGTTTTCAGTCCATTGAGAGTAATGAATCTACAGTTTTGCCTGTTTCTACTATCCATATTTTCTTGATTATTTCTCTTATATTAAATTATTCTATCAATCCGGTTTACTCAGGTAAACCTACAACTTCTGCTACATAGTCTGTTCTGTCTATTCATCCTGAGTATTTTGTATACTGTAATCATATCTCCCCTGATTCTTTATTCCCTTAGCGGTGCGGGTGTGTACTATAATTATCTAATATATTTTGCAGGATTGAGGGAGGCAATTACGACTATATAGCCCTGGGGTACAGAGCAGCGGTGCCAGGACTGTGCCCTGGGGTACAGAGCAGCGGTGCCAGGACTGTGCCCTGGGGTACAGAGCAGCGGTGCCAGGACTGTGCCCTGGGGTACAGAGCAGCGGTGCCAGGACTGTGCCCTGGGGTACAGAGCAGCGGTGCCAGGACTGTGCCCTGGGGTACAGAGCAGCGATGCCAGGACTGTGCCCTGGGGTACAGAGCAGCGGTGCAAGGACTGTGCCCTGGGGTACAGAGCAGCGGTGCCAGGACTGTGCCCTGGGGTACAGAGCAGCGGTGCCAGGACTGTGCCCTGGGGTACAGAGCAGCGGTGCCAGGACTGTGCCCTGGGGTACAGAGCAGCGGTGCAAGGACTGTGCCCTGGGGTACAGAGCAGCGGTGCAAGGACTGTGCCCTGGGGTACAGAGCAGCGGTGCCAGGACTGTGCCCTGGGGTACAGAGCAGCGGTGCCAGGACTGTGCCCTGGGGTACAGAGCAGCGGTGCCAGGACTGTGCCCTGGGTACAGAGCAGGGGTGCCAGGACTGTGCCCTGGGGTACAGAGCAGCGGTGCCAGGACTGTGCCCTGGGGTACAGAGCAGCGGTGCAGGGACTGTGCCCTGGGGTACAGAGCAGCGGTGCCAGGACTGTGCCCTGGGGTACAGAGCAGCGGTGTCAGGACTGTGCCCTGGGGTACAGAGCAGCGGTGCCAGGACTGTGCCCTGGGGTACAGAGCAGCGGTGCCAGGACTGTGCCCTGGGGTACAGAGCAGCGGTGCCAGGACTGTGCCCTGGGGTACAGAGCAGCGGTGCCAGGACTGTGCCCTGGGGTACAGAGCAGCGGTGCCAGGACTGTGCCCTGGGGTACAGAGCAGCGGTGCCAGGACTGTGCCCTGGTGTACAGAGCAGCGGTGCCAGGACTGTGCCCTGGGGTACAGAGCAGCGGTGCCAGGACTGTGCCCTGGGGTACAGAGCAGCGGTGCCAGGACTGTGCCCTGGGGTACAGAGCAGGGGTGCCAGGACTGTGCCCTGGGGTACAGAGCAGGGGTGCCAGGACTGTGCCCTGGGATACAGAGCTGCGGTGCCAGGACTGTGCCCTGGGGTACAGAGCAGCGGTGCCAGGACTGTGCCCTGGGGTACAGAGCAGGGGTGCCATTACTGTGCCCTGGGGTACACAGTAGCGATGCCAGGACTGTGCCCTGGGGTACAGAGCAGCAGTGCCAGGACTGTGCCCTGGGGTACAGAGCAGGGGTGCCAGGACTGTGCCCTGGGGTACAGAGCAGGGGTGCCAGGACTGTGCCCTGGGGTACAGAGCAGCGGTACCAGGACTGTGCCCTGGGGTACAGAGCAGCGGTGCCAGGACTGTGCCCTGGGGTACAGAGCAGCGGTGCCAGGACTGTGCCCTGGGGTACAGAGCAGGGGTGCCAGGACTGTGCCCTGGGGTACAGAGCAGCGGTGCCAGGACTGTGCCCTGGGGTACAGAGCAGCGGTGCCAGGACTGTGCCCTGGGGTACACAGTAGCGATACAAGGACTGTGCCCTGGGGTACAGAGCAGCGGTGCCAGGACTGTGCCCTGGGGTACAGAGCAGGGGTGCCAGGACTGTGCCCTGGGGTACAGAGCAGGGGTGCCAGGACTGTGCCCTGGGATACAGAGCAGCGGTGCCAGGACTGTGCCCTGGGGTACAGAGCAGCGGTGCAGGGACTGTGCCCGGGGTACAGAGCAGCGGTGCCAGGACTGTGCCCTGGGGTACACAGTAGCGATACAAGGACTGTGCCCTGGGGTACAGAGCAGCGGTGCCAGGACTGTGCCCTGGGGTACAGAGCAGCGGTGCCAGGACTGTGCCCTAGGGTACAGAGCTTTTCACTGCATTTAGGCTTGATCTCATATGATTGACCGTTACTTTCTGCATTCTGTTTGACAGAAAGTTGAAAATACCCGTTACTGGCGGTTACCTCTGACTGTAACAGCCCAGTTAGCCATCACTTGTGACTGGCATTCTCGTCACCGCTGAAGTATAGCGAATTTCAGCGGTGATGTAGTTGGCACAGTGACAGGGATGATTGACGTCACCAGAAATTACCGTAATTGACAGCCCAATTTGCGTGCAAAATGTGGTGGCAATAAACTACCTGTTCCCATAAACTGGCGATCGCTGTTTGCTAAACAATGCAGTACCTGTGCTTTACCTGTAGCTTGCTTCCCAAGCCCGGCCTGAGGCCCCAGGCTCGTCTAGAGGTAACTTTTGACCCAAGAGGCTGTTGCTTCTAGCGGCCCGCAGGTTCACTCGTTATTCGGTTGGTCCGGCATTTCTTGAGGGAAATTGTCCAAATGTACCGGTACCACTTGTGTACCGGTACCTGGGGATTACCAGTTGTGTACCGGTACCTGGGGATTACCAGTTGTGTACCGGTACCTGGGGATTACCAGTTGTGTACCGGTACCTGGGATTACCAGTTGTGTACCGGTACCTGGGGATTACCAGTTGTGTACCGGTACCTGGGATTACCAGTTGTGTACCGGTACCTGGGGATTACCAGTTGTGTACCGGTGCCTGGGGATTACCAGTTGTGTACCGGTACCTGGTGATTACCAGTTGTGTACCGGTACCTGGGGATTACCAGTTGTGTACCGGTGCCTGGGGATTACCAGTTGTGTACCGGTACCTGGGGATTACCAGTTGTGTACCGGTACCTGGGGATTACCAGTTGTGTACCGGTACCTGGGGATTACCAGTTGTGTACCGGTACCTGGGGATTACCAGTTGTGTACCGGTACCTGGGGATTACCAGTTGTGTACCGGTGCCTGGGGATTACCAGTTGTGTACCGGTACCTGGTGATTACCAGTTGTGTACCGGTACCTGGGGATTACCAGTTGTGTACCGGTGCCTGGGGATTACCAGTTGTGTACCGGTACCTGGTGATTACCAGTTGTGTACCGGTACCTGGGGATTACCAGTTGTGTACCGGTACCTGGGGATTACCAGTTGTGTACCGGTACCTGGTGATTACCAGTTGTGTACCGGTACCTGGGGATTACCATTTATGTACCGGTGCCTAGCGATCACCACATCGCTGCTCAAATTATTAACCTAGGAGATAAAATAGTCCTAGCTACAAGTATTTTAAAAAAGATGTTTATTAATGAAATGTTATGCACTTACCTGTGGCAGGGGTGGCTAGCGTTACCTGTGGCAGGTGGGCTAGCGTTACCTGTGGCAGCTGGGCTAGTGTTACCTGTGGCAGGGGTGGCTAGCGTTACCTGTGGCAGTGGGGTGGCTAGCGTTACCTGTGGCAGGGGGGGGGGCTAGCGTTACCTGTGGCAGGTGGGGGGGCTAGCGTTACCTGTGGCAGGTGGGGGGGGCTAGCGTTACCTGTGGCAGGTGGGGGGGCTAGCGTTACCTGTGGCAGGGGTGGCTAGCGTTACCTGTGGCAGGTGGGCTAGCGTTACCTGTGGCAGGGGGGGGCTAGCGTTACCTGTGGCAGGGGTGGCTAGCGTTACCTGTGGCAGGGGGGCTAGCGTTACCTGTGGCAGGTGGGGGGGCTAGCGTTACCTGTGGCAGGGGGGCTAGCGTTACCTGTGGCAGGGGTGGGCTAGCGTTACCTGTGGCAGGTGGCGTTAGTGGGGGGGCTAGCGTTACCTGTGGCAGGGGGGGGCTAGCGTTACCTGTGGCAGGGGGGGGGGCTAGCGTTACCTGTGGCAGGGGGTGGCTAGCGTTACCTGTGGCAGGTGGGGGGCTAGCGTTACCTGTGGCAGGTGGGGGGCTAGCGTTACCTGTGGCAGGTGGGGGGGGGGGCTAGCGTTACCTGTGGCAGGGGGGCTAGCGTTACCTGTGGCAGGTGGGGGGCTAGCGTTACCTGTGGCAGGTGGGGGGCTGGCTAGCGTTACCTGTGGCAGGGGGGGCTAGCGTTACCTGTGGCAGGTGGGGGGGCTAGCGTTACCTGTGGCAGGGGGGGGCTAGCGTTACCTGTGGCAGGGGGGGCTAGCGTTACCTGTGGCAGGTGGGGGCTAGCGTTACCTGTGGCAGGTGGGGGCTAGCGTTACCTGTGGCAGGTGGGGGCTAGCGTTACCTGTGGCAGGTGGGGGGCTAGCGTTACCTGTGGCAGGTGGCAGGTGGGGGGCTAGCGTTACCTGTGGCAGGGGTGGCTAGCGTTACCTGTGGCAGGTGGCAGGGGCTAGCGTTACCTGTGGCAGGGGGGGGCTAGCGTTACCTGTGGCAGGTGGGCTAGCGTTACCTGTGGCAGGTGGGGGGCTAGCGTTACCTGTGGCAGGTGGGGGGCTAGCGTTACCTGTGGCAGGTGGGGGCTAGCGTTACCTGTGGCAGGTGGGGGGCTAGCGTTACCTGTGGCAGGTGGGGGCTAGCGTTACCTGTGGCAGGTGGGGGGCTAGCGTTACCTGTGGCAGGTGGGGGGCTAGCGTTACCTGTGGCAGGGGGTGGCTAGCGTTACCTGTGGCAGTTACCTGTGGCAGGGGCTAGCGTTACCTGTGGCAGGTGGGGGGCTAGCGTTACCTGTGGCAGGGGGGCTAGCGTTACCTGTGGCAGGTGGGGGGCTAGCGTTACCTGTGGCAGGTGGGGGGCTAGCGTTACCTGTGGCAGGTGGGCTAGCGTTACCTGTGGCAGGTGGTCTAGCGCTGTGGCAGCGTTACCTGTGGCAGGTGTGGCTAGCGTTACCTGTGGCAGGTGGCGGCTAGCGTTACCTGTGGCAGGTGGGGGGCTAGCGTTACCTGTGGCAGGTGGGCTAGCGTTACCTGTGGCAGGTGGGGGGCTAGCGTTACCTGTGGCAGGTGGGCTAGCGTTACCTGTGGCAGGTGGGCTAGCGTTACCTGTGGCAGGGGTGGGCTAGCGTTACCTGTGGCAGGGGTGGGCTAGCGTTACCTGTGGCAGGTGTGGGCTAGCGTTACCTGTGGCAGGGGTGGGCTAGCGTTACCTGTGGCAGGTGGGCTAGGCTAGCGTTACCTGTGGCAGGTGGGCTAGCGTTACCTGTGCAGGGGTGGGCTAGCGTTACCTGTGGCAGGGGTGGCTAGCGTTACCTGTGGCAGGGGTGGCTAGCGTTACCTGTGGCAGGTGGGCTAGCGTTACCTGTGGCAGGGGTGGGCTAGCGTTACCTGTGGCAGGGGTGGGCTAGCGTTACCTGTGGCAGGGGTGGCTAGCGTTACCTGTGGCAGAGGTGGGCTAGCGTTACCTGTGGCAGGGGTGGGCTAGCGTTACCTGTGGCAGGGGTGGCTAGCGTTACCTGTGGCAGGGGTGGCTAGCGTTACCTGTGACAGGGGTGGGCTAGCTCCTGACACCTCTGTAAGAGTGTAAGAGGTGGGTGGCTCCTGACACCTCTGTAAGAGTGTGGGTGGCTCCTGACACCTCTGTAAGAGTGTGGGTGGCTTCTGACACCTCTGTGTGTTGGTGGCTCCTGACACCTCTGTGTGTTGGTGGCTCCTGACACCTCTGTAAGTGTGTTGGTGGCTCCTGACACCTCTGTAAGTGTGTTGGTGGCTCCTGACACCTCTGTGTGTTGGTGGCTCCTGACACCTCTGTAAGTGTGTTGGTGGCTCCTGACACCTCTGTAAGTGTGTTGGTGGCTCCTGACACCTCTGTAAGAGTGTGGGTGGCTCCTGACACCTCTGTAAGAGTGTGGGTGGCTTCTGACACCTCTGTGTGTTGGTGGCTCCTGACACCTCTGTGTGTTGGTGGCTCCTGACACCTCTGTAAGTGTGTTGGTGGCTCCTGACACCTCTGTGTGTTGGTGGCTCCTGACACCTCTGTAAGTGTGTTGGTGGCTCCTGACACCTCTGTAAGTGTGTTGGTGGCTCCTGACACCTCTGTAAGAGTGTGGGTGGCTCCTGACACCTCTGTAAGAGTGTGGTGGCTTCTGACACCTCTGTGTGTTGGTGGCTCCTGACACCTCTGTGTGTTTGGTGGCTCCTGACACCTCTGTAAGTGTGTTTGGTGGCTCCTGACACCTCTGTAAGTGTGTTGGTGGCTCCTGACACCTCTGTGTGTTGGTGGCTCCTGACACCTCTGTAAGTGTGTTGGTGGCTCCTGACACCTCTGTAAGTGTGTTGGTGGCTCCTGACACCTCTGTAAGAGTGTGGGTGGCTCCTGACACCTCTGTAAGAGTGTGGGTGGCTCCTGACACCTCTGTAAGTGTGTTGGTGGTTCCTGACACCTCTGTAAGTGTGTTGGTGGCTCCTGACACCTCTGTAAGAGTGTGGGTGGCTCCTGACACCTCTGTAAGAGTGTTGGTGGCTCCTGACACCTCTGTAAGTGTGTTGGTGGCTCCTGACACCTCTGTAAGTGTGTTGGTGGCTCCTGACACCTCTGTAAGTGTGTTGGTGGCTCCTGACACCTCTGTAAGAGTGTGGGTGGCTCCTGACACCTCTGTAAGAGTGTTGGTGGCTCCTGACACCTCTGTAAGAGTGTTGGTGGCTCCTGACACCTCTGTAAGAGTGTTGGTGGCTCCGTCTCTCCAAATATGTCGTCACCGTAACTTTAGGACTCTTTATGATGCACACAAATTCAGTTCTCTCTCATTTAAAGAGCCTACGTGTGTTTTTTTCTTCCTAGTACCATTCGAGGGATGGCAGAGAGAGAGAGAGAGAGAGAGAGAGAGAGAGAGAGAGAGAGAGAGAGAGAGAGAGAGAGAGAGAG
>NC_059641.1:7846155-7853655 GCF_020424385.1 Procambarus clarkii
CTTCACGTTTGCTCGTCTCATTAGTATCTACAAAACCAATATTCTCAAAGTTCTGCACCTGGCCCAACTCCGTGGACTACCAGTAGTTGGTACCCATAATGCAAGGCTCTCATCAGCCATCAACAGTCACCGTCTTCACGTTGCTCGCTCATTAGTATCTATAAAACCAATATTCTCAAAGTTCTGCACCTGGTCCAACTCCGTGGACTACCAGTAGTTGGTACCCATAATGCAAGGCTCTCATCAGCCATCAACAGTCACCGTCTTCACGTTGCTCGTCTCATTAGTATTACAAAACCAATATTCTCAAAGTCTGCACCTGGCCCAACTCCGTGGACTACCAGTAGTTGGTACCCATAATGCAAGGCTCTCATCAGCCATCAACAGTCACCGTCTTCACGTTGCTCGTCTCATTAGTATCTACAAAACCAATATTCTCAAAGTTCTGCACCTGGTCCAACTCCGTGGACTACCAGTAGTTGGTACCCATAATGCAAGGCTCTCATCAGCCATCAACAGTCTCATACTGGAGCTGCCTTTCTCAAGAACATCGCACCATCAGCGATCGTTCACCCCTACACTGACTGGCATCTGGGAACCTGTTTGCCCAACAGGTTGGGCGATCAGGTCAACTGATCACATGAAGGCTCTGGCACACAGTTGGCTACAGGCTCATCCTCTTCCTTATATGACCGTTACTTAGATTTATATAAAGTATATATCCAACGATTCAAATGAAACAAAGGAACCTCTAGGATTAGGGGAGCCGGTCGGCCGAGCGGACAGCACGCTGGACTTGTGATCCTGTGGTCCCGGGTTCGATCCCGGGCGCCAGGGAGAAACAATGGGCAGAGTTTCTTTCACCCTATGCCCCTGTTACCTAGCAGTAAAATAGGTACCTGGGTGTTAGTCAGCTGTCACGGGCAGCTTCCTGGGGGTGGAGGCCTAGTCGAGGACCGGGCCGCGGGGACACTGAAAACCCCGAAATCATCTCAAGATAACGAGGTTATCTTGAGATGATTTCGGGGCTTTAGTGTCCCCGCGGCCCAGTCCTCGACCAGGCCTCCACCCCCAGGAAGCAGCCCGTGACAGCTGACTAACTCCCAGGTACCTATTTACTGCTAGGTAACAGGGGCATTCAGGGTGAAAGAAACTTTGCCCATTTGCTTCTGCCTCGTGCGGGAATCGAACCCGCGCCACAGAATTACGAATCCTGCGCGTTATCCACCAGGCTACGAGGCCGTCGTCCCTTCACCTTCTAGTGTGTGGTCTGGTCAACATACTTCAGCCACATTATTGTGACTCCTCGCCTACATCGGAACATATTTCTTCATCCAGGGCTTTGATCCAAGTATATGATTTACAACCACCCTTCAAGTCCATCTGATTTTTACAAAATATCCGAAGCTAACCTATGCTATCTTGAGGTTATCTTGAGATGATTTCGGGGCTTTAGTGTCCCCGCGGCCCGGTCCTCGACCAGGCCTCCACCCCCTGGAAGCAGCCCGTGACAGCTGACTAACAACCAGGTACCTATTTTACTGCTAGGTAACAGGGGGCATAGGGTGAAAGAAACTCTGCCCATTGTTTCTCTCAGGCGCCTGGGATCGAACCCAGGACCACAGGATCACAAGTCCAGCGTGCTGTCCGCTCGGCCGACCGGCTCCCCTGACATCCGGCTGGAGGGAGCCGGATGTCAGTAGCCGGCTGAGTGCTAGCTATGTCGTAACTATATCTACAATGACTCTTTAGAGTCAATTATTTAATTGTTATCGTTAAATAATAGAGTTTAATGGTATAGTTGCTGACTGACTGAATTTATAGAGCGACTTGAAGTGGTCTCCAATTTTTACTGAGATGTTTAAGTTATTTTGGGGAGGGAGGGAGGGAGGGAGGGAGGATGGGGGGGGGAGGTAAGAGTGAGTGAGTGAGTGAGTGAGTGAGTGACAGGAGGGAATGAATTAGAAAGGGAGGAAGTATACCTGGTAGTATAACATATACCAGTATACCACAAACCACTTTCTCTATACACCAGTTGATTGACAGTTGAGAGGCGGGACCAAAGAGCCAGAGCCCAACCCCCGCAAGCACAACTAGGTGAGTACATCATGTTAACCGGAACACAATCCGGAACAGAGAGGTGCTGGAAGGAGCCGGTCTTCCCACCTACGGAAAACTCACACTATAATAAACAAATCCACAAGGGCCGTGACGAGGATTCGAACCTGCGTCCGGGAGCATCCCAGACACTGCCTTAATCGACTGAGCTACGACATGGTCAAAAGGAGTTGAAACCGAAGTTCTACTGAACTTACTGGATCCTGCAGCCTCTCCGAGGCACAAACCAGGGTTTTTACACAACTCCCCCCTGCACAACTCACTCTATAATCCTCTGAAACTTAATGTGTCTCTTAATCCTGATAAAACTGTTCACTATATTCCCCTGGGAAAGATGTGCAGGTCTCCTTGCATTATACACCCATCAGTGTTAAAACAAATGTATAACACTGAAACTATGAGATGTATAACATTAGAAGCTATTGACAGTCATCTGGAAAATTTCAAACCAACTGAATCCTATGCCTTTACTGATGGCTCTGTGCAATTAGGCACTGGTAGAACAGGTTGTGCATGTGCAGTGTATAAAGGGGATGAAATGATCATGTCTAGTACACAGAGATTGAACAACTGGGCAAGCACGACACAGACCGAGCTATTGGGCATTTATCTAGCCACTGAGTACCTTAAGCTCAATGGTGGTGGAGTTATTTTCTGTGACTCTAAAAGTGCTCTGCAGTCCTTGAATAACCCATCACAATGTATGTCGGAAGTAGCTTGTAATATTAAATGGAATGTAATTTTTACCAATGATAATAACTCTTGTATAAAATTTGTGTGGATCCCATCCCATGTTGGAGTTGGAAAACATGACTTTGTAGATAGATTGGCCAATGAGGCTTGCAGGAAAGAAAACATTGATTATGACTTTGGACTATCTACTGCAATTATTAGAAACATACAAATTAAGAAATTAATTCAGATTTAGAAGAACTAAGAAATGCCCAGAGACCTGAAAGCTGCAGTATTAAAAGCTATGACAAGTTTTGTAATAATAGGTATTTGTGTGGTCAGCACAGTAACCGAACCAGGCAATATGATGTAGCCATTGCGGTAATTCGCCTTGGCTATAGACACATCTGGGAGATTAGTGAAGCTGAGCCACTACCAGAATACTCAGATTGTAAACTCTGTGATAAACCATTAATGCATTTGCTAGAACACTACCCGCCAAACACACACCGAAACTACGACGTTGGTACAACGTTCGAACAAGTTTTAACGCCTCCTAACCAGTTATAACAACCAATATAGCAAGTTGTAACAATGTTCTAATACGTCATAAACACGTTAAGCCAAGATGTAACAACTTTATTACAAGTTGTAACAAGCGGAAAATAGGGACAGTTTCGGTTTGTGTTTCCAGGGTATATTGTTGAATGTGAAACTGTAAAAGTAAGTAATTATCAAAAAGAAGGCACCAAACCGGGAAGACTATGTAGCACCATCAAATGTGCGGGATAATCAGAGGGCGCTAAGTATCACCAAGGATGCCAATACCAGAACAGAGACGCATAAGGCGAACAATATCAAAAGTATCCGAGTCACCAAGAATACTATTGAGAGACAAGCGACCGCGAGGGACGGTGGGAAAACAAGACACACGCTCGTCCCGCTCGTCCCGGAAGTCAGGACATTCAACAAGGATATGCACGACTGTAAGAGGGACAATGCAATTAGGACAATAAGGAGCAGGACGGCGCTCCAAGTGCACCAGGACATCTGTTGTGCTGCGGCACTTGTGGAAACCAAATTGAGAAGGGGAGAGGTGGTGACGGTGTTCTAAGAACCACATCAAACGAACGTTAACCATACGTTCAAAGAGCTTGCAGACACAACTCATGACGGCAATAGGGCGGAAGTCCTTTTGGGATGACCCGAGAGACCCTGGTTTCCGAACAGGGAGGACAACAGCATCGAGCCAGTCTTCAGGGGCTGACGACGACTCCCAGACCTGATTGTACAGACCCAGTAAATACTGAGACGTACACGGAGGGAGAAGGCAAAGCATTTCATAATGAATGCCATCGGAGCCCGCCGCCGGAGAACCGCAGAGGGCCAGGGCAGACTGAAGCTCAGAGAGAGAGAAGGGATCATTATAGGGAAGACGAAGATAAGTACAAAAATTTAAAGGACGAGATTATAGAATAGGCTTACGAAGAATGAAGGATTGGGGAAGATGAGAACCAGAACTAACAGATGAAAAATGGGAACGGGTCCACCACAAGAGCACCATGGAGGCGAATGACCGGCGAGACATCGGGAACGAACTTACCCGCAATCTTGCAGATGTGCTTCCAGACCAGTGGTAGACGAGTTTCGGACATAACGGTGGAGACATAAGACATCCAGCAAGCATGTTTAGCCACACAGATGGTCCTACGGGCCACCGCACTCGCCTTCCGAAACAAAAGGAAAAGACTACTGTCTGCCGGCGGCGATGTCTCTTCCAGGCCACATGCTTACAGCGGACAGCCCAAGCACAGTCCACATTCCACCAGGGAACGCACTTCCACATTCCCCGAGAGGAAGAGCGAGGAATAGAGCGGAGGGCAGCATCAAAGACAGTGTCATGAAAAAAAAGGAGGGCACAAGGGAGAGGCAAAACAGAGAGGTCGGAAATAGTAGCACGAGAGTAAAGAGGCGCCAGTCAGCCTCAGCAAACTGCCACCTAGGGAAGGAGAGGGGAGGGTGAAAAGAGAAATAAGTAAGAAGGATAGGAAAATGGTCACTGCCATGGAGGTCATCAAGGACCCTCCACTCGAAATCTAAGGAAAGGGATGACAAACGCAGAGAAAGATCGAGACAGGAAAGGGAGCGAGTCCGAGAGTCCATATGAGTGGGTTCACCAGAATTAAGAAGTGACAGGGAAGAAGAGAGGATGAAAAGTTCAAGGAGGCGACCCCGGGTGTTTGTCAGCACATCACCCCAAAGGGCATGACGACAATTGAAATCAACCAGCAGGAGCACAGGCTCCGGCAAGGAGTCTAGGAGGTGTTTAAGATCAGGAAGAGAAAGTGGGACAGCGGGGGGGGGGGGGGAGATAAATGGAACAAACCGTGTACCATCTACGCACAAAGATACAGGCAGCAGAACAGTGGAGAGACAAGGAAAAAATTAAGGAGACAAAAGGAACATCTGAGCGAATCAAGAGAGCAGAAGAATTATGGGCCCCAGCAACAGCTAGAGGGGGGGGGAGGGAGAAAAGAATAGCCACGGAAGCGACCAGGACGAGCAGTAAGCATCGGCTCCTGGAGACAGACACAAAGGGGCAAAAACTGTGAAATTAGAAGCTGAAGGTCAAGGAAATTGACGTAATATCCAGGGATGTTCCATTGAAGAATAGCCATCGGCAAAAAGAGAGAGGAGAGCAACAGAGAGCAAAGAAGAAAGAAAGGTGAAAAGGGAACACAGCACGTTAAAGAAGCACAGGGTCAGGATCAGGGTCAGCAAAGTCAGGGTTAGGGGGCATGGGTAAACTGAGTAAAGAAGGAGGGCAAGAAGCGGGAGGACAGACCAGAGGTGGACGAGCAGGGTCTGGAGGAGGAGGAGGAGGGGTAGAAAGAGGGGAGCGCACCTCAGCAAGGGCAGGAACCAAGATGGAACCGGAGGCTAAAGAAACCCCCACAGTAGGAACAGGGGGCTCCACCATCGAAGCGGGAGGGGAAGGAACGATATAATCAGTGATAGTGGGTGAAGAAGAAAGTGAAGCCTTCTTACCTACCTGGGAGGAGGAAGGAGAGGAGCCAGGTTTCCGCTTCTGACTCAAAGATACAGGCGTCCCAGCAGCAATGTACTGGGCAACAGACTCCAGCGTCTCGATAGGAGAAGAAGAGCGAGAGCGAACAACACGACCACCAGGAGAGCGATGGACATCGGCCCGCACAGTCAGGCGGCGTGGAGAGCCAAGAGACAGAGGAGAATGATGGGAAGGAGGACCAGAGGGAGAGGAGAAAGAAAACACAGGAGACATGACAGACTCGATAGAAAGAAGGGGAGCCCTAGACAGAGAACCAGGAGGGGGACCCTCCGGGACAGAACGGAGGGAAACAGGGGAGGTGGTGGTGGGCGTGTCTGGGTCTAAGGCTTGGAAACGGTTGTGAGACTGAGGAACGTGGGAAGGACAAGGAGAGGAAGAGCGCACCACGCGAGCATAGGAAACGCCAGCAAAAGAGGGGAGACGATGAACTTAGCGCCGAGCCTCAGGAAAAGACAAACGTTCCCGGTGCTTCAAGTTGAGGATGGCCACCTCAAGTTTGTAACGTATACACGCACGGGAGAAAGTAGGGTGGGCCTCACCGTAATTGAGGCAGCGGGCCTGGGAAGAAGTGCACTCCAACTTAGAGTGACCCTCACCTCCTCACAAGGGACAGAGAGAGACAGGACTAGAGCATTTGAGGGTACCATGCCCAAACCTCCAGCACTTGTTGCAGAGCCGAGGAGACGGAATATACTCCTGAACGGAGCATCTGGCACCAGCAAGAATGACAGAGGGCGGAAGGGTCCTACCATCAAAGGTAACCTTCACAACCCGAAGGGGCAGACAGACGGCGATGACCACGAGGGGGACTAGTAAATGTATCCACCTGGAGGACAGAATGACCCTGGGCCTCGAGGATATGCTTGATATCCTTGTGGTGATTCCTAGATTCTTTTAGATTCCTAACACCGGTCGCAACATGGTGCGGGAGGAGAACAGTGCCAATACTGGCATTCAACCGAGTGTTCTTTGAGACCCAAACAGGGGTCTCAACAAGGCAGAATAAGGCGGCCAAGCAAGTGGCTGCATCCTGAGAAGGAGCAGCAACGACACAGGTACCAGGACGGGTGGGGATGAAGGTGACAGAGGCATCTACTGAATCTACAAGATGCCTATGAAGGGAAAAATCGTCAGGAGGAGTTGAATCCAAAGGTAGGAGGTCAAAGTACTTAGTCCACATAGCAGGACCAAACAAAGCATGGTACGAATCAGGATGGGAAGGGAGCATACGAGAGCGGCCGTGGCAGGGACAGCGATGAGAACCCGTAGAGAGAGACGGGTCAAAAGGTGCAGTAGTCACAAGAAGAGACGGAGCCATGCAAGGGGACGAGATGGTCACCACAGCAGGCTTGGGGCTCGACCCAACCACAGAGGAGGGAGGGGAGCAGGGAGGAAGAGTCCGGTCTGGGCCTAAACCAGGCCCTGCAGCTGGGGCTACAGATCCCGGTCTTCCACGACGGTCTGATTCAGGGGCCTGGTCGCCCACCCCATGAGCCCGGTTAAGAGAAGTCGTGTCGTCATCCATATAGCAAACAAAATCAAAGGTTGGGACCTGGAACCAAGGGATACCACCTACCAGGGCAGCCAGGGAGGCCGAGCGCGGGCCAGTGCAGGGTGTGTCG
>NC_059641.1:7858655-8086155 GCF_020424385.1 Procambarus clarkii
TACAGACCCCAGCAGGTGGGTTACAGACCCTAACAGGTGGGTTACAGACCCCAACAGGTGGGTTACAGACCCCAACAGGTGGGTTACAGACCCCAGCAGGCGGGTTACAGACCCCAGCATGTGGGTTACAGACCCCAGCAGGCGGGTTACAGACCCCAGCAGGTGGGTTACAGACTCCAGCAGGTGGGTTACAGACACCAGCAGGTGAGTTACAGACTCCAGCAGGTGGGTTACAGACCCCAACAGGTGGGTTACAGACCCCAACAGGTGGGTTACAGACCCCAGCAGGTGGATTAAAGAGCCAGCCAGTGGGTTACAGACCCCAGCAGGTGGATTAAAGAGCCAGCCAGTGGGTTACAGGCGCCAGCAGGTGGATTAAAGAGCCAGCCAGTGGGTTACAGACCCCAGCAGGTGGGTTACACCACCACCCCTACCAGAATAGAGAAGTAACCCCTGCAAGTAACTCCATTCTCTCTCCCTCACAAGGACCTCGATGTATTCTTCTGAAACTAATCATCCAATCTAATTGGTGTCTGGCTCCCGAGGCGCCCTGAAGCGGCCGGATAGCAAATTAGGCCCGGCCGGATAGCAAATTAGGCCCGGCCGGATAGCAAATTAGGCCCGGCCGGATAGGCGTGGCCAGCTGGGACAGAACAAATAAACCATTTGTACGCTCAGACACCTTCGTATCTCTTGCGTATGGACGCAGACGGTGAGGTTAGTGACGGGGACCAGTACCGTCAGTCCTGGCTACTGACGGGGACCAGTACCGTCAGTCCTGGCTACTGACGGGGACCAGTACCGTCAGTCCTGGCTACTGACGGGGACCAGTACCGTCAGTCCTGGCTACTGACAGATCTATACTGTCAGTCCTGGCTACTGACGGGGGACCAGTACCGTCAGTCCTGGCTACTGACCTGGGGGGACCAGTACCGTCAGTCCTGGTCAGTCCTGGCTACTGACGGGGACCAGTACCGTCAGTCCTGGCTATCAATACCGTCAGTCCTGGCTACTGACAGATCAGTATACTGTCAGTCCTGGCTACTGACAGATCAATACTGTCAGTCCTGGCTACTGACAGATCTATACTGTCAGTCCTGGCTACTGACAGATCTATACTGTCAGTCCTGGCTACTGACAGATCAATACCGTCAGTCCTGGCTACTGACAGATCAATACTGTCAGTCCTGGCTACTGACAGATACAAGTACCGTCAGTCCTGGCTACTGACAGATCAAGTACCGTCAGTCCTGGCTACTGACGGGGGACCAGATCAATACTGTCAGTCCTGGCTACTGACAGATCAAGTACCGTCAGTCCTGGCTACTGACGGGGGCCAGTATCAATACTGTCAGTCCTGGCTACTGACAGATCAAGTACCGTCAGTCCTGGCTACTGACAGATCAATACTGTCAGTCCTGGCTACTGACAGATCTATACTGTCAGTCCTGGCTACTGACGGGGGACCAGTACCGTCAGTCCTGGCTACTGACGGGGACCAGTACCGTCAGTCCTGGCTACTGACTGACAGATCAAGTACCGTCAGTCCTGGCTACTGACGGGGGGACCAGTACCGTCATGGCTACTGACGGGGGACCAGTACCGTCAGTCCTGGCTACTGACAGATCAATACCGTCAGTCCTGGCTACTGACACCGTCAGTCCTGGCTACTGACGGGGGGCCAGTACCGTACCGTCAGTCCTGGCTAACTGACAGATCTATACCTGTCAGTCCTGGCTACTGACAGATCAATACCGTCAGTCCTGGCTACTGACAGATCAATACCGTCAGTCCTGGCTACTGACAGATCTATACTGTCAGTCCTGGCTACTGACAGATCAATACCGTCAGTCCTGGCTACTGACAGATCAATACTGTCAGTCCTGGCTACTGACAGATCAATACTGTCAGTCCTGGCTACTGACAGATCAATACTGTCAGTCCTGGCTACTGACAGATCAATACTGTCAGTCCTGGCTACTGACAGATCAATACCGTCAGTCCTGGCTACTGACAGATCAATACTGTCAGTCCTGGCTACTGACAGATCAATACTGTCAGTCCTGGCTACTGACAGATCAATACCGTCAGTCCTGGCTACTGACAGATCAATACTGTCAGTCCTGGCTACTGACAGATCAATACTGTCAGTCCTGGCTACTGACAGATCAATACTGTCAGTCCTGGCTACTGACAGATCAATACCGTCAGTCCTGGCTACTGACAGATCTATACCATACCGAAAATTCCCGTTTTGAATGAACAGCATGTTAAAATGTCTGAATGCGTCTGTGGGGTCGACCGCTGGATGGAATGGACTTGAGTCGAGGACGGATTACGCCTATTAAAGCCTGAAATGCGGGTTGTATTATCTATAGAGTTAACATTGGACTTTCCAGCCGTCATAGATCTTAAATCCGTAGAAGTTAGTTAGCATTTATTTACGTATTAGTGTGAATTCATATATTGACATGTAAAACGGATATTCAGATGACAAAGAGTTGCATAGTGTGCACCATCTTTTAGCTGTGGTGATATAGTGTGGAGTTACAGTGAATATGGTGTGTTGAGGGGGTTATGGTGTGTGTGGGGGGGGGTTTGGGGAGAGGCATGGGCATAGGGTCGACCCGGGCCGCGCCGGGTATCTTGAGTATGTATGGACTAGTAAACTTGAATTTTTTTACTTTCAAAATTTGTTAATTTTTAAAATTTTAATTATATTTAAACAAAAAATTATTTAAAATTTTTAATTAATTTTAATTTTATTTAAAAAAAAATATTTAAAAATTTTATTTTAAAAATTTTAATTAATTTTAATTTTATTTAAAAAAAATTAAAAATTTTACTTTAACATTTTAATTAATTTTATTTTTTTTAATTATTTAAAAAAATTATTTTAAAATTTTAATTAATTTTAATTTAATTTTTTTAAAATAATTTTTTATTTTTTTTTTTATTTTAAACTTGAAATTTGAAGAAGTAGGTAATCATACCTTGTTTCCACAACCACTCATAACAGCGTGATGGGGAGACCAGCACTGCCAAACATGTTCGGTCCTATAGCACAGAGGTATCGGGTGAAAGATAACACCCCCAACCGTTTCTGGCTTGCCCGGGGAGTGAACAGAGTTCGTCGGTTGTGAGCCGAGGACGTAGACCACTGTGCTATAGGACTCAATCACTCTATTCCTAGTAGCTTCGGGCGAACTTGAGCATCTGGAACTTGTTAAGCATATCTTTAAGATGCAGGTCTTGGGTTACCCAGAACGATGGTTCGATCCCAATTTCATACTCCAAAAAATTATCATGTATATATCACATTGAAATTTTATTGTGTAGATTTATAGTAACATGAATTGCCTTTAGAAATGCGACTCTTCCTTCTCTGACTACAGGACCAAGATCAAGCCTCTAGTTCCCATCGCCTATCTTCATTGTCTTGCACGTGACGCAGTTTAAGTCTTCAGACCACTTGCCAGACAAGTCAGTCATTTCAGGCATTGACAAGGGAGGATGAGAGAGTGTTGACAGCTGCCGCTTAGACCCCTGATGGCCTTACCTGACTGTCGTCTGGCGTGGTGGTCGGGGTGGTGGTAGCTACCGGCAGGTCAGGTACCCAGGGTTCGACGCCTCCCCCACACCTGAGAGCGTAGAAGGGCCAGATAAAACTCATTGACATTCCAGTAGAGGCTACAGGAGGGTGGCGGCGTCCGTCGATACCACGCTAAGTAAAAATCAATTGCCAGTAATGTGTTGCCCTCGCTCTCTCAGATATGTTGGTACCCGTGTCCCTATAGCTGGCTACCAGGGACACCCCACCTCAACCAGGGACACCCACCTCAACCAGGGACACACCCATCTCAACCAGGGACACCCCACCTCAACCAGGGACACACCCATCTCAACCAGGGACACCCCATCTCAACCAGGGACACACCCACCTCAACCAGGGACACCCACCTCAACCAGGGACACCCCACCTCAACCAGGGACACCCACCTCAACCAGGGACACCCCATCTCAACCAGCGACACCCCCCTCAACCAGGGACACCCACCTCAACCAGGGACACCCCATCTCAACCAGGGACACCCCCCTCAACCAGGGACACCCACCTCAACCAGGGACACACCCACCTCAACCAGGGACACACCCACCTCAACCAGGGACACCCCACCTCAACCAGGGACACCCACCTCAACCAGGGACACACCCACCTCAACCAGGGACCCACCCACCTCAACCAGGGACACCCACCTCAACCAGGGACACCCCACTTCAACCAGGGACACACCCACCTCAACCAGGGACACCCCACTTCAACCAGGGACACACCCACCTCAACCAGGGACACCCCACTTCAACCAGGGACACACCCACCTCAACCAGGGACACCCCACTTCAACCAGGGACACACCCACCTCAACCAGGGACACCCACCTCAACCAAGGACACCCCACTTCAACCAGGGACACACCCACCTCAACCAGGGACACCCACCTCAACCAGGGACACCCACCTCAACCACACACACCCACCTCAACCACACACACCCACCTCAACCAGGGACACCCACACCTCAACCAGGGACACACACCTCAACCAGACACACCCACCTCAACCAGGGACACACCCACATCAACCAGACACACCCACCTCAACCAGGGACACACCCACCTCAACCAGGGACACACCCACCTCAACCAGGGACACACCCACCTCAACCAGGGACACACCCACCTCAACCAGGGACACACCCACCTCAACCAGGGACACACCCACCTCAACCAGGGACACACCCACCTCAACAGGGACACACCCACATCAACCAGACACACCCACCTCAACCAGGGACACACCCACCTCAACCAGGGACACACCCACCTCAACCAGGGACACACCCACCTCAACCAGGGACACCCACCTCAACCAGGGACACCCACCTCAACCAGGGACACACCTACCTCAACCAGGGACACACCCACCTCAACCAGGGACACACCCACCTCAACCAGGGACACACCCACCTCAACCAGGGACACACCCACCTCAACCAGGGACACACCCACCTCAACCAGGGACACCCCATCTCAACCAGGGACACCCCACCTCAACCAGGGACACCCCACCTCAACCAGGGACACCCACCTCAACCAGGGACACCCACCTCAACCAGGGACACACCTACCTCAACCAGGGACACACCCACCTCAACCAGGGACACACCCACCTCAACCAGGGACACCCACCTCAACCAGGGACACCCCACCTCAACCAGGGACACCCCACCTCAACCAGGGACACCCCACCTCAACCAGGGACACCCCACCTCAACCAGGGACACCCCACCTCAACCAGGGACACCCCACCTCAACCAGGGACACACCTACCTCAACCAGGGACACACCAACCTCAACCAGGGACACACCCACCTCAACCAGGGACACACCCACCTCAACCAGGGACACACACACCTCAACCAGGGACACCCCCACCTCAACCAGGGACACACCCACTTCAACCAGGGACACACACACCTCAACCAGGGACACACCCACCTCAACCAGGGACACACACACCTCAACCAGGGACACACCCACTTCAACCAGGGACACACCCACTTCAACCAGGGACACACCCACCTCAACCAGGGACACCCACCTCAACCAGGGACACCCACCTCAACCACACACACCCACCTCAACCACACACACCCACCTCAACCAGGGACACCCACACCTCAACCAGGGACACACACCTCAACCAGGGACACACCCACATCAACCAGACACACCCACCTCAACCAGGGACACACCCACCTCAACCAGGGACACACCCACCTCAACCAGGGACACACCCACCTCAACCAGGGACACACCCACCTCAACCAGGGACACACCCACCTCAACCAGGGACACACCCACCTCAACCAGGGACACACCCACATCAACCAGACACACCCACCTCAACCAGGGACACCCACCTCAACCAGGGACACACCTCAACCAGGGACACCCACCTCAACCAGGGACACACCCACCTCAACCAGACACACCCACCTCAACCAGACACACACCCACCTCAACCAGACACACACCCACCTCAACCAGGGACACACCCACCTCAACCAGGGACACACCCACCTCAACCAGGGACACACCCACCTCAACCAGGGACACACCCACCTCAACCAGGGACACACCCACCTCAACCAGGGACACACCCACCTCAACCAGACACACCCACCTCAACCAGGGACACACCCACCTCAACCAGACACACCCACCTCAACCAGACACACACCCACCTCAACCAGGGACACACCCACCTCAACCAGACACACACCCACCTCAACCAGGGACACACCCACCTCAACCAGGGACACACCCACCACAACCAGACACACCCACCTCAACCAGGGACACACCCACCTCAACCAGACACACCCACCACAACCAGACACACACCACCTCAACCAGGGACACACCCACCACAACCAGGGACACACCCACCACAACCAGACATACCCACCTCAACCAGGGACACACCCACCTCAACCAGACACACCCACCACAACCAGACACACACCACCTCAACCAGGGACACACCCACCTCAACCAGGGACACACCCACCTCAACCAGGGACACACCCACCTCAACCAGACACACCCACCTCAACCAGGGACACACCCACCTCAACCAGACACACCCACCTCAACCAGACACACACCACCTCAACCAGGGACACACCCACCTCAACCAGGGACACACCCACCACAACCAGACACACCCACCTCAACCAGGGACACACCCACCTCAACCAGGACCACACACACCACCTCAACCAGGGACACACCCACCTCAACCAGGGACACACCCACCTCAACCAGGGACACACCCACCTCAACCAGGGACACACCCACCTCAACCAGGGACACACCCACCTCAACCAGACACACCCACCTCAACCAGGGACACACACCTCAACCAGGGACACCCACCTCAACCAGGGACACACCCACCTCAACCAGGGACACACCCACCTCAACCAGGGACACACCCACCTCAACCAGGGACACACACACCTCAACCAGGGACACACCCACCTCAACCAGGGACACACCCACCTCAACCAGGGACACACCCACCTCAACCAGGGACACACCCACCTCAACCAGGGACACACCCACCTCAACCAGACACACCCACCTCAACCAGGGACACACCCACCTCAACCAGGGACACCCACCTCAACAGGGACACACACCTCAACCAGACACACCCACCTCAACCAGGGACACACCCACCTCAACCAGGGACACACCCACCTCAACCAGGGACACACCCACCTCAACCAGACACACCCACCTCAACCAGGGACACACCCACCTCAACCAGACACACCCACCTCAACCAGGGACACACCCACCTCAACCAGGGACACACCCACCTCAACCAGGGACACCCACCACAACCAGGGACACCCACCTCAACCAGGGACACACCCACCTCAACCAGACACACCCACCTCAACCAGGGACACACCCACCTCAACCAGACACACCCACCTCAACCAGGGACACCCACCTCAACCAGAGACACCCACCTCAACCAGGGACACCCACCTCAACCAGAGACACCCACCTCAACCAGAGACACCCACCTCAACCAGGGACACACCCACCACAACCAAACACACCCACCTCAACCAGAGACACACCCACCTCAACCAGGGACACACCCACCTCAACCAGGGACACACCCACCTCAACCAGGGACACACCCACCTCAACCAGGGACACACCCACCTCAACCAGGGACACACACACCTCAACCAGACACACCCACCTCAACCAGGGACACACCCACCTCAACCAGACACACCCACCTCAACCAGGGACACACCCACCTCAACCAGGGACACCCACCTCAACCAGGGACACACACACCTCAACCAAGGACACACACCTCAACCAGGGACACACCCACCTCAACCAGGGACACCCACCTCAACCAGGGACACACACCTCAACCAGGGACACACCCACCTCAACCAGGGACACATCCACCTCAACCAGGGACACACACACCTCAACCAGACACACCCACCTCAACCAGGGACACACCCACCTCAACCAGACACACCCACCTCAACCAGGGACACACCCACCTCAACCAGGGACACCCACCTCAACCAGGGACACACACACCTCAACCAAGGACACACACCTCAACCAGGGACACACCCACCTCAACCAGGGACACCCACCTCAACCAGGGACACACACCTCAACCAGGGACACACCCACCTCAACCAGGGACACCCACCTCAACCAGGGACACACACCTCAACCAGGGACACACCCACCTCAACCAGGGACACACACCTCAACTAGGGACACACCCACCTCAACCAGGGACACCCACCTCAACCAGGGACACACACCTCAACCAGGGACACCCACCTCAACCAGGGACACATCCACCTCAACCAGGGACACACCCACCTCAACCAGGGACACCCACCTCAACCAGGGACACACACCTCAACCAGGGACACCCACCTCAACCAGGGACACATCCACCTCAACCAGGGACACACCCACCTCAACCAGGGACACCCACCTCAACCACACACCCTGAAAAACAGACTTTGGCTAATAACTACTTCTCACGCTTCGCCTCAAAGGAAACAAAACATATATTTCAGCGAAGCCCTTCAGCACGAAGACCTTTCAGCTGTCAATTGGAACTGGCCTTTGACCTTTGAACTGGATAAGTTAAATGGCCGAGCGGGCGTCTCTGAAGTCCCTAACGAATGGTTTAAACCATTTTTGGATAGTTTTGAAGCATGGGTTAAATGACCTCTGACTTCGTGTATGATCACTGACCTTTTAAGTTCGATTGTGTGAACTGGGAAGTTGAAAACTTGGCCTAGCCTAGCCTAACCAGGCCTAGCCTAGCCTAACCAGGCCTAGCCTAGCCTAACACAGGCCTAGCCTAGCCTATCACAGGCCTAGCCTAGCCTATCACAGGCCTAGCCTAGCCTAACCAGGCCTAGCCTAGCCTAACCAGGCCTAGCCTAGCCTAACCAGGCCTAATCTAAGCTAAAAACCTAACCTAATCTAACCTGTCTAAACGTAATCTAACTTTAAACCAAATCTAGCCTAACCAATCCTAGCCTAGCCTAACCAGGCCTAATCTAACCTAAAGCCTAACCTAATCTAACCTGTCTAAACGTAATCTAACTTTAAACCAAATCTAGCCTAACCAATCCTAGCCTAATGAATTAGGCTAGGATTTTTGGTGGGATAATTATCAATTATCCTAACAAAAGCCTCATACCATAATCAGCATCTTACCCATTAACGACGATTTGTCGCTATACACAAACACAAACAGCCTACGAACGTACAAGATTTACTAAACTGTTAGGACAAGCAGTAGGTACATGTCAACCGCCGCAAGGGGCATAAATTTGAGCAGACAAACATCAACAAAGCATCGTATATATGAATTGTGTTGATTCTTGTTGCTTCATTCATCATAATAACTCTCTCTCACTCTCTCTCTCTCTCTCTCTCTCTCTCTCTCTCTCTCTCTCTCTCTCTCTCTCTCTCTCTCTCTGTCTCTCTCTCTCTCTCTCTCTCTCTCTCTCGTAGCCGGTATCTGCTTCCCAGCCTATCCCTACTAAAAGCCTCATATAATGTCTATACTATGTATATGTATATATGTGTGTATATATTCACTTGGGAGATGTATAGAGGCTCGAACCTCCGACTCCCAACACCTCCCTGTATGTGGGGGAGTTCGTATACAATATACACCACGAAGAACATCAGAGCAAAGGCGCATATCTCCAATTAATACAAGGGGCCGGGTCGTATATTTCAGCCATGCTAATGAGACAATACAGAGGTGGTGGTACGGTGCCCCTTTGGGGGCTGAAATTCCACGGTGCCTACTTTGGTCTCTGGCAGTCTGTAGTTCCCCCCCAAGGTGGCAGCGCGTATTCTGGGGGCCAGATTCACGAAGCAGTTACGCAAGCACTTACGAACGTGTACATCTTTCCTCAGTCTTTGACGGCTTTGGTTACATTTATTAAACAGTTTACAAACATGAAAACTTGCCAATCAACTGTTGTTATTGTTATAAACAGCCTCCTGGTGCTTCGGAGCTCATTAACTGTTTAATAATTGTAAACAAAGCCGCCAAAGATTGAGAAAAGATGGACAGGTTCGTAAGGACTTGCGTAACTGCTTCGTGAATCTGGCCCCAGCTTCGTAAGGACTTGCGTAACTGCTTCGTGAATCTGGCCCCAGGTTCGTAGTGCTTGCGTAACTGCTTCGTGAATCTGGCCCCAGGTTCGTAAGTGCTTGCGTAACTGCTTCGTGAATCTGGCCCCCAGGTTCGTAAGTGCTTGGGTAACTGCTTCGTGAATCTGGCCCCCAGGTTCGTAAGTGCTTGCGTAACTGCTTCATGAATCTGGCCCCAGGTTCGTAGTGCTTGCGTAACTGCTTCGTGAATCTGGTCTATAGTTGTCTCACTGTGGTAAGGCGACGGATCGTGGTGGTGGTAGATCTTTTAGCAGAACCCGTCGTCGGAATCCAGCTCCATATTGGTCACTGCCTAAGTAGTGTCACTGTAAATCAGACTGCAGTGATTGTTCGTTCTCATCTGAGGCACTGTGGGAATCTCTATACCTGTGTTGCCCATCACTTGGCTGTTTAGGGAGCCGAGCGGACAGTACGCTGGATTTGTGATCCTGTGGTCCTGGGTTCGATCCCAGGCGCCGGCGAGAAACAATGGCCAGAGTTTCTTTCATCCTATGCCCCCTGTTACCTAGCAGTAAAATAGGTACCTGGGTGTTAGTCAGCTGTCACGGGCTGCTTCCTGGGGGTGGAGGCCTGGTCAAGGACCGGGCCGCGGGGACACTAAAAGCCCCGAAATCATCTCAAGATAACCTCAAGATAGTACTGGATCCAGGGGAAAGTCGATTGGGTATCCCAAAAGCACGATTCGTGTTCGTCTTTCTGAAGGGTCCAGCTTTTCCAAGCATACGAGTTTCCCTTGTAGGACTGTTGGCGTCTCTAAGTGATTTCCATTCTTTTAGTCCTGTGATTTCAATATCATTTTTTTTTCCTCTCAGGTTGACTGCCCAACCTGTCCTCTTAAAAAGAACGTCGCTTTTGGCCGTTTGCCCGTATGGCCGAATTTGGACGTAATTTGAAAATGAAAAATAAATGAAAATAAATTTGGAATTTGTTTTTCAACAACAGTAAGTTAAGGATCCTCTGATAGGTTAGGTGGGCAGGAAATTCTTATAAAGTTTCAAAACGTTATGAAAAACGTTAATTTAAAGTGTCCTCTTATAACCTCTGCGCGTACGCCGGACGACTCAAACAGAAAACGGAACAGAACGTCACTTTTGTGAGTCGATTTCATTTCAAATTACGTCCAAATTTAGCCATAGTGCCGCGCATACGAGCCAAAAGTGACGTTATTTTTAAGAGGACGGGTTGTACTGTGATGGGAAGTTTGAGCTCTGGTTGCTCGTTTTCTATTGCCGTTACTATACTCCACATGGTGGATAAACACCTCCAAAGGATACCTGATCAACCAGGCTGTGACTCGTACGTCAGGCTGCGAGCAGCCGCGTCCAACAGCCTGGTTGATCAGTCCGGCAACCAGGAGGCCTGGTCGACGACCGGGCCGCGGGGACGCTGAGCCCCGGAAGCACCTCAAGGTAACCTCAAGGTATGGTGTAGGAAAGTGGTCTGTCTGTATTATCTTGTGCTTTGGAAGACATGCAGAGTGTGACAGTCTGGTGTGAGTTTGAGACTGGTGGCGTCCTCTCCTGTCTAATAATATTGTCTTATGGCTGGGCTGTAAGCAGAGGTACAGTGACACTATAGACTAGTATGTAACTGGTGGCGTCCTCTCGTGTCTAATAATATTGTCTTATGGCTGGGCTGTAAGCAGAGGTACAGTGACACTATAGACCAGTATGTAACTGGTGCTGTTCCTCACTGGGTCCATTATATTCGGTGTCTTGCTGATTAGAAGTACTTGTCGGAGCAGGCGATGAGTCACAATAACGTGGCTGAAGTATGTTGGCCAGACCACACACTAGAAGTTGAAGGGACGACGACGTTTCGGTCCGTCCTGGACCATTCTCAAGTCGACTGAGAATGTCGAGAGTCCAATCGACTTGAGAATGGTCCAGGACGGACCGAAACGTCGTCGTCCCTTCAACTTCTAGTGTGTGGTCTGGTCAACATACTTGTCGGAGCCTCGATAGCATCCATCTTCTATGTCTGCTGAACCAAGCAGTGTCCTTACTCATGGTCTGATAATTGCTTCTATTTCCTCCTCCTCCACAACTTCCTCCATGATGTCTCCACGTAGCGAGGATCGACACACTACCATCTTGAGGTTATCTTGAGATGATTTCGGGGCTTTAGTGTCCCCGCGGCCCGGTCCTCGACCAGGCCTCCACCCCCAGGAAGCAGCCCGTGACAGCTGGCTAACACCCAGGTACCTATTTTACTGCTAGGTAACATGGGCATAGGGTGAGAGAAACTCTGCCCATTGTTTCTCGCCGGAGCCTGGGATCGAACCCAGGACCACAGGATCACAAGTCCAGTGTGCTGTCCGCTCGGCCGGCCGGCTCCTTACCTAAAACGCCTGCGACACTCTTAGGCCTGGAGAAATTCATTCCCCTTGAACGGTGGTCGTAAAATGATCCCCCAAGGTAGACTCAGGGATTCCTAACATCTGATATAGCGGTTTGATCCGCCTCTCCCAGTCAGTACAGCATCTAATTTGCCCCCTTGTGGCAATGCCCGCAGGGTATCACCTCGCATTTCAAGATGGGGAGTGACTTGGTCAGTGATACGGTCCACACACACACACACACACACACACACACACACACACACACACACACACACACACACACACACACACACACACACACACACAATAGGCTCAGGAATCTGTACACCTGTTGATTGACGGTTGAGAGGCGGAACCAAAGAGCCAGAGCTCAACCCCCGCAAACACAACTAGGTGAGTACACACACACACACACACACACACACACACACACACACACACACACACACACACACACACACACACACACACACACACACACACACACACACACCGCACGAGGCAGAAACAAATGGGCAAAGTTTCACCCTAATTGCCCCTGTTACCTAGCAGTAAATAGGTACCTGGGAGTTAGTCAGCTGTCACGGGCTGCTTCCTGGGATGTGTGTGTGTGTCGTGTGTGAAAAAAAAGTAGTTAGTAAACAGTTGATTGACAGTTGAGAGGCGGACCGAAAGAGCAAAGCTCAACCCCCGCAAACACAAATAGATGAACACACACACAGGTTCTCAGGAACCTGTACACCTGTTGATTGACGGTTGAGAGGCGGGACCAAAGAGCCAGAGCTCAACCCCCGCAAGCACAACTAGGTGAGTACACACACACACCGACCATGGGGAGCTGGGCGCCAAATGCAGTACGACATTTAGGATCGTCTGCGATCGGATACGCAGAATATGCAAAATACCCGCCAGCTTGACAAGCAACAGTCAACTACGTTCTTGATCCAAAAACAGCAGACGAGAGCAGCAATATTCCCTACCAAACAAGATACGCTTCGAGTCTTGGAGTCCTGGGGCCAGATTCAGCAAGGTACTTACGAAGGTTTTTCCTCTTAGCTAAGAGCGTTTTCCGTCTTAGCGCCTTCGTGGCGGCTACGTCTGTATTCAAAGAGCTACCCTAAGTGGAAAAACCTTCGTAAGTTCATTCCGGGATTTAAGTGTGGTTTCGACCACTGATATTTCCCTCCGCACCAAACAGCGATGATTTGAGCCGATGATTGCCCAGAATATAATTTTGTTCCGAGAACAACACCTCGCGTAGCGTCCTATACCCATCGTGGCAGCAGCGACGGAAGTGCTACTGCTGTGAGCGAGTAAGCAGTCACCTGCTGGAGGAAAGGATCGAAATACAAGGCAAGAAAAATACTACACTCCCACGATATGATGGGTCCCACACACGCTCTCTAAGACCTGCACCCACGTTAACACGGGCCTTAAACCCATGGTAAGACGAGACCCTTAACCCCATAGTAAGATTCCAGCGGCCCCTAGCATGGAGGGGGCCATGATGAAGGTGTATCAGGCCACCAGCAGGTGTGGGGTGAAAGTGTAGCAGGGCCCCCAGCAGGTGTGGGTGAAGATGTAGCAGGAGAGGGCGTAGGTGCTGGCCCCAGACAGCACACAATCCCCGGCCACACACACACACACACACACACACACACACACACACACACACACACACACACACACACACACACACACACACACCCACACCCACACCCACACCTTCGAAAACGCAAGTATTCCTGGCGGGAATCCCCAGGATGAAGTACACAAAGCAGCCCAAGGCCCCGATCTTCCATTAGGGGCGCCTTACGTCACCCAAACAACGGAATAAACAATAGCGCATGTAAACAAATGAGACGCGGGTAAGCCTGCTTAAGCTGCCTATGTTTACATCACACAAAACCCACCCTTATCCCTAGATTTTTACCACATCTCCAATGTTCCTTGTTTCCCACTCTCTCTTGACACCCCTGGTGTGGTACACTACTGGTAGGCCTACCACTGGTGTGGTACACTACTGGTAGGCCTACCACTGGTGTAGTACACTACTGGTAGGCCTACCAGTGGTGTGGTACACTACTGGTAGGCCTACCAGTGGTGTGGTACACTACTGGTTGGCCTACCACTGGTGTGGTACACTACTGGTAGGCCTACCACTGGTGTGGTACACTACTGGTAGGCCTACCACTGGTGTGGTACATTACTGGTAGGCCTACCACTGGTGTGGTACACTACTGGTAGGCCTACCACTGGTGTAGTACACTACTGGTAGGCCTACCAGTGGTGTGGTACACTACTGGTAGGCCTACCACTGGTGTAGTACACTACTGGTAGGCCTACCACTGGTGTAGTACACTACTGGTAGGCCTACCACTGGTGTGGTACACTACTGGTAGGCCTACCACTGGTGTAGTACACTACTGGTAGGCCTACCACTGGTGTAGTACACTACTGGTAGGCCTACCACTGGTGTAGTACACTACTGGTAGGCCTACCACTGGTGTAGTACACTACTGGTAGGCCTACCAGTGGTGTGGTACACTACTGGTAGGCCTACCAGTGGTGTGGTACACTACTGGTTGGCCTACCACTGGTGTGGTACACTACTGGTAGGCCTACCACTGGTGTGGTACACTACTGGTAGGCCTACCACTGGTGTAGTACACTACTGGTAGGCCTACCAGTGGTGTGGTACACTACTGGTAGGCCTACCAGTGGTGTGGTACACTACTGGTTGGCCTACCACTGGTGTGGTACACTACTGGTAGGCCTACCACTGGTGTGGTACACTACTGGTAGGCCTACCACTGGTGTGGTACACAACTGGTAGGCCTACCACTGGTAGGCCAGCAACTCTACTCAGTAAACACCATACATTAAGGACGCCTGGAGGAATATTTTATGGGCTGTAAATTAAGTCTAACTTTATTATATTGATTATCTTTGCTTTAAATGAAACTAGACTTTAAATGATGAAAATCTTATGTTTTTATTCTTTTGGGGGAATACGAGCCTCCATCACTTGGTTCCTCTCTATATTAATATATTTTCTATATCCTGGAATGGTATACTAAGTTTAATATAGTCTATTTTCCTTGTCTAATCAAAATATGTTATATATAATATATATATTTTATCCTTGGGCGAGGGTTTCAAGATATGAAAACTGGTTTTGAATGCTCCGTGCGGATATTATAATATTATCGGTGAAGAATTATTTAATTTATTTGAGCAATTTCACATTTTTTTATGTAATTTTCTCTCCTTACTTTCACAATGTTGAAAGTCACTTTTGTGATTCGGTTGATGTCTTTTTGTTGCCCAAAAGGCTTTTACACACTTATTTAAGAGTTTTTTTTGTAATTCAAAAATTTTTCAACATTGTCCCACCTAATACAAATATAGCACCTCCAATATTTTTTTAATCATATATGTCATTGCCCAGGCACTTGGTGTGGACGGTAGAGTGACGTTTAGCTTCCTGCTGGTCGGTGTTCAATCCCCGACCGTCCACAAGGGGTGGGACACCATTCCTTAAACCCCCCACCCCAGTCCCATCGCAAATCCTTATCCTGACCCCTTCCCAGTGTTATATAGTCGTAATGGCTTGGCGCTTTCCCCCTGCTTATCCCCCCTTATATTATATTATTATATAAATCCATCCATAAATCCATATAAATAATTATATTATAAATCCACCATGCACAGAGAACATAATACAGATAGAATAATGAAAGAAATAATCCGTAAAGGAGTAAAAAGCATTACTCCTAACCAAAACATAGACCTGATCATATTCTACAAAACCAAGAAGGCTACCGAACTCCTTATCAAAAACAGGCCGAAGCCGAGGGAGAACCCTCTACAGCAGTCAAGCGTTGTATACATGTACACTTGCCCCCACCAAGGATGTAGCCTTCACTCCAAGTACATAGGTATGACGTCGACCAAGCTGACGAGGCGTTTGACATGTCATCTTGTATCCGGTGCCGCCAGGAATCACCTGAGACGAGCCCGTGACATCACCCTAACAAGAGAAATGTTGAATAAAAACACTTGTATAATAGACAAAACTCAAGATGTTAGATTACAAATTCTTGAAGCAATTCACATAAGAATAGAACAACCTACCATGAACACCCAAATTACGGAACTATTCACTCTACCCACCATGAGAGTAAGGACATGACCAGAACATAATGATGCCAACACAGAAGACACTGTTCAACATGCCAAGCCCACTATGCCTGATTAATAGCTGAATGGGCTTCGCCCCCATCCCATTTTACCTCTATTCGTCCCCATCTATACCCAATTCTTCCTCTAAACCGTATTCTTCACCTATTATGTCCCTGACCCCACCCCTCTTGTCCTAATGGTATAAATCCAATACACCCAGTACAGTCCCATCACTTGAGAATGAACCATGTAGGTTCGAAATGTGTAAATATATAACTAGTCTAATACATTCTAGTTAACTATTCATTTACTTTACCTCTAACAAAGAAGACATGTGGAGAAATATGGAAGAAATATATATATATATATATATATATATATATATATATATATATATATATATATATATATATATATATATATATATATATATAAACTGGTCAAATGACCTTTGAAGACATGACCTTATCATCTTGCGACACCACAGGAGACGTCCGGGTTCATAACTCTCCACAGCTCTGTAATCAGAGCTTCCAACAACACGCTTAGCTGCCTTGTTCAGGTAAGCTGAGAGTCTCAGCAGGGACCTGGTCGGGTCCTGGCCCAGCTGAGAGTCTCAGCAGGGACCTGGTCGGGTCCTGGCCCAGCTGAGAGTCTCAGCAGGGACCTGGTCGGGTCCTAGCCCAGCTGACAGCCTCAGCAGGGACCTGGTCGGGTCCTGGCCCAGCTGACAGACTCAGCAGGGACCTGGTCGGGTCCTGGCCCAGCTGAGAGTCTCAGCAGGGACCTGGTCGGGTCCTAGCCCAGCTGACAGACTCAGCAGGGACCTGGTCGGGTCCTAGCCCAGCTGACAGTCTCAGCAGGGACCTGGTCGGGTCCTAGCCCAGCTGACAGACTCAGCAGGGACCTGGTCGGGTCCTGGCCCAGCTGACAGACTCAGCAGGGACCTGGTCGGGTCCTAGCCCAGCTGACAGTCTCAGCAGGGACCTGGTCGGGTCCTGGCCCAGCTGACAGACTCAGCAGGGACCTGGTCGGGTCCTGGCCCAGCTGACAGCCTCAGCAGGGACCTGGTCGGGTCCTGGCCCTGCTGACAGTCTCAACAGGGACCTGGTCGGGTCCCAGCTGCTAGGTCCATATGGGTCTTACCTAAGCTGGCAGTGCAGCTGGTTTAAACCATCTGTTCTCTCAACCCTTGAGACAAATTGTGTATTAAATGTCTCTTTTTAAGTCGGGTTAGTCTTAAGTTGGTGATTGTACAGTCGCGGTGTTGATTGTTCGATTGTTTATGGCATAGTTCAGTGTCAGGGTGATTGTTCTAGGGTGATTGTTCGATTGTTTAAGGCATAGTTCAGTGTCAGGGTGATTGTTCTAGGGTGATTGTTCGATTGTTTAAGGCATAGTTCAGTGTCAGGGTGATTGTTCTATTGTTTAAGGCATAGTTCAGTGTCAGGGTGATTGTGGGTGATTGTTCGATTGTTAAAGGCATAGTTCAGTGTCAGGGTGATTGTGGGTGATTGTTCGATTGTTTAAGGCATAGTTCAGTGTCAGAGTGATTGTGGGTGATTGTTCGTTTAAGGCATAGTTCAGTGTCAGGGTGATTGTGGGTGATTGTTTGATTGTTTAAGGCATAGTTCAGTGTCAGAGTGATTGTTCTATTGTTAAGGCATAGTTCAGTGTCAGAGTGATTGTTCTATTGTTAAGACATAGTTCAGTGTCAGAGTGATTGTTCTATTGTTTAAGGCATAGTTCAGTGTCAGAGTGATTGTTCTATTGTTACGACATAGTTCAGTGTCAGAGTGATTGTTCTATTGTTACGACATAGTTCAGTGTCAGGGTGATTGTTCTATTGTTAAGGCATAGTTCAGTGTCAGAGTGATTGTTCTATTGTTAAGGCATAGTTCAGTGTCAGAGTGATTGTTCTATTGTTAAGGCATAGTTCAGTGTCAGAGTGATTGTTCTATTGTTAAGGCATAGTTCAGTGTCAGAGTGATTGTTCTATTGTTAAGGCATAGTTCAGTGTCAGAGTGATTGTTCTATTGTTAAGGCATAGTTCAGTGTCAGAGTGATTGTTCTATTGTTAAGGCATAGTTCAGTGTCAGAGTGATTGTTCTATTGTTAAGGCATAGTTCAGTGTCAGGGTGATTGTTCTAGGGTGATTGTTCTATTGTTAAGGCATAGTTCAGTGTCAGAGTGATTGTTCTATTGTTAAGGCATAGTTCAGTGTCAGAGTGATTGTTCTAGGGTGATTGTTCTATTGTTAGGGCATAGTTCAGTGTCAGAGTGATTGTTCTATTGTTAAAGCATAGTTCAGTGTCAGAGTGATTGTTCTATTGTTAAGGCATAGTTCAGTGTCAGAGTGATTGTTCTAGGGTGATTGTTCTATTGTTAAGGCATAGTTCAGTGTCAGAGTGATTGTTCTAGGGTGATTGTTCTATTGTTAAGGCATAGTTCAGTGTCAGAGTGATTGTTCTAGGGTGATTGTTCTATTGTTAAGGCATAGTTCAGTGTCAGAGTGATTGTTCTATTGTTAAAGCATAGTTCAGTGTCAGAGTGATTGTTCTATTGTTAAGGCATAGTTCAGTGTCAGAGTGATTGTTCTAGGGTGATTGTTCTATTGTTAAGGCATAGTTCAGTGTCAGAGTGATTGTTCTAGGGTGATTGTTCTATTGTTAAGGCATAGTTCAGTGTCAGAGTGATTGTTCTAGGGTGATTGTTCGATTGTTAAAGGCATAGTTCAGTGTCAGGGTGATTGTTCGATTGTTAATGGCATAGTTCAGTGTCAGGGTGATTGTTCTAGGGTGATTGTTCTATTGTTAAGGCATAGTTCAGTGTCAGGGTGATTGTTCTAGGGTGATTGTTCTATTGTTTAAGGCATAGTTCAGTGTCAGAGTGATTGTTTCAGTCTGTCATTTACACACAGCGTTAAGACTCCAACTAAGTTTCTTGACTGAGAAACTAAGGCAGGCAATCTTACCAAGGGGCCTGACAGCTGAGTGGACAGCGTTCGGGATTCGTAGTCTTGAGGTTCCGGGTTCGATCCCCCATAAAGGTGGAAACAAATGGGCAGCGTTTCTTTTACCCTGATGCAACTGTTCACCCAAACAGTAAATAGGTACCTGAGAGTTAGACAGCTGCCACGGGCTGCTTCCTGGTGGGGGGGGGGGGTTATAACGAAAAGGAGGCCTGGTCGAGGACCGGGCCGCGGGGACGCTAAGCCCCGAAATCATCCATCTATTTCAACCTCTCAGATCGTTGCAATATCGCTCCCTTCCTTCAGGTAGTTGCAGGGATCAATGTCCCCGCGGCCCGGTTGGTCAACCAGGCGGGACAGCCATTCTCTCGATCCTGTCCCACCGTAATCCATAATTTGCTTGTAAACAAAATATAAAAGTTAGAAACCGGTTTCCCACCCCCAAGCCGGTTACAACAGCCAGGCTCAAGCTATAGCCTCATCATCAGCTTACTGAGAAGCTATAGCTTCATCACAGCTTACTGAGAAGATATAGCCTCATCATCAGCTTACTGAGAAGCTATAGCTTCATCATCAGCTTACTGAGAAGCTATAGCCTCATCATCAGCTTACTGAGAAGCTATAGCTTCATCACAGCTTACTGAGAAGATATAGCCTCATCATCAGCTTACTGAGAAGCTATAGCTTCATCATCAGCTTACTGAGAAGCTATAGCCTCATCATCAGCTTACTGAGAACTATAGCTTCATCATCAGCTTACTGAGAACTATAGCTTCATCATCAGCTTACTGAGAAGCTATAGCTTCATCACAGCTTACTGAGAAGTTATAGCCTCATCATCAGCTTACTGAGAAGCTATAGCTTCATCATCAGCTTACTGAGAAGCTATAGCCTCATCATCAGCTTACTGAGAAGCTATAGCCTCATCATCAGCTTACTGAGAACTATAGCTTCATCATCAGCTTTCTGAGAAGCTATAGCTTCATCATCAGCTTACTGAGAACTATAGCTTCATCATCAGCTTACTGAGAAGCTATAGCTTCATCATCAGCTTACTGAGAAGCTATAGCCTCATCACAGCTTACTGAGAAGCTATAGCTTCCTCATCAGCTTACTGAGAAGCTATAGCCTCATCATCAGCTTACTGAGAACTATAGCTTCATCATCAGCTTTCTGAGAAGCTATAGCTTCATCATCAGCTTACTGAGAACTATAGCTTCATCATCAGCTTTCTGAGAAGCTATAGCTTCATCATCAGCTTACTGAGAAGCTATAGCTTCCTCATTAGCTTACTGAGAAGCTATAGCTTCATCATCAGCTTACTGAGAAGCTATAGCCTCATCATCAGCTTACTGAGAACTATAGCTTCATCATCAGCTTACTGAGAACTATAGCTTCATCATCAGCTTACTGAGAACTATAGCTTCATCATCAGCTTTCTGAGAAGCTATAGCTTCATCATCAGCTTACTGAGAAGCTATAGCCTCATCATCAGCTTACTGAGAAGCTATAGCTTCATCATCAGCTTACTGAGAAGCTATAGCTTCCTCATCAGCTTACTGATAGCTTCCTCATCAGCTTACTGAGAAGCTATAGCTTCCTCATCAGCTTACTGAGAAGCTATAGCTTCATCATCAGCTTACTGAGAAGCTATAGCCTCATCATCAGCTTACTGAGAAGCTATAGCTTCCTCATCAGCTTACTGAGAAGCTATAGCTTCATCATCAGCTTACTGAGAAGCTATAGCCTCATCATCAGCTTACTGAGAAGCTATAGCTTCATCATCAGCTTACTGAGAAGCTATAGCTTCATCATCAGCTTACTGAGAAGCTATAGCCTCATCATCAGCTTACTGAGAAGCTATAGCTTCATCATCAGCTTACTGAGAAGCTATAGCCTCATCATCAGCTTACTGAGAACTATAGCTTCATCATCAGCTTACTGAGAACTATAGCTTCATCATCAGCTTACTGAGAACTATAGCTTCATCATCAGCTTTCTGAGAAGCTATAGCTTCATCATCAGCTTACTGAGAAGCTATAGCTTCATCATCAGCTTACTGAGAAGCTATAGCTTCATCATCAGCTTACTGAGAAGCTATAGCTTCATCACAGCTTACTGAGAAGCTATAGCTTCATCATCAGCTTACTGAGAAGCTATAGCTTCATCATCAGCTTACTGAGAAGCTATAGCTTCATCATCAGCTTACTGAGAACTATAGCTTCATCATCAGCTTACTGAGAACTATAGCTTCATCATCAGCTTTCTGAGAAGCTATAGCTTCATCATCAGCTTACTGAGAAGCTATAGCTTCATCATCAGCTTACTGAGAAGCTATAGCTTCATCATCAGCTTTCTGAGAAGCTATAGCTTCATCATCAGCTTACTGAGAACTATAGCTTCATCATCAGCTTTCTGAGAAGCTATAGCTTCATCATCAGCTTACTGAGAAGCTATAGCCTCATCATCAGCTTACTGAGAAGCTATAGCCTCATCATCAGCTTACTGAGAAGCTATAGCTTCATCATCAGCTTACTGAGAAGCTATAGCCTCATCATCAGCTTACTGAGAAGCTATAGCCTCATCATCAGCTTACTGAGAAGCTATAGCCTCATCATCAGCTTACTGAGAAGCTATAGCTTCATCATCAGCTTACTGAGAACCCGAGGGAAATATATTGGCCGCAATACAAAATTTAATAATTTTTTTAATTGAGAATTTAAGAAATTCTACAAATTTAATACCAATATTGTATTTAGGAATCTTAATTTTATACAAAACACTCATTGTCAGTTGTCGCTAACGTGGACTTTATTGGCTCTTTACTAGACAGCTTCGTTAGTAGCTAGGACATTGTTGGCTCTTTACTAGACAGCTTCGTTAGTAGCTAGGACATTGTTGGCTCTTTACTAGACAGCTTCGTTAGTAACTAGGACTTTATTGGCTCTTTACTAGACAGCTTCGTTACTAGCTAGGACATTGTTGGCTCTTTACTAGACAGCTTCGTTACTAGCTAGGACATTGTTGACTCTTTACTAGACAGCTTCTTTAGTAGCTAGGACATTGTTGGCTCTTTACTAGACAGCTTCGTTAGTAGCTAGGACATTGTTGGCTCTGTACTAGACAGCTTCGTTAGTAGCTAGGACATTGTTGGCTCTGTACTAGACAGCTTCTTTAGTAGCTAGGACATTGTTGGCTCTTTACTAGACAGCTTCGTTACTAGCTAGGACATTGTTGGCTCTTTACTAGACAGCTTCGTTACTAGCTAGGACATTGTTGGCTCTTTACTAGACAGCTTCGTTACTAGCTAGGACATTGTTGGCTCTTTACTACAGCTTCGTTAGTAGCTAGGACATTGTTGGCTCTGTACTAGACAGCTTCGTTAGTAGCTAGGACATTGTTGACTCTTTACTAGACAGCTTCGTTACTAGCTAGGACATTGTTGGCTCTTTACTAGACAGCTTCGTTACTAGCTAGGACATTGTTGGCTCTTTACTAGACAGCTTCGTTAGTAGCTAGGACATTGTTGGCTCTTTACTAGACAGCTTCGTTAGTAGCTAGGACATTGTTGGTTCTTTACTAGACAGCTTCGTTAGTAGCTAGGACATTGTTGGCTCTTTATTAGACAGCTTCGTTAGTAGCTAGGACATTGTTGGCTCTTTACTAGACAGCTTCGTTACTAGCTAGGACATTGTTGGCTCTTTACTAGACAGCTTCGTTACTAGCTAGGACATTGTTGGCTCTTTACTAGACAGCTTCGTTAGTAGCTAGGACATTGTTGGCTCTTTACTACAGCTTCGTTAGTAGCTAGGACATTGTTGGCTCTTTACTACAGCTTCGTTAGTAGCTAGGACATTGTTGGCTCTTTACTACAGCTTCGTTAGTAGCTAGGACATTGTTGGCTCTGTACTAGACAGCTTCGTTAGTAGCTAGGACATTGTTGACTCTTTACAAGACAGCTTCGTTACTAGCTAGGACATTGTTGGCTCTTTACTAGACAGCTTCGTTACTAGCTAGGACATTGTTGGCTCTTTACTAGACAGCTTCGTTAGTAGCTAGGACATTGTTGGCTCTGTACTAGACAGCTTCGTTACTAGCTAGGACATTGTTGGCTCTTTACTACAGCTTCGTTAGTAGCTAGGACATTGTTGGCTCTTTACTAGACAGCTTAGTTAGTAGCTAGGACATTGTTGGCTCTTTACTAGACAGCTTCGTTACTAACAAGGACATTGTTGGCTCTTTACTAGACAGCTTCGTTACTAGCTAGGACATTGTTGGCTCTTTACTACAGCTTCGTTAGTAGCTAGGACATTGTTGGCTCTGTACTAGACAGCTTCGTTAGTAGCTAGGACATTGTTGACTTTTTACTAGACAGCTTCGTTACTAACAAGGACATTGTTGGCTCATTACTAGACAGCTTCGTTACTAGCTAGGACATTGTTGGCTCTTTACTAGACAGCTTAGTTAGTAGCTAGGACATTGTTGGCTCTGTACTAGACAGCTTCGTTACTAGCTAGGACATTGTTGGCTCTTTACTAGACAGCTTCGTTAGTAGCTAGGACATTGTTGGCTCTTTACTAGACAGCTTCGTTAGTAGCTAGGACATTGTTGGTTCTTTACTAGACAGCTTCGTTACTAGCTAGGACATTGTTGGCTCTTTACTAGACAGCTTCGTTACTAGCTAGGACATTGTTGGCTCTTTACTACAGCTTCGTTAGTAGCTAGGACATTGTTGGCTCTGTACTAGACAGCTTCGTTAGTAGCTAGGACATTGTTGACTCTTTACTAGACAGCTTCGTTACTAGCTAGGACATTGTTGGCTCTTTACTAGACAGCTTCGTTACTAGCTAGGACATTGTTGGCTCTTTACTAGACAGCTTCGTTACTAGCTAGGACATTGTTGGCTCTTTACTAGACAGCTTCGTCTCTACAACATTGCTGGCTCTTTAGCTCTATACTCTGGACTTAGAGTTATTCTCCATCACCACAGTCTCTGTACCACGAAGCCTCATCATATCCACCTTCAAAACTCCTGTTGTAATACTGTAGGGGCCTCGTAGCCTGGTGGATAGCGCGCAGGACTCGTAATTCTGTGGCGCGGGTTCGATTCCCGCACGAGGCAGAAACAAATAGGCAAAAGTTTCTTTCACCCTGAATGCCCCTGTTACCTAGCAGTAAATAGGTACCTGGGAGTTAGTCAGCTGTCACGGGCTGCTTCCTGGGGGTGGAGGCCTGGTCGAGGACCGGGCCGCGGGGACACTAAAAGCCCCGAAATCATCTCAAGATAACCTCAAGATACTATATATTCCCATGCAAATACAACTCCAAACAACTGACTGCCTACCAGCAATAATATTTTACCTAGACACCAATCCTTTATTTCTCCACTAGCAGCACCGTAAATTATTACAGCTTGCTCATATCTCCAAGCCTTAAATTACACACATCTTCACAGCCACATCTTAATTGATTCAAGGCGCTATAATTCGTGTGAAGAGGGCATATTCGTCAGTAAACCAGGCGGTCCCGGACTGTCTTCAAGGGAACACGGCTCCTCCATCAGCGCTTGAAACTTCACACCTTCTTGGTATCCTAAATCATTGAATGGTGAGTAATGGGTCCGCCTCTAGCTGGGGTGTGGAGAGGCTGTGGGGTTATGTCTGTGTTGTGAGGGGGGGGGGTTATGTCTGTGTTGTGAGGGGTGTGTACTTAGCTAGTTGTGCTTGCGGGGGTTGAGCTCTGGCTCTTTGGTTCCGCCTCTCAACCGTCAATCAACTGATGTACAGATTCCGGAGCCTACTGGGCTGGTGTGTGTGTGTGTAATTACCTAAGTGTAGTTACAGGATGAGAGCTACGCTCGTGGTGTCCCGTCTTCCCAGCACTCTTTGTCGTATAACGCTTTGAAACTACTGACGGTCTTGGCCTCCACCACCTTCTCACCTAACTTGTTCCAACCGTCTACCACTCTATTTGCGAAGGTGAATTTTCTTATATTTCTTCGGCATCTGTGTTTAGCTAGTTTAAATCTATGACCTCTTGTTCTTGAAATTCCAGGTCTCAGGAAGTCTTCCCTATCGATTTTATCAATTCCTGTTACTATTTTGTATGTAGTGATCATATCACCTCTTTTTCTTCTGTCTTCTAGTTTTGGCATATTTAATGCTTCTAACCTCTCCTCGTAGCTCTTGCCCTTCAGTTCTGGGAGCCACTTTGTAGCATGTCTTTGCACCTTTTCCAGTTTGTTGATGTGCTTCTTAAGATATGGGCACCACACAACAGCTGCATATTCTAGCTTTGGCCTAACAAAAGTCATGAACAATTTCTTTAGTATATCGCCATCCATGTATTTAAATGCAATTCTGAAGTTAGAAAGCATAGCATAGGCTCCTTGCACAATATTCTTTATGTGGTCCTCAGGTGATAGTTTTCTATCTAGAACCACTCCTAGATCTCTTTCTTTATCAGAATTCTTTAAAGATTTCTCACATAATATATAGGTTGTGTGGGGTCTATGTTCTCCTATTCCACATTCCATAACATGACATTTATTAACATTAAATTCCATTTGCCAAGTGGTGCTCCATATACTTATTTTGTCCAGGTCTTCTTGAAGGGCATGACAATCATCTAAATTTCTTATCCTTCCTATTATCTTAGCATCATCAGCTGTGTGTGTGTGTGTGTGTACCCCTCTTTGACGCAAACACATGACATTTTCTCAGTCATATAATATAATTTCTTAAGTAGTTTATGCTCTTGTAAGTGTGGGTAGTTATCTTGAGGTTATCTTGAGATGATTTCGGGGCTTTAGTGTCCCCGCGGCCCGGTCCTCGACCAGGCCTCCACCCCCAGGAAACAGCCCGTGACAGCTGACTAACTCCCAGGTACCTATTTACTGCTAGGTAACAGGGGCATTCAGGGTGAAAGAAACTTTGCCCATTTGTTTCTGCCTCGTGCGGGAATCGAACCCGCGCCACAGAATTACGAGTCCTGCGCGCTATCCACCAGGCTACGAGGCCCCCTCGTAGGTGTGTCTAGGTTTCTGTGGCTAAGTGAGGGATTGAGTCATTAATTGACTGAATTAACTGAACTCTATACTAATCCTGTTCACTTGTATGATTAGATTTAATCATTTATTGGTTAACATATTAAATCTAAGTTGTTTACAGTTTTGAACAGCTTATTCCTGCTTTGATGACCTTGATTATGTAAGAATCACTTGGTAGATTCTCCAGTTGATTGGCAGTTGAGAGGCGGGACCAAAGAGCCGAAGCTCAACCAGGCACGTAAGTATAATAGATGACCATGGCCGACCCCATGGTTAATATCGTAACTCCGACCAATTCTTGGTTTAACGAGGCAATCAATTTAAAAAATATATATCTTTTACGGGTTATTCATGCCCGTGCAACCTCTTGTGGTGGCTAAATCTTTGTGGCTTTGAACAAGATGTGTTGGTGTCGCAGATTTAGCTACTCAGAAGGAAGTGTCCATGTAGCACGGGCTATGGTGAGCCCCGTAAGGGCAGAACAAAGCCGTCCAGCCGCTGGGGTGCCCGCGGATTCTAGAGTGGGAAGTCAGTGCGAAGTTTAATAATATATTTAGGAGTGGTCGCTAAATTCCTGTCAATTAAGAAATCGAATTAATACGATTAACTCAACTTGTATGTTAAGTATTAATTTCAATCTCAATAAATGGCCGTTGTATTTAATACAGAGATTTAAGAGAATGGCTACAGTTACTCAATTGTCTATCGGCGAGTTGACAACAAAACTTTAGAAACTTAGAGTATTAATGTACATTATTAATAAATTTAATAAGAGTATTAATAAGTATTAGTCCTCATATAATTTGATTTGATTGATTAAAATTGAATAGTTATTTATAATTAAAATTTATTACCGCATTAAGTGTAGAAATTATGTCATTAATTTTATTGATTTAAACGGGACGAATCCTCATAAGAATCTAATTCATTAAGGCTAAAATCTATTTAATATAAAATTGTTGAAAATTATTTTCAAAAACAATTCCCCTAAAGTCTATTTTATTTTAAACATACAACTGTTACTTATGCAGTACGCTGTACTCACCTAGTTGTGCTTGCGGGGGTTGAGGTTCGGCTCTTTGGTCCCGCCTCTTAACTGTCAATCAACTGGTGGATAAGTGACCCCGGTCACTTATATTTTACAGGGAGCCGGTCGGCCGAGCGGACAGCACGCGGGACTTGTGATCCTGTGGTCCTGGGTTCGATCCCAGGCGCCGGCGAGAAACAATGGGCAGAGTTTCTTTCACCCTATGCCTCTGTTACCTAGCAGTAAAATAGGTACCTGGGTGTTAGTCAGCTGTCACGGGCTGCTTCCTGGGAGTGGAGGCCTGGTCGAGGACCGGGCCGCGGGGACACTAAAAGCCCCGAAATCATCTCAAGATAACCTCAAGATAACCCCAGTAGAGGACAACCAGTAGGAGCCGTGAGGAGGATTTGAACCAGCACATTGGGTACTCCCAATGTGCTGGACACGGATTCACGAAGCAGTTACGCAAGCACTTATGAACGTGTACATCTTTCCTCAATCTTTGACGGCTTTGGTTACATTTATTAAACAGTTTACAAGCATGAAAACTTGCCAATCAACTGTTGTTATTGTTATAAACAGCCTCCTGGTGCTTCGGAGCTAATTAACTGTTTAATAATTGTAAACAAAGCCGCCAAAGATTGAGAAAAGATGGACAGGTTCGTAAATGGTTCCGTAACCGCTTCGTGAATCTGGGCCCACAGTTATATCTCCCAGATTAACAATGGCCGCTCACCCGGGCTAGCTAGAGTATTTGAACCTTTTTGAATCCCACCAAGTATTTATTTATATACAAAAAGGTACATTGGGGTTTGTGAGGATACATAGCATAGTGATTACATTCTTGTAAAATCATTTGTAAAGTGATCTTGTGAAGTGACAACTTAGTAAATGTTATTCGGCTAGATTAAGATGATTAATCACATGCCCCCAGCCGTCAAAAACCCCAAAATAAATATCAATATATATAAGACTGAACTTTGAGATTTCCTTTTATGTAAAGTTTCCATAGCCTCTTCCGGCATGTTATTCTGGAAGCCTCGTCTGTCATATTTGCACTCAAATCTCTCTCTGTTGGTCCTTTACACAATTATAAACTCCATAGCCTCTTCTAGAGACATAAAAATTAATACTGCAATTCAAAAACACAGCCTAGTGCCCACAATGGGCCTCGCTCACATATGGGACTAATAGAAGAAGAACCCGGCAATGTGATGTTATAGTGGCCAGAATACGCCTGGGATATAGACGTATCTGGCAGCTTTCTCAAAACCCAAATGTCGAGTACATAATGTGTCAACTTTGTGAAAGTGTCGAGTACACAATGTGTCAACTTTGTGAAAGTGTCGAGTACACAATGTGTCAACTTTGTGAAAGTGTCGAGTACACAATGTGTCAACTTTGTGAAAGTGTCGAGTACACAATGTGTCAACTTTGTGAAAGTGTCGAGTACACAATGTGTCAACTTTGTGAAAGTGTCGAGTACACAATGTGTCAACTTTGTGAAAGAGAAAACATGCACTCTCTTGAACATTATATTGTAGAATGTCCCATACTGACTGACTTTCGCCCTCCTGGGCTAAGGTATGCTGAACTCTGTAGTTACTATATGAGTACTGGAACACTTGATGATATATTGGACTTGTACCTTAGATTAACCATGTAATGTAACTATATAACCTGAGCTTGTAAAAAGCATCTTAATCACCTTCAGTGGTTAAGTTCTTAATTGCACACTAGTTTCTCTTGTCAGCTATCTCACCCTGTCAGAGAAAGAGACAAATGTGTGTATGTGTGTGTATGTATGTGTATAAAGCTGATCAGAATTACATTTCACCATTATAAATTCACATTAATGCATTCATAAATCTATGTATTTACGTATATAACTTAGCCTAACATTTTAAAAGCACTACGATCACCTTCTGTGGCTGTTCAATAAATCCCTGAACTGTATGTTTGACACATCTCTCACCCTGTCCATGGAGGACAGAAGAAAATGTATATATGCTGGTTAGCATTGTAAATGTCTGGCCACGTCTGTGGTAGAAAATAACAATAATAATACAAAAAATTACTCGCCAGTTAAAGAGTGGATATGCCTCCTCTACTCCAGAAACTATATGTGGGAGCAGAACATCATGTTCTGTTCATATACTGTTCATTAAAAGAACATTACAAATCCGCATGAGAACATTCAGTGTTAGTTGTGTTGATGGTGACCGGCTCCTCTTTGGGAGCCGGTCGGCCGAGCGGACAGCACGCTGGACTTGTGATCCTGTGGTCCTGGGTTCGATCCCAGGCGCCGGCGAGAAACAATGGGCATTGTTTCTTTCACCCTATGCCCCTGTTACCTAGCAGTAAAATAGGTACCTGGGTGTTAGTCAGCTGTCACGGGCTGCTTCCTGGGGGTGGAGGCCTGGTCGAGGACCGGGCCGCGGGGACACTAAAAAGCCCCGAAATCGTCTCAAGATAACCTCAAGATATGGTAGTAGCCTAGTGTTGCTATGGAAAGTGTTTGGTGTGGTCAAGAGATTGATTTTATGCATCAGAAGCATGTGTGGGAGTTAGTAGCTATTCAGATAGGTTAGGTTAATTTACAATCGACTTGAGAATGGTCCAGGACGGACCGAAACGTCGTCGTCCCTTCAACTTCTAGTGTGTGGTCTGGTCAACATACTTCAGCCACGTTATTGTGACTCATCGCCTGTATTAGGTTAATTTAGATTAAGCATGTCACTGTAGCAGTGGATAGTGTGTGTGTGTATTGGGCCAGTCCTAGGGATAGGTTGGATTACTTCAATTGCTTTAACAAGATCTGTACTCAAGGTTTTGTGGGATAGGATTGGACTCAGGTGGTGGATACAGGGGTAGTTACAGACATGTCAGGTACAAGCAAAGGTTAGAATAAGAACCTTTGCCTGTACCTGATACAAAATTACCAGGTAACACAATCCTAGGGATCCCTGAGGGTGTTTCCATCATTCTTATGTGTTAAACCCATGCTTTAGTGTTGTGCTGGTGTTAACACGGTGTTGTGCTGGTGTTAACACGGTGTTGTGCTGGTGTTAACACAGTCTTGTGCTGGTGTTAACACAGTCTTGTGCTGGTGTTAACACAGTCTTGTGCTGGTGTTAACACAGTCTTGTGCTGGTGTTAACACAGTCTTGTGCTGGTGTTAACACGGTGTTGTGCTGGTGTTAACACAGTCTTGTGCTGGTGTTAACACAGTCTTGTGCTGGTGTTAACACGGTGTTGTGCTGGTGTTAACACAGTCTTGTGCTGGTGTTAACACAGTCTTGTGCTGGTGTTAACACAGTCTTGTGCTGGTGTTAACACAGTCTTGTGCTGGTGTTAACACAGTCTTGTGCTGGTGTTAACACGGTGTTGTGCTGGTGTTAACACAGTCTTGTGCTGGTGTTAACACAGTCTTGTGCTGGTGTTTGTTACGGCCCTCTCGGGACGCAACGGGGTTCTTACTCTGATGTTGTTAGAGGAAGATATAAGTATCCGTTCCCAAGCCAGTAGAGGCTTTCAAGGGATGAGATCCGTGACGCAAGTAACTTAAAGGGAGTAGGGAAAGAAAGCTAAGAACTTAATATAATATAATGTTCACCTTCACCGTTTAATATATATAATAAAAGAGTACACAAGGGGGAGGGGTATTAACACTTTACAAAGGGGATCAACACTGTAGTCTTCTGCTGGAGACTATGGATCCTCGAAGCTAGGTGCTGAGTCCGCGGTGCTTACTTCGTGGCCTCAAGACGTGTCCTCTGAGAACGCCGAGTCTACCCTGGCCACAGGTCAGCCACAACACAGGTCCACTGGGGGCACCGTCGTGGAGGCCGTCAACCACACGTCCAGCAGGTCTGCTGGCAGGTACTGAGCCACCAAGGCTGGCACGGCCACTCCACGAACGATAAAAGGGGTACGCCCTCGACAGGAGTCTCGTGTGATATCACCAATCACCCTCCTGTCCTCAATACCCCAGTGGATTATCGTCTCCAACCGTCGGTCCCGGGTAAATCCTTTAACTGCCACTCCAATGGCAGGCTAACACACCACAGTGTTCTTCCGGGGGGGCGACGTCACAAAAGCTGCAGCAAACTTCACAGTATGGAGACTGGCTGCCTCGGGTAGACTGACTCCACCTTCAACACAGTGGTCCCAGGTCGGCTCTGTAAGCAGACACGTCATCAATAACAGGGACACTAATACACCACACTCACCGGCTCAGATACTAACGCCTGACGTATCCAGTCCATAGATGGCGCTGTCGTCGGAGCACCACCTCACCAGAGGTCAGGAGCGGCGGTGTTGAGCGCTGAACCAGACTGGAAACTGGTCCTCGAGGCCAGTACACGCTGTCCTCACTAGGTGTCGTCGTTCGTTTGGCGGGGGTTTCGGGAGCTGACCCACAGATGGCGTGTTTGTCACTGCTCCAGGCTCGGACGCTGGATCCGGATTCGTAACACCTCCCCACCAAAAAGAATTTGGTTTGGGGTTCTATAAAAAGAAACACAAACCAAATTAGTACGACGACACAACTCCAAATGGACTTACTTATACTATGAACTGGAGTGATGAGGCTGTCTTGTCCACAGAACTTTTCTACTAGCCATATCCGGCACAATGGGAACTTGCAGATAGAAGGCAATGATCTGCCTGACGTAATCTTCCACGTCTCCACTGCGATGTCAAGCAGGGGCATCATCTCACACCTCTCTAGTACGGATTGGTTTTGACACGATCTGGGGTGACTCGACACTTCTCTATGTCGTGGCACCGATGATGGCTGACCACAGACGGCATTTCTGGTGCCAGTCCGATGGTCCTTCAGGGAGACAGGAACCTGGAATACAGGGGTCTGATAATTCAGAGTGATCGCGACAGTGGGTAAGTCAATACTTACAGCATACCCTACTAGGTTCACACCTAGTCCCAACAGGGCTGCTTGTACGTCGCAGATGGCATTCACTCTGCCACCGTCAGGTCGACCAACGTTCCGCATAACGCTGCATTGAGGCTCGGCTATCACGCGAGGGGTGTCAACCTGTCGGAAACAGTCACTCAATTTATCACATGTCGTACCTCCTGTATCAACCATTACCTTCCAGGTCCCTTCTTCAACTGCAACACCTGCAGTACAAATCTCCAATCCCTGGGACCTCTTCTCGATGTTCACGGGAGCCATCATCCTTCGGGTCGTCCACTGATCCTTACTGAGAACACAGAGAGCACATAGGAGAATAAAACAAAATATCGCTAAGAAACATGAGGCCAATTGGGGGATAAGTTTCCTGAGCTTGTCATGTCCATAGCCGGCACCATCCACTAGCCTGGCTTGGACCAAAGAGGGCACTAGACCTTTTGAACATACCTCACATACCTCTGACGTCTGGGGAATCTCTGGCTGGTCCACTACACGCTGCAACTTGCCATACCGCAAGCCCACCTCAGCCTTCGTTCCAGACTCGTTGGTATCCATGGGTGTCTGCACACAAGGCCTCTCTTCTAGCTCAGGTACTTCTGCTATCGTAACCTCATGTTCCTTGTCAAGAGAAGAATCAGGAGACACTGCTAGATAACTGTCGATCTGCGGGGGAGAGGATAAATTAAACATAGTTACATCCGGGTCTGTCTTTACCTGGACATTACCATTGCCTGTAGACACCTCTGACTTTGCTGTTCTGGTAGACTCGTCCGCAACCTTGGGACGATTGGTGCTCCAATCTGTCACCAAGTCGTTGGCTAGTACCACGTCAATCCCAGCCACAGGGAGGGTATCGACTACTGCCAACTCACATGTGCTGCTGAAATAAGGCGAGTCAAGATGCACTAAGGGGGCGATGTACTGCGTCCTAGGAAACCCAACTAGGACAACCTTTTGTCGCCCATCCACACTTACTCCCTCGGGTAACGAGCTCTTCACGATCAGGGACTGGGCTGCTCCACTATCTCTGAGCACTACAATTGATCTACCAGTATGATCACTCGTTACATACCCGGTTGAAGTGTGAGGGGCCAACAAACTTGGTCCTTCCTGCGTCGTCGTAGACTGGTTTCCTACTGGTGGTGTAACACAGCTCATCATCATCACCTCCCTTCGTGCGCTGCCACCTCTTCTGCCTCGGCACCTAGCAGCTATATGCCCTTTCTGCCCACAAGCCCAGCACACCATGTTCCTCCTCGGACTACGGTGTTTCGGACTACTAGGACTTGTTCTTCGAGGGCTACCTGGGGGAGTCTTCTTAGCACTTTGTGGGGCGGGTCTTTCTTCTTCTTCGTGAGGTCTGTCAAACCGGCGCTGGTAATTCCTCGGGACGTACTTAGCAGACGGCCTATGAGTCAGGATATACTCTTCAGCCATGGTGGCTGCTGCACTCAAAGTCTCTACCTGCTGTTCCTCTAAGTACGTCTTGAGGTCTCCAGATAAACAATCCTTGAAGTCCTCAAGCAGAATCAGCTGCTCGAGGTCTTCCTTGGTCTCCACCTTCCGAGATGCACACCATTCTTGAAAAAGTCGCTCCTTGATGGTGGCGAATTCGGTGAAAGTGTGCTCTGAGGTCTTCTTCAGGTTTCTGAACTTTTGCCTATATGCCTCAGGTACCAATTGGTACGCCATGAGCACCACTTTCTTCACCTTGTCATAATCGCTGGAGTCGTCAAGGGATAACGTAGAGTAGGCAATTTGGGCCTTCCCAGTCAAGACTGACTGTATCATGATGGCCCAATTCTCCCTTGGCCACTCCAAAGAGGCAGCGACTTTCTCGAAGGCTGCAAAGAATTTTGACACCTCCTTCTCATGGAATTTGGGGACCATTTTGATGTTGCGTACCGGATCGAAGCTACTGGTGTCCGTTGTTTGCCTCCGACCACCGCCTAATCGCAAAACTTCTAGTTCATGTTGTCTCTCTCTTTCCTCTTTGTCTCGTTCTCGTTCTTCTCTCTCTCGTCTCTCTTCTCTTTCTCGTTCTTCTCTCTCTCGTTCTCGTTCTTCTCTTTCTCGTCTCTCTTCTCTTTCTCGTTCTTCTCTCTCTCGTTCTCGTTCTTCTCTTTCTCGTTTCTCTTCTCTTTCTCGTTCTTCTCTTCTTTCTTCTCTTTCTCTCTCTTCTCTCTCTCGTTTCTCTTCTCTTTCTAATTCTAAACGCCTCATCGCCAATTCTTTTTCTTTCATCTCCATTTCTTTATCTTTTAATTCCCGTTCTAATTCTAACTTCTTCCACTCTATCTCACGATTGATCTCTAGGGCACGCATTTTGACGGTTAGGAAGCTGATATTAAGCTCACCTGCATCACTGTCAATGTCACTGCCCTTATCTTCCTTTTCCGTGGAAGCTATTTCCTCACCTTCCCTTGTACTAGGAGTCTCGCTTCCCTGTTTCTCTTCTGCCTTCAGGTGCCGGTGAACCTTGGACAAGATCTCCACACGGGAATCACTGGCACGGATCTTGATCTCCAGGTAGGCGCTCACTAGTACAAGTTCCGGTTTGCTCAGATATTTTAATCTGGCAAGACAATCTTCTCTGTTCAGAAAAGCCTGAACCTCGTCCAGATCGTCAATGGTAGCTTTGTCTGCCATTGTCACAGGTGGAACACTTAACGAGCACTTAACACACCGAGCACTGTTCTACGTCAATATTGCACTTTATCGCACCAAACACTGCACTTGCCAATATTGCACGTAATCACTTTGGGCACCGCACTACCCAATATTGCACTGAGTCCAAGCGAACACTTCGCTCTACAATATTGCACTGAGTCCAAGCGAACACTTCGCTCTACAATATTACACTAAATCACTGAGCACCGCACTAGGCAATATTGCACTTAATCGCTTAATCACAGCGAGCACCGCACTGCACAATATCGCGCTTAGTCACTCAGAGCACCGCACAGGACGTATAACGTCACAATCGTCACACAGGGGGAATTATATACAGGGATTACGCCACTTCACCACCCCTGTCAAACATACTTAACAAGGGGACGGATCCCGCTGGGGATGCCAATTATGTTACGGCCCTCTCGGGACGCAACGGGGTTCTTACTCTCATGTTGTTAGAGGAAGATATAAGTATCCGTTCCCAAGCCAGTAGAGGCTTTCAAGGGATGAGATCCGTGACGCAAGTAACTTAAAGGGAGTAGGGAAAGAAAGCTAAGAACTTAATATAATATAATGTTCACCTTCACCGTTTAATATATATAATAAAAGAGTACACAAGGGGGAGGGGTATTAACACTTTACAAAGGGGATCAACACTGTAGTCTTCTGCTGGAGACTATGGATCCTCGAAGCTAGGTGCTGAGTCCGCGGTGCTTACTTCGTGGCCTCAAGACGTGTCCTCTGAGAACGCCGAGTCTACCCTGGCCACAGGTCAGCCACAACACAGGTCCACTGGGGGCACCGTCGTGGAGGCCGTCAACCACACGTCCAGCAGGTCTGCTGGCAGGTACTGAGCCACCTAGGCTGGCACGGCCACTCCACGAACGATAAAAGGGGTACGCCCTCGACAGGAGTCTCGTGTGATATCACCAATCACCCTCCTGTCCTCAATACCCCAGTGGATTATCGTCTCCAACCGTCGGTCCCGGGTAAATCCTTTAACTGCCACTCCAATGGCAGGCTAACACACCACAGTGTTCTTCCGGGGGGGCGACGTCACAAAAGCTGCAGCAAACTTCACAGTATGGAGACTGGCTGCCTCGGGTAGACTGACTCCACCTTCAACACAGTGGTCCCAGGTCGGCTCTGTAAGCAGACACGTCATCAATAACAGGGACACTAATACACCACACTCACCGGCTCAGATACTAACGCCTGACGTATCCAGTCCATAGATGGCGCTGTCGTCGGAGCACCACCTCACCAGAGGTCAGGAGCGGCGGTGTTGAGCGCTGAACCAGACTGGAAACTGGTCCTCGAGGCCAGTACACGCTGTCCTCACTAGGTGTCGTCGTTCGTTTGGCGGGGGTTTCGGGAGCTGACCCACAGATGGCGTGTTTGTCACTGCTCCAGGCTCGGACGCTGGATCCGGATTCGTAACAGTGTTAACACGGTGTTGTGCTGGTGTTAACACAGTCTTGTGCTGGTGTTAACACAGTCTTGTGCTGGTGTTAACACAGTCTTGTGCTGGTGTTAACACGGTGTTGTGCTGGTGTTAACACAGTCTTGTGCTGGTGTTAACACGGTGTTGTGCTGGTGTTAACACAGTCTTGTGCTGGTGTTAACACAGTCTTGTGCTGGTGTTAACACAGTCTTGTGCTGGTGTTAACACAGTCTTGTGTTAACATTATTTCCTTGTTAGAGGGTGGGGGTGAGGTGGGGGGTGGGGTGGGGGTGTTTACTGACCACCCTTACACTGTCATTGGGACACCAGATTAACAGCAGACATCTCACAGACACATACAGCAGAGGTAACAAAGAGCATGTACGATTATGTCTGCTGAGGGGCTCCCACCAGGGACACTCCCACCAGGAACACTCCCTGAAGGGACACCCACTCCCCAGCCACACGGGGGGTGTATAGGCTTGTCTACAAGCGTCCCCAAGCCTCGTGGACTTGTGGACAAGCTGCCGTGAGTGGGAAGCTGCAATAACACAGACTAAGCTGTTCAACATGAACACAGACAAGGGAGCTATCGGCAGACAAGCAATAAAAAGCAGCATTTGCAGGAAGCAGACAAGAACCGGATTTATTGTTGTGTAAAAACTACGTTGTGGCAAGTCCGCGAAGTCTGGCTTTGAAAGGAACAAAGATCAAATGTGAGGTGTACATGATCACACAGCCTATGATGATGGGGGGGAGGAGGATATCCTTCAGACCCACCCAGTCTAGTACCACGCAAAAGGGGGGTATCAAATGGCTGGTACTGGACTGAGAGAATTGGCCAATCAGATACCCCAATCACAATCCGGAGTCGTATCCTCACCTGTGTATCAACTATTAATCCCAGACGAATGATTCTGTACCGCAGTCAACCCCTGGTAATTTACCCTCTACAATTATGCGCATTGACTTGAAAAACGCGGCCTCTCTCTCGGGCATTAGTTCGTCCAGCCGGCCATAAGTTTGAACTTACAGCACAAGCTTCTACTTAAGAGCCGGATAGAGCGCCTTAACTCTCCTCCGCCACACCAAATGACGCCTCTTGCCATTAACTCTTGCATGCACCCTTTATCTTATAATCACGGTAACTAATCATAATAACTCCCCACATTATCATGGGCTCGACCGCAAACCTGATTTACAGTTTTGTTTTTCAATGTTTTTGATAATGGGGTTATGTTTTTTTTTTTTTAGGGGGGATGAGGGGCGGTGAACCCGGTTAATATGACCCGCTAGGGGGTAGCAGAGACAGTCTGCAGGGGGGGCCCCCAGGGACCTTAAGGGCCATTACAAACACACACTAACAACTCTGTATCAAATTAATGCCTCTACGACACCTCACCAATGCGGAACGACAGTACTAACCAACCCGTCGCCGGATGGTCGAAACCCCCACGACTAATGATAGGATCTCCGGCCTTATCGAGCCTCTTGCACAGAGCCAGACAACCTCACACACGGAATCCAATACAAATCGCATCGCTTTTCAAAACATTTTAACCTAAAGGCTCTGGCAGGTACAAGTATTTATGTAGAGGCTCAGCGGTGGGTGGATGTGAGGCTTGTTCGCCGGGCTGGGGAGTGGCAGCCACCAGGGGGCAGCAACTAGTGGATGGCAGCCACCAGGGGCAGCCACCAGGGGGCAGTATCTAGTGGATGGCAGCCACCAGGGGCAGCCACCAGGGGGCAGTATCTAGTGGATGGCAGCCACCAGGGGCAGCCACCAGGGGGCAGCCACCAGGGGGCAGTATCTAGTGGATGGCAGCCACCAGGGGCAGCCACCAGGGGGCAGCCACCAGGGGGCAGTATCTAGTGGATGGCAGCCACCAGGGGCAGCCACTAGGGGGCAGCCACCAGGGGGCAGCCACCAGGGGGCAGTATCTAGTGGATGGCAGCCACCAGGGGCAGCCACCAGGGGCAGCCACCAGGGGGCAGCCACCAGGGGGCATCAACCAGGGGCAGCAACTAGTGGATGGCAGCCACCAGGGGCAGTATCTAGTGGATGGCAGCCACCAGGGGCAGCCACCAGGGGGCAGCCACCAGGGGGCAGTATCTAGTGGATGGCAGCCACCAGGGGCAGCCACCAGGGGGCAGCCACCAGGGGGCAGCCACCAGGGGGCAGTATCTAGTGGATGGCAGCCACCAGGGGCAGCCACCAGGGGGCAGCCACCAGGGGGCAGCCACCAGGGGGCAGCCACCAGGGGGCAGTATCTAGTGGATGGCAGCCACCAGGGGCAGCCACCAGGGGGCAGCCACCAGGGGGCAGTATCTAGTGGATGGCAGCCACCAGGGGCAGCCACCAGGGGGCAGCCACCAGGGGGCAGCCACCAGGGGGCAGTATCTAGTGGATGGCAGCCACCAGGGGCAGCCACCAGGGGGCAGCCACCAGGGGGCAGCCACCAGGGGGCAGTATCTAGTGGATGGCAGCCACCAGGGGCAGCCACCAGGGGGCAGCCACCAGGGGGCAGCCACCAGGGGGCAGTATCTAGTGGATGGCAGCCACCAGGGGCAGCCACCAGGGGGCAGCCACCAGGGGGCAGTATCTAGTGGATGGCAGCCACCAGGGGCAGCCACCAGGGGGCAGCCACCAGGGGGCAGCCACCAGGGGGCAGCAACCAGGGGCAGCAACTAGTGGATGGCAGCCACCAGGGGGCAGCAACTAGTGGATGGCAGCCACCAGGGGGCAGTATCTAGTGGATGGCAGCCACCAGGGGCAGCAACTAGTGGATGGCAGCCACCAGGGGCAGCAACTAGTGGATGGTAGCCACCAGGGGCAGCAACTAGTGGATGGCAGCCACCAGGGGCAGCAACTACTGGATGGCAGCCACCAGGGGGCAGTATCTAGTGGATGGCAGCCACCAGGGGCAGTAACTAGTGGATGGCAGCCACCAGAGGCAGCAACTAGTGGATGGCAGCCACCAGGGGCAGCAACTAGTGGATGGCAGCCACCAGGGGCAGCAACTAGTGGATGGCAGCCACCAGGGGCAGCAACTTGTGGATGGCAGCCACCAGGGGGCAGCAACTAGTGGATGGCAGCCACCAGGGGCAGCAACTAGTGGATGGCAGCCACCAGGGGCAGCAACTAGTGGATGGCAGCCACCAGGGGCAGCAACTAGTGGATGGTAGCCACCAGGGGCAGCAACTAGTGGATGGCAGCCACCAGGGGCAGCAACTACTGGATGGCAGCCACCAGGGGGCAGTATCTAGTGGATGGCAGCCACCAGGGGCAGTAACTAGTGGATGGCAGCCACCAGAGGCAGCAACTAGTGGATGGCAGCCACCAGGGGCAGCAACTAGTGGATGGCAGCCACCAGGGGCAGCAACTAGTGGATGGCAGCCACCAGGGGCAGCAACTTGTGGATGGCAGCCACCAGGGGGCAGCAACTAGTGGATGGCAGCCACCAGGGGCAGCAACTAGTGGATGGCAGCCACCAGGGGCAGCAACTAGTGGATGGCAGCCACCAGGGGCAGCAACTAGTGAATGGCAGCCACCAGGGGCAGCAACTAGTAGATGGCAGCCACCGGGGGGCAGTATCTAGTGGATGGCAGCCACCAGGGGCAGTATCTAGTGGATGGCAGCCACCAGGGGGCAGCAACTAGTGGATGGCAGCCACCAGGGGCAGCAACTAGTGGATGGCAGCCACCAGGGGGCAGCAACTAGTGGATGGCAGCCACCAGGGAGCAGTATCTAGTGGATGGCAGCCACCAGGGGCAGTATCTAGTGGATGGCAGCCTCCAGGGGGCAGTATCTAGTGGATAGCAGCCACCAGGGGGCAGTATCTAGTGGATGGCAGCCACCAGGGGCAGTATCTAGTGGATGGCAGCCACCAAGGGGCAGTATCTAGTGGATGGCAGCCACCAGGGGGCAGTATCTAGTGGATGGCAGCCACCAGGGGGCAGTATCTAGTGGATGGCAGCCACCAGGGGGCAGTATCTAGTGGATGGCAGCCACCAGGGGCAGCAACTAGTGGGTGGCAGCCACCAGGGGCAGCAACTAGTGGATGGCAGGCACCAGGGGGCAGCAACTAGTGGATGGCAGCCAAAGCAGTCTCCGTGGTGTAGTGGTAAGACACTCGCCTGGCGTTCCGCGAGTGCTATGTCATGGGTTCGTATCCTGGCCGGGGAGGATTTACTGGGCGCAATTCCTTAACTGTAGCCTCTGTTTAACGCAACAGTAAAATGTGTACTTGGATGAAAAAACGATTCTTCGCGGCAGGGGAATCGTATTCCAGGGACCTGCCCGAAACGCTACACGTACTAGTGGCTGTACAAGAATGTAACAACTCTTGTATATATCTCAAAAAAAAGGCAGCAACTAGTGGATGGCAGCCACCAGGGGCAGCAACTAGTGGATGGCAGCCACCAGGGGCAGCAACTAGTGGATGGCAGCCACCAGGGGGCAGCAACTAGTGGATGGCAGCCACTAGTGGATGGCAGCAACTAGCGGATGGCAGCCACCAGGGGCAGCAACTAGCGGATGGCAGCCACCAGGGGTAGCAACTAGTGGATGGCAGCCACCAGGGGGCAGCCACTAGTGGATGGCAGCCACTAGTGGATGGCAGCAACTAGCGGATGGCAGCCACCAGGGGCAGCAACTAGTGGGTGGCAGCCACCAGGGGCAGCAACTAGTGGATGGCAGCCACCAGGGGACAGCAACTAGTGGATGGCAGCCACGGGGGCAGCAACTAGTGGATGGCAGCCACCAGGGGCAGCAACTAGTGGATGGCAGCCACCAGGGGCAGCAACTATTGGATGGCAGCCACCAGGGGCAGCAACTAGTGGATGGCAGCCACCAGGGGCAGTATCTAGTGGATGGCAGCCACCAGGGGGCAGTATCTAGTGGATGGCAGCCACCAGGGGGCAGTATCTAGTGGATGGCAGCCACCAGGGGGCAGTATCTAGTGGATGGCAGCCACCAGGGGGCAGTATCTAGTGGATGGCAGCCACCAGGGGCAGCAACTAGTGGGTGGCAGCCACCAGGAGCAGCAACTAGTGGATGGCAGGCACCAAGGGGGCAGCAACTAGTGGATGGCAGCCAAAAGGCAGCAACTAGTGGATGGCAGCCACCAGGGGCAGCAACTAGTGGATGGCAGCCACCAGGGGCAGCAACTAGTGGATGGCAGCCACCAGGGGCAGCAACTAGTGGATGGCAGCCACCAGGGGCAGCAACTAGTGGATGGCAGCCACCAGGGGGCAGCAACTAGTGGATGGCAGCCACTAGTGGATGGCAGCAACTAGCGGATGGCAGCCACCAGGGGCAGCAACTAGCGGATGGCAGCCACCAGGGGCAGCAACTAGTGGATGGCAGCCACCAGGGGGCAGCCACTAGTGGATGGCAGCCACTAGTGGATGGCAGCCACTAGTGGATGGCAGCAACTAGCGGATGGCAGCCACCAGGGGCAGCAACTAGTGGGTGGCAGCCACCAGGGGCAGCAACTAGTGGATGGCAGCCACCAGGGGGCAGCAACTAGTGGATGGCAGCCACGGGGGCAGCAACTAGTGGATGGCAGCCACCAGGGGCAGCAACTATTGGATGGCAGCCACCAGGGGCAGCAACTATTGGATGGCAGCCACCAGGGGCAGCAACTATTGGATGGCAGCCACCAGGGGCAGCAACTAGTGGATGGCAGCCACCAGGGGCAGCAACTAGTGGATGGCAGCCACCAGGGGCAGCAACTAGTGGATGGCAGCCACCAGGGGCAGCAACTAGTGGATGGCAGCCACCAGGGGCAGCAACTAGTGGATGGCAGCCACCAGGGGCAGCAACTAGTGGATGGCAGCCACCAGGGGCAGCAACTAGTGGATGGCAGCCACCAGGGGCAGCAACTAGTGGATGGCAGCCACCAGGGGCAGCAACTAGTGGATGGCAGCCACCAGGGGCAGCAACTAGTGGATGGCAGCCACCAGGGGCAGCAACTAGTGGATGGCAGCCACCAGGGGCAGCAACTAGTGGATGGCAGCCACCAGGGGCAGCAACTAGTGAATGGCAGCCACCAGGGGCAGCAACTAGTGGATGGCAGCCATCAGGGGGCAGCAACTGGTGGATGGCAGCCACCAGGGGCAGCAACTAGTGGATGGCAGCAATAGGGCGGAAGTTCATAGGGAAAGTCCCCTGTCCCTAAGTCCTTAGGGCTCCCCCCCCCCCCTGGGAGGGGAGCCGGTCGGCCGAGCGGGCAGCACACTGGACTTGTGATCCTGTGGTCCCGGGTTCGATCCCGGGCGCCGGCGAGAAACAATGTGAAGAGTTTCTTTCACCCTATGCCCCTGTTACCTAGCAGTAAAATAGGTACCTGGGTGTTAGTCAGCTGTCACGGGCTGCTTCCTGGGGGTGGAGGCCTGGTGGAGGACCGGGCCGCGGGGACACTAAAGCCCCGAAATCATCTCAAGATAACCTCAAGATAAGATGTCCCAATAGACCCTGATTTGCGAACAGGGAGGACAACGGCATCGAGCCAGTCTTCAGGGACTGACGATGACTCCCAGACCCGATTATACAGACTCAGTAAATATTGAGACGTGCACGGAGGGAGATGGCGAAACATCTCATAATGAATGCCATCGGAGCCCGACACCGTAGAACCGCAGAGGGCCAGGGCAGAACGAAGTTCAGAGAGAGAGAAGGGATCATTATAGGGAAGGCGAAGATGAGTGCAGAAATCTAAAGGACGAGATTCAAGGACAGGTTTACGAAGAAGGAAAGATTGGGGAAGATGAAAACCAGAGCTAATAGAAGAAAAGTGCGAACCCAGTTCGGTCGCGACCTTCAACGGGTCAGCTACAAGAGTACCACGGAGGTGTAGGACCAGTAAGACATCGGGAATGAACTTACCCACTATCTTGTGGACACGCTTCCAGATCTGTGGGAGAGGAGTTTCAGACGTAATGGTGGAAACACTCACGATTAGCCGTACGGATGGTCCTACAGGCCACTGCACTCGCCTTCCGAAACAAAACAAAAGAATCAGCCGTCTGCCGGCGGCAGTGTCTCTTCCAGGCTGCACGCTTACAGCGGACAGCCCGAACACAGTCCACCACGGAACGCACTTCCGTGGTCCCCGAGAGGAAGAGCGAAGAACATAGCGGAGGGCAGCATCGAAGATGGTGTCATGAAAAAGGAGGAGAGCGCGAGGGAGAGGCAGAATGGAGAGGTCAGAGAGAGCAGCACGGAGGGTAAATAGGTTCCAGTCTGCCTTAGCAAACTGCCACCTAGGGAAGGAGAGGGGAGGGTGAAAAGAGAAAAAGGTAACAAGGGTGGGGAAATGGTCACTGCCATGGAGGTCATCAAGAACCCGCCACGTGAAACCCTAGTAAATTCTGGGTTCACCAGAATTCAGAAGAGACAGGGAAGAAGAGAGGATGAACGGTTCGAGAAGGCGACCCCGGGTGCTTGGGATGTTTGTCAGAACATCAGGGTGTGTCGACAACTGAAATAACCCAGCAGGAGCACAGGCTCCGGCAAGGAGTCCACTAGGTGTTTAAGATCGGGAAGAGAAAGAGAGACATTTGGGGGGGAGGTAAATGGAACAAACTGTGTACCATTTATGGACCAAGACACGTGCAGCTTTCACTTCTGACTCAAAGAGACAGGTGTCCCAGTACAACACCCTACTGGGCAACAGATACAAGCGTTTCAACGGGAGAAGCAGAACGAGAGCAAACACCACCATGACCGCTGGGAGAGTGATGGACATCAGCCCGCACAGACAGGCGGCGTGGAGAGATAGAGACGGAGGAGAAGGATGGGAAGGAGGATTGAAGGGAGACGAGGAAGGAGACACAGGAGACAAGACAGACTGGGGTAGAAAGAAGGGAAACCCCAGACAGAGAACCATGAGGGGGACCCTTCGGAACAGAATGTAAAGGAAAAAGAGGTGGCGGTGGGCAAGCCTGGAAACGGTTGTGAGACTGAGGAAGGTGGGAAGGACGAGGAGAGGAAGAGAGCAACACTCGAGCATAAGAGACACCAGCGAAAGGGGGGAGACGGTGAACTTGGTGCCTCGCCTTAGGAAAAGACAAACGTTCCCGGTGCTTCAAGTTGAGGACGGCTGCCTCAAGTTTGTAATGTATACATGCGCGGGAGAATGTAGGGTGGGCCTCGCCGCAATCGAGGCAGTGGGCCCGGGGAGAAGTGCTCTCCAACGTAGAGTGACCTTCGTCCCAACACAAGGGACATAGAGAGAGTACTGGAGCATCGGAGATCACCATGCCCAAACCTCCAGCACCTATTACAGAGCCGAGGAGAGGGAATGTACTCCTGGACGGAGCAGCTGGCACCAGCAAGAATGACAGAGGGCGGAAGGGTCCTACCATCAAAGTTGTGAAGGCTGACGGCGACGATCACGAGGGGGACGAATAAACGTGTTTTCCTGGAGGACAGAATGGCCCTGGGCTTCGAGGATATGCCGAATATCTTCGTGGCAGTCCTGGAAATTCCTAACACCGATTGCAACATGGGGTGGGAGAACAGTGCCAACACTGGCATTCAACTGAGCGTTCTTGGAGACCCGAACAAGGGTCTTGCAAAGGCAGGATAAGGCGGCCAAGCGGGTGGCTGCATCCTGAGAAGGAGCAGCAATGACACGTGTACCGAGACAGGTGGGGTTGAAAGTAACTGACGCATCTACTGAATCAACGAGGAACCTATGGAGGGAGAAGTCGTCAGGAGGTGTAGAATCCAGAGGGAGATCAAAGCATTTGGCCCACGAAGTGGGACCAAACAAGGCTTGGTACGCATCAGTATGGAAAGGGATCGAGCAAGCGCGGCTGAGGCGTGGATGGCGTTGAGAACCCCCAGAGAGAGGTTAAAAGGCGTAGTAGTCACAATGAGAGACTGAGCCGTGCCAGGGGACGAGGTGGTCACAATTCGGGGCTTGTGACTCGACCCAACCACAGAGGAGAGAGGGGAGCTGGGGGAAGTAGTCAGGAGGGTCAAAGGAGGAGCAAGGTCGGGGCCCAATGCAGCGGGGGCTACAGAGCCCAGTCTTCCAACACAGTCCGACTCGGGGGCTTGGTCGCCCACCCCACGAACCCGAGAAGGGACAAGAGGAATGAGACATAAAATGAGAGGAAAAAAGTTCATTCACGAATGTGCCCCCACACTCACCACGGAGCCACAATTAAAGGCAGGACACCCAACATGAGACATGTTGCCGATCCCCAGGGGTGCGTCGTGAGTATACGCCCCACAAACGCCACCTTAAGAACCATCAGTCCGTCGAGATCGGGTTCAGTGACAAAAGGAGGATTGAAAACAAAAGCGTCCCCTCGCTCGCAACGTCAAGGTACCTCAATTCTACGGGTGCAAGAGTATGCCTCCTCAAACACCCGGGCGTCAAAACAAAAGAAGGCCGTAAGAATAATCAAAACAGGCAAAAGGTCGGCAGGAAATGACAATTAGAAAGGAGAAGAGGGGTTGGGGAGAAAACGAAGCACAAGGAAAAGGAAAAGTTGCCTGGCAGAATTCGAGAGAACAGCAGCAGGAGCATAAGGCTACAAAAGGACAGAGGACTGTCCCACGGAGCATCACACTCCGGCAGCCGCCCACGAAGCCCTCTCACGGCGGCAACGGACAAGACAGAGAGGGCGTAGGGCCTCTTAAGCCGACCCTTAAACATCCGTCCTCAGACAACAAAATCCTCCCATACCTGGAGAGGGTTTCAAGAGTTCTTCTACTCCCCGAGCCCAGCTCAGGGCTAGGCTTGACTTGTGATCAATTTGTTTATGATACACATATTGTCTCTATTGCCATTATTACCTAAAACTAACGTGAGATATACACAAATAATGTAGGTATTTCTCAATGTGTATATAGCAAGATAATTGTTTAATCATGGTATATAATTGTTTCTTAGTGTAAATTATTTCTCAGTTATAAGATGATTTTATCAGTGTATGTACAATTGGGGGGATATATTTCTGAGTATATACAGTGAGAGAATGTATTTGCATTTGAGAATGTATGAATGTATTCAAGTGATTAAGAAATATATCCTCCCTCTTATGTATAAATACGAAACATTTTTATAATCAAGTATTTTCTATATATTACATTAATTGGAACGAAATTGAGCAAACGATACTGTTTAGTCCTGAAACTTAATTGTTTAAGTTATATGTAACTTGAATATGTTTACATACGCATGTCAACAAAACTTAATTGTTTACATGTAAACAAAAGGGGTCACACGACAGAGCCCTGAGGCACTCCACTTACAGTAGTCTCCTACTCGATCTTAACCTCACATATGCTAACTCTGCTTTTTTTATATAACCAATAACCCAAATCCAACTTAGAATACCTCTTACCTCCCCCCCCCCCAACCTTCCCAAATACCATGTACCTCTAACTTTCTAAGGAATCTCTCTTGAGGAGTAGTATCAAAACCTTTGGAGGTGTCATTGTATATAATGTTCAAAGAATTTTCACTGTAAGATTGTAAAACTGTAAAGTTTAATTTAAACTAGACACAATTTGATAAGCACAAGCAGCCTTTATTAAAGTCAGTAATTATCAAAAGAAGGCACCAAACAGGGAAGGCTTTGTAGCATCATCAAATGTCCAGAATATTCAGATGGCGCTAAATATCACTAAGAATCCCTTATTAAAGCCGCGTTGTAAAACCTTTATTAATCAATAATTTTTTTCAAGATGCACACGCATAGAGTTTGTGATTTATGAGTCTAGCCATTTTTCTTGACTAAGCGTTAAGCTAATTGGACGATAACTCGACGTAAGTGTCTTGTCTGCTTTTTAGACAATCAGCACCAACTTTTCCAACCCTCCACGACTCCCGTACGCTGCTCAATTCTAATGATTTATTATATATGGAAGACAGAGGTACAAGTAATAGGGTGAACAACCCAGCGGGTTTTCTTCCTATTGGGGAGTGTTGTACATGCTGCTATGGCCTCGTAGGGGCCTCGTAGCCTGGTGGATAGCGCCCAGGATTCGTAATTCTGTGGCGCGGGTTCGATTCCCGCACGAGGCAGAAGCAAATGGGCAAAGTTTCTTTCACCCTGAATGCCCCTGTTACCTAGCAGTAAATAGGTACCTGGGTGTTAGTCAGCTGTCACGGGCTGCTTCCTGGGGGTGGAGGCCTGGTCGAGGACCGGGCCGCGGGGACACTAAAGCCCCGAAATCATCTCAAGATAACCTCAAGATGGCGGTGTGTCCACTCACAGGATGAGTGACGCTGCCCAATACTGTCACTATGGTGGTGTGTCCACTCACAGGATGAGTGACGCTGCCCAATACTGTCACTATGGCGGTGTGTTCACTCACAGGATGAGTGACGCTGCCCAATACTGTCACTATGGCGGTGTGTTCACTCACAAGATGAGTGGCGCTGCCCAATACTGTCACTATGGCGGTGTGTTCACTCACAAGATGAGTGGCGCTGCCCAATACTGTCACTATGGCGGTGTGTCCACTCACAGGATGAGTGACGCTGCCCAATACTGTCACTATGGTGGTGTGTCCACTCACAGGATGAGTGGCGCTGCCCAATACTGTCACTATGGCGGTGTGTCCACTCACAGGATGAGTGGCGCTGCCCAATACTGTCACTATGGCGGTGTGTCCACTCACAGGATGAGTGACGCTGCCCAATACTGTCACTATGGCGGTGTGTCCACTCACAGGATGAGTGACGCTGCCCAATACTGTCACTATGGCGGTGTGTCCACTCACAGGATGAGTGGCGCTGCCCAATACTGTCACTATGGCGGTGTGTCCACTCACAGGATGAGTGGCGCTGCCCAATACTGTCACTATGGCGGTGTGTCCACTCACAGGATGAGTGGCGCTGCCCAATACTGTCACTATGACGGTGTGTCCACTCACAGGATGAGTGGCGCTGCCCAATACTGTCACTATGGCGGTGTGTCCACTCACAAGATGAGTGGCGCTGCCCAATACTGTCACTATGGCGGTGTGTCCACTCACAAGATGAGTGGCGCTGCCCAATACTGTCACTATGGCGGTGTGTCCACTCACAAGATGAGTGGCGCTGCCCAATACTGTCACTATGGCGGTGTGTCCACTCACAGGATGAGTGGCGCTGCCCAATACTGTCACTATGGCGGTGTGTCCACTCACAGGATGAGTGGCGCTGCCCAATACTGTCACTATGGCGGTGTGTTCACTCACAGGATGAGTGGCGCTGCCCAATACTGTCACTATGGCGGTGTGTCCACTCACAGGATGAGTGGCGCTGCCCAATACTGTCACTATGGCGGTGTGTCCACTCACAGGATGAGTGGCGCTGCCCAATACTGTCACTATGGCGGTGTGTCCACTCACAGGATGAGTGGCGCTGCCCAATACTGTCACTATGGTGGTGTGTCCACTCACAGGATGAGTGACGCTGCCCAATACTGTCACTATGGCGGTGTGTCCACTCACAGGATGAGTGGCGCTGCCCAATACTGTCACTATGGCGGTGTGTCCACTCACAGGATGAGTGGCGCTGCCCAATACTGTCACTATGGCGGTGTGTCCACTCACAGGATGAGTGGTGCTGCCCAATACTGTCACTATGGCGGTGTGTTCACTCACAGGATGAGTGACGCTGCCCAATACTGTCACTATGGCGGTGTGTTCACTCACAGGATGAGTGGCGCTGCCCAATACTGTCACTATGGCGGTGTGTCCACTCACAGGATGAGTGGCGCTGCCCAATACTGTCACTATGGCGGTGTGTCCACTCACAGGATGAGTGGTGCTGCCCAATACTGTCACTATGGCGGTGTGTTCACTCACAGGATGGGTGGCGCTGCCCAATACTGTCACTATGGCGGTGTGTCCACTCACAGGATGAGTGACGCTGCCCAATACTGTCACTATAGCGGTGTGTCCACTCACAGGATGAGTGGCGCTGCCCAATACTGCCACTATGGCGGTGTGTTCACTCACAGGATGAGTGGCGCTGCCCAATACTGTCACTATGGCGGTGTGTCCACTCACAGGATGAGTGGCGCTGCCCAATACTGTCACTATGACGGTGTGTCCACTCACAGGATGAGTGGCGCTGCCCAATACTGTCACTATGGCGGTGTGTCCACTCACAGGATGAGTGGCGCTGCCCAATACTGTCACTATGACGGTGTGTCCACTCACAGGATGAGTGGCGCTGCCCAATACTGTCACTATAGCGGTGTGTCCACTCACAGGATGAGTGGCGCTGCCCAATACTGCCACTATGGCGGTGTGTTCACTCACAGGATGAGTGGCGCTGCCCAATACTGTCACTATGGCGGTGTGTCCAGTCACAGGATGAGTGACGCTGCCCAATACTGCCACTATGGCGGTGTGTTCACTCACTGGATGAGTGGCGCTGCCCAATACTGTCACTATGGCGGTGTGTCCACTCACAGGATGAGTGGCGCTGCCCAATACTGTCAATATGGCGGTGTGTCCACTCACAGGATGAGTGGCGCTGCCCAATACTGTCACTATGGCGGTGTGTCCACTCACAGGATGAGTGGCGCTGCCCAATACTGTCACTATGGCGGTGTGTCCACTCACAGGATGAGTGACGCTGCCCAATAAACTCGTCCCTCGGGGCAAAATTAACAAATTAAATCTCTAAGAACCCTGGTAAATACTATCCTTGGGACATATTATTGTCGAACACATCCTCGTTCCTACCATAGCAAATACCCTTTACATCTACTGAGAAGCAGGCAAAGGAGGAGCCGGTCGGCCGAGCGGACAGCACGCCGGACTTGTGATCCTGTGGTCCTGGGTTCGATCCCAGGCGCCGGCGAGAAACAATGGGCAGAGTTTCTTTCACCCTATGCCCCCTGTTACCTAGCAGTAAAATAGGTACCTGGGTGTTAGTCAGCTGTCACGGGCTGCTTCCTGGGAGTGGAGGCCTGGTCGAGGACCGGGCCGCGGGGACACTAAAAAGCCCCCGAAATCATCTCAAGATAACCTCAAGATAAGGATATGATGCCATTGTTCGACAATAACTTGGATTTAAGCGGAACCTTCCTGGTACGGGTCAACAGGCTCCCTGATGACTGGCAGCCGCACTTCAGTGCTGAAGTGTCAAGGGTTCTGAACACAGGGAAATAAAGCAGAGGTCACATCAAGCACAATGTTACTGATACTGCAAAATACAATGTGAAATATATCACTCGAAATAAAGCGCTTAAAGCAAATGAAATATGGTCAGTATAGGTGGACCAAACTCTCACAAGTCGAGCCTGGCCTCGGGCCGGGCTTGGGGAGTAGAAGAACTCCCAGAACCCCATCAACCAGGTAACCAGGTATAGGTGTTAAAGATTCGTAATTATCAATTATCGATAAAGAACTCTGCCATATACCATATATATATATATATATAATAAAAAAATATAATAAATCAAAAATAAAAAAGGAAGGGGGTGGTAGGAGAAAAGCACACAGAAACTGTATTGGAGGGGATCTAAACATTCCCTCTAATGCGTTATGCGTGGTTTCCTCCGAGGCTATGGGTCCCCCTTCTTCCAGCTAGAGGTGGTACTCCCTTCCATATTATAATATATATATATATATATATATATATATATATATATATATATATATATATATATATATGATGTATATATTGCAGACCTGGCATAGAATTCTTGCCAATTCACAGGTCTCAGTTGTTGATTCATGGTAATGAACTATCGAAACAATGCCTTTCAAGACGACAACTTAACCCAAATCCCCTTGACAACCTCCTCATCCCAGCCAATCCCAACCTTGGTGGGACTCTACGTGAGGTAGAAAAACTCCCTCACTTCTTCCTCAACTCTTCTTGCTATTGTTAACTGGAATATATTTCTTAGTTCATCACTAGAACAAAGAGGCAGACAATAGCCTTGTTCCCATTGTTGGACAAATTGTTGACCATCCTGTCTCTTATACAATTGTGTGTGTGTGCTGTATATAAGACCTGGGGCCGGATTCACGAAAGCAGTTACGCAAGCACTTACGAACCTGGGGCCAGATTCACGAAGCAGTTACGCAAGCACTTACGAACCTGTCCATCTTTTCTCAATCTTTGGCGGCTTTGTTTACAATTATTAAACAGTTAATGAGCTCCGAAGCACCAGGAGGCTGTTTATAACAATAACAACAGTTGATTGGCAAGTTTTCATGCTTGTAAACTGTTTAATAAATGTAACCAAAGCCGTCAAAGATTGAGGAAAGATGTACACGTTCGTAAGTGCTTGCGTAACTGCTTTCGTGAATCTGGCCCCAGGCTGCGTGGACCTGTCACTCCAACACACCAGGTGGGGACCAGCCTGCGGCCTGCAGTCCCACACAATACCTTCCTTTGTGGAGAGTGAAATAAAGAAAGAGCGTCTCCTTGTTGTAGCCTCTACTGAGAGAGCCATGATCTCAGGGCTCAGTAACCCACCTCCCCCAAACCTACCTACCACAGAGAGTACTTCAAACAAGGGTCTCCAGCTTGACCAACTTTCCCTCCGTCAACAAAGACCTGTCGTGGGGGAGGGAGGCGGGGGAGGTTCCCGTCACTCCTGCTGGGAGAACCGCTTTGGCTTCAGTGATCGTAGGTGTATGTTGACCAAACCACACACTAGAAAGTAAAGGGACGACGACGTTTCGGTCCGTCCTGGAATATTCTCAAGTCAATTGTTGATCTTCCTATTAACATTCTCCACAATAGACTTGAAAATGGTCCAGGACAGGACCGAAACGTCGTCGTCCCTTCACCTTCTAGTGTGTGGTCTGGTCAACATACTTCAGCCACGTTATTGTGACTCCTCGTCTGCGTATGTGTATGTCTCTTCACCTCACTGACTTAAGACCAGGAATTAGCAGGTGTAGAGCGGGGAACAGAAAACACAATGGTAAAACTTTCAATCTCATTGAAAGTTTTAAAATATTGGACAATTTGGATAATGTTGATCCTGACAATTTCTTCAAAAGGGTCAGATGTAACACAAACAAGGAGCAACGGGTGCAACTCAACAAGCCACAATGTAGGACTGTGAACAGGAGAGGCTTTTTCACCCACATGGTTAATAACCCATGGAACCGCCTACCCGCCCAAGCCGTAAATGCCAAAACTCTTAAACTTTAAAAACCAACTGGAAAAAGTAAGTAATTATCAAAAGAAGGCACCAAACCGGTTAGGCTATGTAGCACCATCAAACAACTGGAAAAAAAATCAAGCTAAATAGGAGGACCTTTGACAAGCCGGCGTCTTCCTGTCCTCGTCGAAGCCACTAATGTGTTAATGGCCCGCGGGTAAAATGTATATACAATGATAACCATATATTCGCTTAAGACCAGCATATATCAGAATATAAAATATATATTAAGAATATAGAAGGTTAAGGTTTCGCAACACTTATAAGATATACTTTGTCAAATGGCAAACCCTCTCGGCTTTAGCCTTTCTCTTAACGTCTTTGAATATCAATTTGAAGTAAACTCATCATCCCTAGACAGTTGGTAAACAAATACTCGCCCTCAACTATTTCAGGGCGAGTATTTACAAGATAAACTCAATACCCATGTAAACTTCGAGGTTCTCTGAGACTGCGCACTCTGACACACCCCGCAGGAGGCTCCACGATCACTTCTACTCTGGTCCTCAAGCAACATCACCCAAGACGTTATACTTCAGAGTTTATCCTTGTCTTCCTGGAGCTACGAACGACGCGACCTCCCTGTGTAAGCCGTAAGAGTACACTGATACCTCTCGGGGAACGCGCCCCCCAGCTCAGGAACGTCACGTGACCTCAAGTCTTTCCCTGATTGGTCACGCCGACCAACACCCCGCCAATCATCGCCTTCACATCCGGGAATTTCGGTGCCGTCGCGTCGAGTATTTCTCGGCGGGAAAAAATCCGCTCCTGGGTCTGGGTGACCTGCCATCTTTGCTGTAGAGCTCTTAAGCTCTGCCTCCTCCCCACCGAACTTTAAACTGAAATAATTCAAAATTGAAATGTCTTGCCTCACTCCGAATATAATAAAATGAAATTGGCTTAATTCTAGTCAATGGGTGACCCGCCATCTTTGCTGTAGAGCTCTTAAGCTCTGCCTCCTCCCCACCGAACTTTAAACTGAAATAATTCAAAATTGAAATGTCTTGCCTCACTCCGAATATAATAAAATGAAATTGGCTTAATTCTAGTCAATGGGTGACCCGCCATCTTTGCTGTAGAGCTCTTAAGCTCTGCCTCCTCCCCACCGAACTTTAAACTGAAATAATTCAAAATTGAAATGTCTTGCCTCACTCCGAATATAATAAAACTAAATTCGCTTAATTCTTTGTCAATGTACAGGCACGAGGAAGAGTTAACAGGTGGAGTAAGTGTATGTAAATCATCGGTATTCGTAACACAGCACAACATGCCTCTAGCACATCATGCCTCACGCACACATGGCTCTGGCACAACATGCCTCTAGCACAACATGCCTCTAGCACAACATGCCTCTAGCACAACATGCCTCACGCACACATGGCTCTGGCACAACATGCCTCTAGCACAACATGCCTCTAGCACAACATGCCTCTAGCACAACATGCCTCACGCACACATGGCTCTGGCACAACATGCCTCTAGCACAACATGCCTCTAGCACAACATGCCTCTAGCACAACATGCCTCTAGCACAACATGCCTCTAGCACAACATGCCTCTAGCACAACATGCCTCTAGCACAACATGCCTCTAGCACAACATGCCTCTAGCACAACATGCCTCTAGCACAACATGCCTCTAGCACAACATGCCTCTAGCACAACATGCCTCTAGCACAACATGCCTCTAGCACAACATGCCTCTAGCACAACATGCCTCTAGCACAACATGCCTCTAGCACAACATGCCTCTAGCACAACATGCCTCTAGCACAACATGCCACAACATACCTCTAGCACAACATGCCTCTAGCACAACATGCCTCTAGCACAACATGCCTCTAGCACAACATGCCTCTAGCACAACATGCCTCTAGCACAACATGCCTCTAGCACAACATGCCTCTAGCACAACATGCCACAACATACCTCTAGCACAACATGCCTCTAGCACAACATGCCTCTAGCACAACATGCCTCTAGCACAACATGCCTCTAGCACAACATGCCTCTGGCACAACATGCCTCTAGCACAACATGCCTCTAGCACAACATGCCACAACATACCTCTAGCACAACATGCCTCTAGCACAACATGCCTCTAGCACAACATGCCTCTAGCACAACATGCCTCTAGCACAACATGCCTCTAGCACAACATGCCACAACATACCTCTAGCACAACATGCCTCTAGCACAACATGCCTCTAGCACAACATACCTCTAGCACAACATGCCTCTAGCACAACATACCTCTAGCACAACATGCCACAACATACCTCTAGCACAACATGCCACAACATACCTCTAGCACAACATGCCTCTAGCACAACATGCCTCTAGCACAACATGCCACAACATACCGCTAGCACAACATGCCACAACATACCTCTAGCACAACATGCCACAACATACCTCTAGCACAACATGCCTCTAGCACAACATGCCACAACATACCGCTAGCACAACATGCCACAACATACCTCTAGCACAACATGCCACAACATACCTCTAGCACAACATGCCACAACATACCTCTAGCACAACATGCCACAACATACCTCTAGCACAACATACCTCTAGCACAACATGCCACAACATACCTCTAGCACAACATGCCTCAACATGCCTCTAGCACAACATGCCTCAACATACCTCTAGCACAACATGCCTCTAGCACAACATGCCTCAACATACCTCTAGCACATCATGCCACAACATGCCTCTAGCACAACATGCCTCTAGCACAACATACCTCTAGCACAACATGCCTCTAGCACAACATACCTCTAGCAAAACATGCCTCTAGCACAACATGCCTCTAGCACAACATACCACAACATGCCTCTAGCACAACATGCTACAACATGGCTCTAGCACAACATACCTCTAGCACAACATACCTCTAGCACAACATGCCACAACATACCTCCAGCACAACATGCCACATCATACCTCTAGCACAACATGCCACAACATACCTCTAGCACAACATGCCTCTCGCACAACATGCCTCTAGCACAACATGCCACATCATACCTCTAGCACAACATGCCACAACATACCTCTAACACAACATGCCTCTAGCACAACATGCCACAACATACCTCTAGCACAACATGCCTCTAGCACAACATGCCTCTAGCACAAAATGCCTCTAGCACAACATGCCCCAACATGCCTCTAGCACAACATGCCACAACATGCCTCTAGCACAACATGCCTCTAGCACAACATGCCACAACATGCCTCTAGCACAACATGCCACAACATGCCTCTAGCACAACATGCCACAACATGCCACAACATGCCTCTAGCACAACATGCCACAACATGCCTCTAGCACAACATGCCACAACATGCCTCTAGCACAACATGCCACAACATGCCTCTAGAACAACATGCCACAACATGCCTCTAGCACAACATGCCACAACATGCCTCTAGCACAACATGCCACAACATGCCTCTAGCACAAAATGCCACAACATGCCTCTAGCACAACATGCCTCTAGCACAACATGCCACAACATGCCTCTAGCACAACATGCCACAACATGCCTCTAGCACAACATGCCACAACATGCCTCTAGCACAACATGCCTCTAGCACAACATGCCTCAACATACCTCTAGCACAACATGCCACAACATATCTCTAGCACAACATACCTCTTGCACAACATGCCTCTAGCACAACATGCCTCTAGCACAACATGCCTCTAGCACAACATACCACAACATACCTCTAGCACAACATACCTCTTGCACAACATGCCTCTAGCACAACATGCCTCTAGCACAACATGCCTCTAGCACAACATACCTCTAGCACAACATGCCACAACATACCTCTTGCACAACATGCCTCTAGCACAACATGCCTCTAGCACAACACGCCTCTAGCACATCATGCCACAACATGCCTCTAGCACAACATGCCACTAGCACAACATGCCACAACATGCCTCTAGCACAACATGCCACAACATACCTCTAGCACAACATGCCACAACATACCTCTTGCACAACATGCCTCTAGCACAACATGCCTCTAGCACAACATGCCTCTAGCACAACATGCCTCTAGCACAACATGCCTCTAGCACAACATGCCTCTAGCACAACATGCCACAACATACCTCTAGCACAACATGCCACAACATACCTCTTGCACAACATGCCTCTAGCATAACATGCCTCTAGCACAACATGCCTCTAGCACAACATGCCTCTAGCTCAACATACCACAACATACCTCTAGCACAACATGCCACAACATACCTCTTGCACAACATGCCTCTAACACAACATGCCTCTAGCACAACATGCCTCTAGCACAACATGCCTCTAACACAACATGCCTCTAGCACAACATGTCTCTAGCACAACATGCCTCTAACACAACATGCCTCTAACACAACATGCCTCTAGCACAACATGCCTCTAGCACAACATGCTTCTAACACAACATGCCTCTAGCACAACATGCCTCTAGCACAACATGCCTCTAGCACAACATGCCTCTAGCACAACATGCCTCTAGCACAACATGCCTCTAGCACAACATGCCTCTAACACAACATGCCTCTAGCACAACATGCCTCTAGCACAACATGCCTCTAGCACAACATGCCTCTAGCACAACATGCCTCTAGCACAACATGCCTCTAGCACAACACATAACGTGCAGGTAAAAATTTAGTGGCTTAAAATAGGAGTAAAATTAAAGATAATTGTCTTTACAGTCTGAAACATTATTGCAAACGTGACGTCAGACACGAGACCCTGTGTTGCAGGCCACCTGTGTTGCAGGGCACCTGTGTTGCAGACCACCTGTGTTGCAGGGCACCTGTGTTGCAGCCCCACCTGTGTTGCAGGCCACCAGTGATGCAGGCCACCTGTGTTGCAGACCACCAGTGTTGCTGGCCACCTGTGTTGCAGACAACCTGTGTTGCAGGCCACCTGTGTTGCAGACCACCTGTGTTGCAGGCCACCTGTGTTGCAGGGCACCTGTGTTGCAGACCACCTGTGTTGCAGGCCACCAGTGTTGCAGGCCACCTGTGTTGCAGACAACCTGTGTTGCTGGCCACCTGTGTTGCAGACCACCTGTGTTGCAGGCCACCTGTGTTGCAGACAACCTGTGTTGCTGGCCACCTGTGTTGCAGGGCACCTGTGTTGCAGACCACCTGTGTTGCAGGCCACCTGTGTTGCAGACCACCAGTGTTGCAGGGCACCTGTGTTGCAGACCACCAGTGTTGCAGGGCACCTGTGTTGCAGACCACCAGTGTTGCAGGGCACCTGTGTTGCAGACCACCTGTGTTGCAGACCACCAGTGTTGCAGGGCACCTGTGTTGCAGACCACCTGTGTTGCAGGCCACCAGCGTTGCAGGCCACCAGTGTTGCAGGCCACCAGTGTTGCAGGGCACCTGTGTTGCAGGGCACCTGTGTTGCAGACCACCTGTGTTGCAGACCACCTGTGTTGCAGACCACCTGTGTTGCAGGCCACCAGTGTTGCAGGCCACCCGTGTTGCAGGCCACCCGTGTTGCAGGCCACCTGTGTTGCAGGCCACCTGTGTTGCAGGCCACCTGTGTTGCAGGCCACCTGTGTTGCAGGCCACCTGTGTTGCAGGCCACCTGTGTTGCAGGCCACCTGTGTTGCAGGCCACCTGTGTTGCAGGCCACCTGAGTTGCAGGCCACCTGTGTTGCTGGCCACCTGTGTTGCAGGCCACCTGTGTTGCAGGCCACCTGTCTGGCAGGCCAACAGTGTTGCAGGCCACCTGTGTTGTAGGCCACCTGTGTTGCAGGCCACCTGTGTTGCAGGCCACCTGAGTTGCAGGCCAACAGTGTTGCAGGCCACCTGTGTTGCAGGGCACCTGTGTTGCAGGGCACCTGTGTTGCAGGCCACCTGTGTTGCAGGCCACCTGTGTTGCAGGCCACCAGTGTTACAGGCCACCTGTGTTGCATGGCACCTGTGTTGCAGACCACCTGTGTTGCAGGCCACCTGTGTTGCAGGCCACCTGTGTTGCAGACAACCTGTGTTGCAGACAACCTGTGTTGCAGACAACCTGTGTTGCAGGCCACCTGTGTTGCAGGCCACCTGTGTTGCAGACAACCTGTGTTGCAGACAACCTGTGTTGCAGGCCACCTGTGTTGCAGGCCACCAGTGTTGCAGGCCACCTGTGTTGCAGGGCACCTGTGTTGCAGATCACCTGTGTTGCAGGCCACCAGTGTTGCAGACCACCTGTGTTGCAGGGCACCTGTGTTGCAGACCACCTGTGTTGCAGGGCACCTGTGTTGCAGACCACCTGTGTTGCAGGGCACCTGTGTTGCAGGGCACCTGTGTTGCAGGGCACCTGTGTTGCAGGGCACCTGTGTTGCAGACCACCTGTGTTGCAGGGCACCTGTGTTGCAGACCACCTGTGTTGCAGGCCACCAGTGTTGCAGGCCACCTGTGTTGCAGACCACCTGTATTGCTGGCCACCTGTGTTGCAGGCCACCTGTGTTGCTGGCCACCTGTGTTGCAGGCCACCTGTGTTGCTGGCCACCTGTGTTGCAGGCCACCTGTGTTGCAGGCCACCTGTGTTGCAGGCCACCTGTGTTGCTGGCCACCTGTGTTGCAGACCACCAGTGTTGCAGACCACCAGTGTTGCAGACCACCTGTGTTGCAGGGCACCTGTGTTGCAGACCATCAGTGTTGCAGACCACCAGTGTTGCAGGCCACCTGTGTTGCAGGCCACCTGTGTTGCAGGGCACCTGTGTTGCAGACCACCTGTGTTGCAGACCACCTGTGTTGCAGACCACCTGTGTTGCAGACCACCTGTGTTGCAGGCCACCACTGTTGCAGGCCACCTGTGTTGCAGACCACCGGTGTTGTTTGTTGTTCATAACATATAACTGCATGGGACAAAACTGGCTGACCCCTCACAGTGTTCAAGAGAGAACTATCAACATCAGAGGCCCGAGACTGTTCAACACGCTTCCACTACACATAAGGGACATAACTGGCCGACCCCTCACAGTGTTCAAGAGAGAACTATCAACATCAGAGGCCCGAGACTGTTCAACACGCTTCCACTACACATAAGGGACATAACTGGCCGACCCCTCACAGTGTTCAAGAGAGAACTATCAACATCAGAGGCCCGAGACTGTTCAACACGCTTCCACTACACATAAGGGACATAACTGGCCGACCCCTCACAGTGTTCAAGAGAGAACTATCAACATCAGAGGCCCGAGACTGTTCAACACGCTTCCACTACACATAAGGGACATAACTGGCCGACCCCTCACAGTGTTCAAGAGAGAACTATCAACATCAGAGGCCCGAGACTGTTCAACACGCTTCCACTACACATAAGGGACATAACTGACCGACCCCTCACAGTGTTCAAGAGAGAACTATCAACATCAGAGGCCCGAGACTGTTCAACACGCTTCCACTACACATAAGGGACATAACTGGCCGACCCCTCACAGTGTTCAAGAGAGAACTATCAACATCAGAGGCCCGAGACTGTTCAACACGCTTCCACTACACATAAGGGACATAACTGGCCGACCCCTCACAGTGTTCAAGAGAGAACTATCAACATCAGAGGCCCGAGACTGTTCAACACGCTTCCACTACACATAAGGGACATAACTGGCCGACCCCTCACAGTGTTCAAGAGAGAACTATCAACATCAGAGGCCCGAGACTGTTCAACACGCTTCCACTACACATAAGGGGCATAACTGACCGACCCCTCACAGTGTTCAAGAGAGAACTATCAACATCAGAGGCCCGAGACTGTTCAACACGCTTCCACTACACATAAGGGACATAACTGGCCGACCCCTCACAGTGTTCAAGAGAGAACTATCAACATCAGAGGCCCGAGACTGTTCAACACGCTTCCACTACACATAAGGGACATAACTGGCCGACCCCTCACAGTGCTCAAGAGAGAACTATCAACATCAGAGGCCCGAGACTGTTCAACACGCTTCCACTACACATAAGGGACATAACTGGCCGACCCCTCACAGTGTTCAAGAGAGAACTATCAACATCAGAGGCCCGAGACTGTTCAACACGCTTCCACTACACATAAGGGACATAACTGGCCGACCCCTCACAGTGTTCAAGAGAGAACTATCAACATCAGAGGCCCGAGACTGTTCAACACGCTTCCACTACACATAAGGGACATAACTGGCCGACCCCTCACAGTGTTCAAGAGAGAACTATCAACATCAGAGGCCCGAGACTGTTCAACACGCTTCCACTACACATAAGGGACATAACTGGCCGACCCCTCACAGTGTTCAAGAGAGAACTATCAACATCAGAGGCCCGAGACTGTTCAACACGCTTCCACTACACATAAGGGACATAACTGGCCGACCCCTCACAGTGTTCAAGAGAGAACTATCAACATCAGAGGCCCGAGACTGTTCAACACGCTTCCACTACACATAAGGGACATAACTGGCCGACCCCTCACAGTGTTCAAGAGAGAACTATCAACATCAGAGGCCCGAGACTGTTCAACACGCTTCCACTACACATAAGGGACATAACTGGCCGACCCCTCACAGTGCTCAAGAGAGAACTATCAACATCAGAGGCCCGAGACTGTTCAACACGCTTCCACTACACATAAGGGACATAACTGGCCGACCCCTCACAGTGTTCAAGAGAGAACTATCAACATCAGAGGCCCGAGACTGTTCAACACGCTTCCACTACACATAAGGGACATAACTGGCCGACCCCTCACAGTGTTCAAGAGAGAACTATCAACATCAGAGGCCCGAGACTGTTCAACACGCTTCCACTACACATAAGGGACATAACTGGCCGACCCCTCACAGTGTTCAAGAGAGAACTATCAACATCAGAGGCCCGAGACTGTTCAACACGCTTCCACTACACATAAGGGACATAACTGGCCGACCCCTCACAGTGTTCAAGAGAGAACTATCAACATCAGAGGCCCGAGACTGTTCAACACGCTTCCACTACACATAAGGGACATAACTGGCCGACCCCTCACAGTGTTCAAGAGAGAACTATCAACATCAGAGGCCCGAGACTGTTCAACACGCTTCCACTACACATAAGGGACATAACTGGCCGACCCCTCACAGTGTTCAAGAGAGAACTATCAACATCAGAGGCCCGAGACTGTTCAACACGCTTCCACTACACATAAGGGACATAACTGGCCGACCCCTCACAGTGTTCAAGAGAGAACTATCAACATCAGAGGCCCAAGACTGTTCAACACGCTTCCACTACACATAAGGGACATAACTGGCCGACCCCTCACAGTGTTCAAGAGAGAACTATTAACATCAGAGGCCCGAGACTGTTCAACACGCTTCCACTACACATAAGGGACATAACTGGCCGACCCCTCACAGTGTTCAAGAGAGAACTATCAACATCAGAGGCCCGAGACTGTTCAACACGCTTCCACTACACATAAGGGACATAACTGGCCGACCCCTCACAGTGTTCAAGAGAGAACTTGATAAACACCTCCAAAGGATACCTGATCAACCAGGCTGTGACTCATACGTCAGGCTGCGAGCAGCCGCGTCCAACAGCCTGGTTGATCAGTCCAGCAACCAGCAGGCCTGGACGATAACCGGGGCCCCGGGGATGCTAAGCTCCGAAACCACCAGAAGGTAAGGATCTTGTCAAACTCCAGTTGTCAAGACAAATGGCTGCTGGAGTTCAATCCCAACAAGTGCAAGGTAATGAGGCTAGGTAAGGGAGAGAGGAGACCAGAAGGCAGCTACAGGAATCAGAAATCGAGACGGATATTGAAGTGGATATTATTCCGCCATTAACACCAGACACACACACAAACAGGATAACATCAGCAGGATATGTGACACTGGCTAATATAAAAACCTCAATTAGGAACCTGAATTAAGACGCCTTCAAGAGCCATCTACGCAACATTATACTCGACCAATACTGGAATACGCAGCACCGGCACGGATCACCATTAATAGTTCGAGCCCCGTCTACCCTTTCTGTCTGAATCTTTCTCTCTCTTCCACCAGATTCCTTCCCATGTAGGCTTAGGGAGCCCCTTCCAGCATGTAACCAGGCCTTACTTTCCCGCCTCCCTTTCCCTCAATGAAAGGGAAGGGGCCCCTTCCCTCCCATCTCCCCCTTCCTCCCCTTCCCAGTGGCCATCCCGCAGCCCTCCCCATATATCGCCTGTCACTGTGCTGTTGCAATAATGGAGGTTCATTAGCATACAAGGCATTAAGTCATCCGCTGAGCAAGGTGCAGGTTGCTGGGCCTCGGCTAGGGTGTACCCTTCCTCTGACACTACCACCACTGACACCACTACTGACACCACCTCTGACACCACTCCTGACACCACTCCTGACACCACCACTGACACCACTACTGACACTACTGACACCACCTCTGACACCACTCCTGACACCACTACTGACACCACCTCTGACACCACCACTGACACCACCACTGACACCACCTCTGACACCACTCCTGACACCACTACTGACACCACCTCTGACACCACCACTGACACCACCACTGACACCACCTCTGACACCACTCCTGACACCACCACTGACACCACCACTGACACCACTACTGACACCACTACTGACACCACCTCTGACACCACTCCTGACACCACCACTGACACCACAACTGACACCACTGACACCACCTCTGACACCACTCCTGACACCATCACTGACACCACAACTGACACCACTGACACTACCTCTGACACCACCACTGACACCACAACTGACACAACCTCTGACACCACTCCTGACACCACCTCTGACACCACTCCTGACACCACCACTGACACCACAACTGACACTACTGACACCACCACTGACACCACCACTGACACCACCTCTGACACCACTGACACCACCACTGACACCACTACTGACACCACTGGCACCACCTCTGACACCACCACTGACACTACCTCTGACACCACTACTGACACCACTGACACCACCTCTGACACCACCACTGACACTACCTCTGATACCACCACTGACACCACCTCTGACACCACCTCTGACACCACTACTGACACCACCACTGACACCACCACTGACACTACCTCTGACACCACTACTGACACCACTGACACCACCACTGACACCACCACTGACACCACCTCTGACACCACCACTGACACCACCACTGACACCACCTCTGACACCACCTCTGACACCACCACTGACACCACCACTGACACCACCACTGACACCACCACTGACACCACCACCACTCCTGACACCACCTCTGACACCACCATCACCACCACTGACACCACCATCACCACCACTGACACCACCATCACCACCACTCCTGACACCACCTCTGACACCACCATCACCACCTCTGACACCACCATCACCACCTCTGACACCACCATCACCACCTCTGACACCACCATCACCACCACTGACACCATCACCACCACTCCTGACACCACCTCTGACACCACCATCACCACCTCTGACACCACCATCACCACCTCTGACACCACCATCACCACCTCTGACACCACCATCACCACCACCATCACCACCACTGACACCACCATCACCACCACCATCACCACCTCTGACACCACCATCACCACCACTGACACCACCATCACCACCACCATCACCACCACCATCACCACCTCTGACACCACCATCACCACCACCATCACCACCTCTGACACCACCATCACCACCTCTGACACCACCATCACCACCACTGACACCACCATCACCACCACCATCACCACCTCTGACACCACCATCACCACCACTGACACCACCATCACCACCACCATCACCACCACTGACACCACCATCACCACCACTGACACCACCATCACCACCACTGACACCACCATCACCACCACTGACACCACCATCACCACCTCTGACACCACCATCACCACCACCATCACCACCATCACCACCACTGACACCACCATCACCACCACTGACACCACCATCACCACCACCATCACCACCACTGACACCACCATCACCACCACTGACACCACCATCACCACCACTGACACCACCATCACCACCACTGACACCACCATCACCACCTCTGACACCACCATCACCACCACTGACACCACCACCATCACCACCACCATCACCACCACTGACACCACCATCACCACCACTGACACCACCATCACCACCACCAACACCACCACTGACACCACCATCACCACCACTGACACCACCATCACCACCACTGACACCACCATCACCACCACTGACACCACCATCACCACCACTGACACCACCATCACCACCACTGACACCACCATCACCACCACTGACACCACCATCACCACCACTGACACCACCATAACCACCACTGACACCACCATCACCACCACCATCACCACCACTGACACCACCATCACCACCACTGACACCACCATCACCACCACTGACACCACCATCACCACCTCTGAGACCACATCACCACCACTGACACCACCACTGACATCACCACCACTGACACCACCACTGACACCACCATCACCACCACTGACACCACCATCACCACCTCTGACACCACCATCACCACCACTGACACCACCTCTGACACCACCATCACCACCACTGACACCATCACCACCACCATCACCACCACCATCACCACCACTGACACCACCACTGACACCACCATCACCACCACCATCACCACCATCACCACCACTGACACCACCACTGACACCACCTCTGACACCACCATCACCACCACTGACACCACCACTGACACCACCTCTGACACCACCATCACCACCATCACCACCACCATCACCACCATCACCACCTCTGACACCACCATCACCACCATCACCACCACCATCACCACCATCACCACCTCTGACACCACCATCACCACCATCACCACCACTGACGGCTAAGTACACAGCACTCAGGATTCATAGTCCTAAAGTTCCGGGTTCGATCCCCGGCGAAGGCGGAAACAAATAGGCAGAATTTCTTTCACCCCGATGCCCCTGTTAACCTCCCAGTAAATAGGTACCAGGGAGTTAGACAGCTGCCAGAGCAGCTTCCTGTGGGTTATGTAACAAAAAGGAGACCTAGCCGAGGAAAACCCGACTCCATTTACTAATTCTCAATACATAATATCTTGAGGTTATCTTGAGATGATTTCGGGGCTTTAGTGTCCCCGCGGCCCGGTCCTCGACCAGGCCTCCACCCCCAGGAAGCAGCCCGTGACAGCTGACTAACACCCAGGTACCTATTTTACTGCTAGGTAACAGAGGCATAGGGTGAAAAACTCTGCCCATTGTTTCTCGCCGGCGCCTGGGATCGAACCCGGGACCACAGGATCACAAGTCCAGTGTGCTGTCCGCTCGGCCGACCGGCTCCCTGATCATTGCCACACGTCGCTATTAAACACACCAGTTAATGCCAAACATCCTTAATTCAGCACTTTCTGAACTGAAAACTTAATTTTCAGAACCAAAATAGTGTAAATTTGGCCCTCTGACTACTTCTTGACAGCTGACCAAGCAATTGGACGAGTCAGTGGGCCGAGGGCCTGGGGCCAGATTCACGAAAGTACTTACGCAAGCACTTACGAACGTGTACATCTTTCCTCAATCTTTGACGGCTTTGGTTACATTTATTAAACAGTTTACAAGCATGAAAACTTGCCAATCAACTGTTGTTATTGTTATAAACAGCCTCCTGGTGCTTCGGAGCTCATTAACTGTTTAATAATTGTAAACAAAGCCGCCAAAGATTGAGAAAAGATAGACAGGTTCGTAAGTGCTTGCGTAACTGCTTCCTGAATCTGGCCCCAGGTTCGTAAGTGCTTGCGTAACTGCTTCGTGAGTCTGGCTCCAGGTTCGTAAGTGCTTGCGTAACTGCTTCTTGAATCTGGCTCCAGGTTCGTAAGTGCTTGCGTAACTGCTTCCTGAATATGGCCCCAGGTTCGTAAGTGCTTGCGTAACTGCTTCCTGAATCTGGCTCCTGCACCCAACCTAACCTAACCTGACCAAACAACGAAAAATAAACAACATTTTTTGATTTGAAAGATATATAACGTCCGTATGACGTCATAACGGTCACACCAGTACAGATTTTAAATCCTACTGGGGGGGGGGGGGTAGTGGGCGGGGCCAGCCTGAGGGGAGATTATGTCAGTTACCCACCAACTGTCAGGCTGGACGCACGCACTCATTACCTCTGATAAATATCTCGCAAATTGGACAAAAACGTTCAGGCAGTTGAGAGAGAACGTATACCCCTCGTGTTCTTCAGGAACGTATATCCCTCGTGTTCTTCAAGAACGTATCCCCCTCGTGTTCTTCAAGCATCTCCCGAGTTCTTCAAAAACGTATCCCCTCGTGTTCTTCAAGAACGTATCCCCTAGTGTTCTCCAAGAACGTATCCCCCTCGTGTTCTTCAAGAACGTATCCCCTAGTGTTCTTCAAGAACGTATCCCCCTCGTGTTCTTCAAGAACGTATCCCCTAGTGTTCTCCAAGAACGTATCCCCCTCGTGTTCTTCAAGAACGTATCCCCTAGTGTTCTCCAAGAACGTATCCCCCTCGTGTTCTCCAAGAACGTATCCCTTCGTGTTCTCCAAGAACGTATCCCCCTCGTGTTCTCCAAGAACGTATCCCCCTCGTGTTCTTCAAGAACACAACCTAACCTAACATTCTTAGTGTTTGAAGATAAGCATTTTATTGCTTCTTAATTACAATTAGTACTTAATCTATACATATATTGATATTACAGTTTAATAAAACTAATAAAATTAAACTAAAATATATAAATAAATTGTAAAGTAAATCAGGATATTTTCAAATTTTATATAAAAATCACAATTGATTAATAAAACTGAAGAAGAAATTCCTGTTATTTAAAACTTGTGTTTAGTAAATTGAACTTGAAACTTCATCCTAAAATTCTAAGTCTTAACAGAAAACGAGAATAAATGGGGAGGTAAATGTAACAGCCCCATAAGTGCAATTATGTACTATGTATGACAGTCAGGAAATGTACTTATTACACTTAGTATTAAAACGTACTGTCAATTCGGAGGATGGGTTGCAACACCATATCTTTTTATCTAGTCGTAGACCCCCCCTGGTCGTAGCCTCCCCCCTGGTCGTAGCCTCCCCCCTGGTCGTAGCCTCCCCCCTGGTCGTAGCCTGCCCCCTGGTCGTAGCCTGCCCCCTGGTCGTAGCCTGCCCCCTGGTCGTAGCCTGCCCCCTGGTCGTAGCCTCCCCCTGGTCGTAGCCTGCCCCCTGGTCGTAGCCTGCCCCCTGGTCGTAGCCCCCCTGGTCGTAGCCTCCCCCCTGGTCGTAGCCTCCTCCCTGGTCGTAGCCCCCTGGTCGTAGCCTCCCCCCTGGTCGTAGCCTGCCCCCTGGTCGTAGCCCCCCTGGTCGTAGCCTCCCCCCTGGTCGTAGCCTCCTCCCTGGTCGTAGCCCCCCCTGGTCGTAGCCTCCCCCCTGGTCGTAGCCTGCCCCCTGGTCGTAGCCTGCCCCCTGGTCGTAGCCTGCCCCGTGGTCGTAGCCCCCCTGGTCGTAGCCTCCCCCCTGGTCGTAGCCCCCCTGTTCGTAGCCTCCCCCCTGGTCGTAGCCCCCCTGGTCGTAGCCTCCCCCCTGGTCGTAGCCTGCCCCCTGGTCGTAGCCTGCCCCCTGGTCGTAGCCCCCCCCTGGTCGTAGCCTCCCCCCTGGTCGTAGCCTGCCCCCTGGTCGTAGCCCCCCTGGTCGTAGCCTCCCCCCTGGTCGTAGCCTGCCCCCTGGTCGTAGCCCCCTGGTCGTAGCCTGCCCCCTGGTCATAGCCCCCTGGTCGTAGCCTCCCCCCTGGTCGTAGCCTCCCCCTGGTCGTAGCCCCCCTGGTCGTAGCCTGCCCCCTGGTCGTAGCCCCCTGGTCGCAGCCTCCCCCCTGGTCGTAGCCTCCCCCCTGGTCGTAGCCTCCCCCTGGTCGTAGCCCCCCTGGTCGTAGCCCCCCCTGGTCGTAGCCTGCCCCCTGGTCGTAGCCCCCCTGGTCGCAGCCTCCCCCCTGGTCGTAGCCCCCCTGGTCGTAGCCTCCCCCCTGGTCGTAGCCTCCCCCTGGTCGTGGTCGTAGCCTCCCCCCTGGTCGTAGCCTGCCCCCTGGTCGTAGCCCCCCTGGTCGTAGCCTCCCCCCTGGTCGTAGCCTGCCCCCTGGTCGTAGCCCCCCTGGTCGTAGCCTCCCCCCTGGTCGTAGCCTCCCCCCTGGTCGTAGCCTGCCCCCTGGTCGTAGCCTCCCCCCTGGTCGTAGCCCCCCTGGTCGTAGCCTGCCCCCTGGTCGTAGCCCCCCTGGTCGTAGCCTGCCCCCCTAGCCCCCCTGGTCGTAGCCTCCCCCCTGGTCGTAGCCTGCCCCCTGGTCGTAGCCTCCCTGGTCGTAGCCTCCCCCCTGGTCGTAGCCTCCCCCCTGGTCGTAGCCTGCCCCCTGGTCGTAGCCCCCCTGGTCGTAGCCTGCCCCCTGGTCGTAGCCTCCCCCCTGGTCGTAGCCCCCCCTGGTCGTAGCCTCCCCCCTGGTCGTAGCCCCCTGGTCGTAGCCTCCCCCCTGGTCGTAGCCCCCCTGGTCGTAGCCCCCCTGGTCGTAGCCTGCCCCCTGGTCGTAGCCTCCCCCCTGGTCGTAGCCCCCTGGTCGTAGCCTCCCCCCTGGTCGTAGCCTCCCCCCTGGTCGTAGCCCCCCTGGTCGTAGTACTGACAGACCTTATAGCTGTTACATAAGGTAAGACACTCGCTTGGCGCTTTCAGAGCGCTTTGGCCTGGGTTCGTATCCTGGCCGGGGGAGGATTGACTGGGCACCAATCCTTAACGCTAGCCTCTGTTCACCCAGCAGTAAAATGAGTATCTGGTTGTTAAACGATTTGGCGGGTCGTATTCCAGGGAAGATTAAGGACCTGCCCAAAAGGCTACGCGGACTGGTGGCTGTACAAGAATGTAACAACTCTTGTATATATGAATAAAAAGTAAATAAATTAATTAATTTTAAGGAAACAAAATTCCTGATGGTAATCCACGTTTTGGCGTATACCTGTAATTGTAATTGTAAATGTAATTCCAGTCATATCCCTGGAAACACAAACCGTAACTGTCTCTATTTTCCGCTTGTTACAACTTGTAATAAAGTTGTTACATCTTGGCTTAACGTGTTAATGACGTATTAGAACGTTGTTACAACTTGCTATATTGGTTGTTATAACTGGATAGGTGTTAAAACTTGTTCGAACGTCGGTACAACACACAACAAAATGGAGAAATGACGTTTCGCTCCGTCGTGGACCATTTTCAAGTTGTGAGATGTTGCATGCCACTTACGGCACGTGTGCCATAGCTTCGCCACACCTGTACTAGTCCAATGAACTTCTACATTGAAGCCGCTGTTGAATCATGGCCATATTCCTGAATTCTGCAAATCAAATAATGTCACCTGAATATATGCATCCTATAACTCCCGTTACAATGTAACTATTTACTTGCTATTCACATGGCTTTATGCCGAGATATGTATTCACAATTCTCCCCTCACTGTGACAAATTTCTTCCCCGGGGCTTGAAACAGGACAATTATTTGCATTGTGATGTTATTCACTTACACCAATATATCACAGGGTTAAGTTAAGCAAGTCCCAGCTGTGTCTGGGTACAAGTGACAGGATGAACAACCCAGCGGGTTTTCTTCCTATTGGGGAGTGTTGTACATGCTGCTATGGCGGTGTGTCCACTCACAGGATGAGTGCCGCTGCCCAATACAGTCACTATGGCGGTGTGTCCACTCACAAGATGAGTGGTGCTGCCCAATACTGTCACTATGGCGGTGTGTCCACTCACAAGATGAGTGGCGCTGCCCAATACTGTCACTATGGCGGTGTGTCCACTCACAGGATGAGTGGCGCTGTCCAATACTGTCACTATGGCGGTGTGTCCACTCACAGGATGAGTGGCGCTGCCCAATACTGTCACTATGGCGGTGTGTCCACTCACAGGATGAGTGGTGCTGCCCAATACTGTCACTATGGCGGTGTGTTCACTCACAGGATGAGTGGCGCTGCCCAATACTGTCACTATGGCGGTGTGTCCACTCACAAGATGAGTGACGCTGCCCAATACTGTCACTATGGCGGTGTGTCCACTCACAAGATGAGTGGCGCTGCCCAATACTGTCACTATGGCGGTGTGTCCACTCACAGGATGAGTGGCGCTGCCCAATACTGTCACTATGGCGGTGTGTCCACTCACAGGATGAGTGGCGCTGCCCAATACTGTCACTATGGTGGTGTGTCCACTCACAGGATGAGTGACGCTGCCCAATACTGTCACTATGGCGGTGTGTCCACTCACAGGATGAGTGGCGCTGCCCAATACTGTCACTATGGCGGTGTGTCCACTCACAGGATGAGTGCCGCTGCCCAATACTGTCACTATGGCGGTGTGTCCACTCACAGGATGAGTGGCGCTGCCCAATACTGTCACTATGGCGGTGTGTCCACTCACAGGATGAGTGGCGCTGCCCAATACTGTCACTATGGCGGTGTGTCCACTCACAGGATGAGTGGCGCTGCCCAATACTGTCACTATGGCGGTGTGTCCACTCACAGGATGAGTGGTGCTGCCCAATGCAATCACTATGGCGGTGTGGTCACTCACAGGATGAGTGGCGCTGCCCAATACTGTCACTATGGCGGTGTGTCCACTCACGGGATGAGTGACGCTGCCCAATACTGTCACTATGGCGGTGTGTCCACTCACAGGATGAGTGACGCTGGCCAATACTGTCACTATGGCGGTGTGTCCACTCACAGGATGAGTGACGCTGCCCAATACTGTCACTATGGCGGTGTGTCCACTCACAGGACGAGTGGTGCTGCCCAATACAATCACTATGGCGGTGTGGTCACTCACAGGATGAGTGGCGCTGCCCAATACTGTCACTATGGCGGTGTGTCCACTCACAGGATGAGTGGCGCTGCCCAATACTGTCACTATGGCGGTGTGTCCACTCACAGGATGAGTGGCGCTGCCCAATACTGTCACTATGGCGGTGTGTCCACTCACAGGATGAGTGGTGCAGCCCAATAATGTCACTATGGTGGTGTGTCCACTCACAGGATGAGTGACGCTGCCCAATACTGTCACTATGGCGGTGTGTCCACTCACAAGGATGAGTGGCGCTGCCCAATACTGTCACTATGGCGGTGTGTCCACTCACAGGATGAGTGGCGCTGCCCAATACTGTCACTATGGCGGTGTGTCCACTCACAGGATGAGTGCGCTGCCCAATACTGTCACTATGGCGGTGTGTCCACTCACAGGATGAGTGACGTTGCCCAATACTGTCACTATGGCGATGTGTCCACTCACAGGATGGGTGACGCTGCCCAATACTGTCACCTTTACGGTGCGTCCACTCACAGGATGAGTGGCGCTGCCCAATACTGTCACTATGGTGGTGTGTCCACTCACAGGATGAGTGGCGCTGCCCAATACTCTCACTATGGCGGTGTGTCCACTCACAGGATGAGTGACGCTGCCCAATACTGTCACTATGGTGGTGTGTCCATTCACAGGATGAGTGGCGCTGCCCAATACTGTCACTATGGTGGTGTGTCCACTCACAGGATGAGTGGTGCTGCCCAATACTGTCACTATGGCGGTGTGTCCACTCACAGGATGAGTGGCGCTGCCCAATACTGTCACTATGGCGGTGTGTCCACTCACAGGATGAGTGGCGCTGCCCAATACTGTCACTATGGCGGTGTGTCCACTCACAGGATGAGTGGCGCTGCCCAATACTGTCACTATGGCGGTGTGTCCACTCACAGGATGAGTGGCGCTGCCCAATACTGTCACTATGGTGGTGTGTCCACTCACAGGATGAGTGACGCTGCCCAATACTGTCACTATGGCGGTGTGTCCACTCACAGGATGAGTGACGCTGCCCAATTAACACACCCTTCAGCGCAAATTTTAACCCTTAAGCAACATGCATCATCATATGTGGATTCACAAGATAATGCAGTTATCATCATATGATAATTTAAATAATTATTATCCGAGTTCAGATATCATCAATGTCATCTATAAGTCTGAAAGTTATTCGTAATGTCGACGATCCACCAGTCTGTCGCTGAACCAGACGTTGTCGTAACATTAGGTCGACATTGTGTAGCAATATGTGTATCCACATACATGGTTATCTTGAGATGATTTCGGGGCTTTAGCGTTCCCGCGGCCCGGTCCTCGACCAGGCCATCACCCCCAGGAAGCAGCCCGTGACAGCTGACTAACACCCAGGTACCTATTTTATTGCTAGGTAACAGGGGCATAGGGTGGAAGAAACTCTGCCCATTGTTTCTCGCCGGCGCCCGGAATCTACCCCTGGACCACAGGATCACAAGTCCAGCGTGCTGTCCGCTCGGCCGACCGGCTCCCCTGGTGCACATATGTTATCACAGTCTTCCAAACCCCTCTCACATGTGTATATACCTGCTTCTCAACACACACACATCTGACATATGGAGCTTGACAAATCGACTGCATGTTTAAATAGACGAGCAAAAAAGTTAACTATTCCATTTTGCCCAAGAGTAAGATCCCCTCCTGTTTGTTCGAATAATACAAAGCGAGTTCTGCAGTTGACAAACTCCAGAAGTCCGAATCGCTAGTAGCAACGCGTTCCACACTTGTTTAAACACGTGTTCAAACCTGCCTGTCTATCATCCGATTTTTCTCTCTCTCTCTCTCTCAGACGTTTGCCTAAGGGGTGAGAGAAGCCCCCTCACCTTCCTCCTCACAGCTGAGACACTACACTCACACCCTCACTATCCAATTGATGTTTAACATTGATGAACTACTAATTAAGACGTTGAGGCTCACTGACCTAACAAGTCTCACAGCCGTTCAGAAATAGGGCTAATTGTGACGGGATTTAAATAGACTTAAATAGTCCAAATCGGGACTATTGTGAAGGACTACATGAGCAAGACAAGACTGTCTCCATTCAGTCTGAATCAGTCTGAATCAGAATCAGTCTGAATCAGTCTGAATCAGAATCAGTCTGAATCAGTCTGAATCAGAATCAGTCTGAATCAGAATCAGTCTGAATCAGTCTGAATCTGAATCAGTCTGAATCAGAATCAGTCTGAATCAGAATCAGTCTGAATCAGTCTGAATCAGAATCAGTCTGAATCAGAATCAGTCTGAATCAGAATCAGTCTGAATCTGAATCAGTCTGAATCTGAATCAGTCTGAATCAGAATCAGTCTGAATCAGAATCAGTCTGAATCTGAATCAGTCTGAATCTGAATCAGTCTGAATCAGAATCAGTCTGAATCTGAATCAATCAATCTGAATCAGTCTGAATCTGAATCAGTCTGAATCTGAATCAGTCTGAATCTGAATCAGTCTGAATCTGAACCAGTCTGAATCTGAACCAGTCTGAATCTGAACCAGTCTGAATCTGAACCAGTCTGAATCTGAACCAGTCTGAATCTGAACCAGTCTGAATCTGAACCAGTCTGAATCAGAACCAGTCTGAATCAGAATCAGTCTGAATCTGTCTGAATCTGAATCAATCAATCTGAATCAGTCTGAATCTGAATCAGTCTGAATCTGAATCAGTCTGAATCTGAATCAGTCTGAATCTGAATCAGTCTGAATCTGAATCAGTCTGAATCACTGTGTTTCTGCAAGACACAAAGATTCCGGTGAACAGAAAACGGAGTCATTTTTTAGCTTTTATTTATAAGAGAAGGATGCTGTTTTAACGTTGGTCGCCATAACGTCAAAAATGCGACCTATTAGTTGAGAGAGGGATGCTCAGGGGGCCCGGGTCCGTTCTCAGGCCCCTCGCCGCTAGTTTATGACTCTAGACAGAGGGGAGAGCCCTGGTGATCTATAGCACTAGGGGGAGGGTTATAGAGCCCCACGTGTGTGTGTGTGTGTGTGTGTGTGGGGGGGGGGGGGTGTTTGTGGTGTGTGTGTGTCTGTGTGTGTGTGTGTGTGTGTGTGTGTGTGTGTGTGTGTGTGTGGTGTGTGTGGGGGGGGGGTGTGTGTGTGTGTGTGTGTGTGTGTGTGTGTGTGGGGGGGGGGTGTTTGGTGTGTGTGTGTCTGTGTCTGTGTGTGTGTGTGTGTGTGTGTGTCTGTGTGTGTGTGTGTGTGTGTGTGTGTGTCTGTGTGTGTGTCTGTGTGTGTGTCTGTGTGTGTGTCTGTGTGTGTGTGTGTGTGTGTGTGTGTGTGTGTGTGTGTGTGTGTGTGTGTGTGTGTGTGTGTGTGTGTCTGTGTGTGTGTCTGTGTGTGTGTGTGTGTGTGTGTGTGTGTGTGTGTGTGTGTGTGTGTGTGTGTGTGTGTGTGTGTGTGTGTGTGTGTGTGTGTGTCTGTGTGTGTGTCTGTGTGTGTGTGTGTGTGTGTGTGTGTGTGTGTGTGTGTGTGTGTGTGTGTGTGTGTGTGTGTGTGTGTGTGTGTGTGTCTGTGTGTGTGTGTGTGTGTGTGTGTGTGTGTGTGTGTGTGTGTGTGTGTGTGTGTGTGTGTGTGTGTGTGTCTGTACTCACCTAGTTGTACTCACCCAGTTGTGCTTGCGGGGGTTGAGCTCTGGCTCTTTGGTCCCGCCTCTCAACCGTCAATCAACTGGTGTACAGGTTCCTGAGCCTATTGGGCTCTATCATATCTACACTTGAAACTGTGTATGGAGTCAGCCTCCACCACATCACTTCCTAATGCATTCCATTTGTCAACCACTCTGACACTAAAAAAGTTCTTTCTAATATCTCTGTGGCTCATTTGGGCACCCAGTTTCCACCTGTGTCCCCTAGTGCGTGTGCCTCTTATGTTAAATAGCCTGTCTTTATCAACCCTGTCGATTCCCTTGAGAATCTTGAATGTGGTGATCATGTCCCCCCTAACTCTTCTGTCTTCCAACGAAGTGAGGTTTAATTCCCGTAGTCTCTCCTCGTAGCTCATACCTCTCAGCTCGGGTACTAGTCTGGTGGCAAACCTTTGAACCTTTTCCAGTTTAGTCTTATGCTTGACTAGATATGGACTCCATGCTGGAGCCGCATACTCCAGGATTGGTCTGACATATGTGGTATATAATGCTCTGAAAGATTCCTTACACAAGTTTCTAAAGGCCGTTCTTATGTTAGCCAACCTGGCATATGCTGCTGATGTTATCCTTTTGATATGAGCTTTAGGGGACAGGTCTGGCGTGATATCAACCCCCAGGTCTTTCTCTCTCTCTGACTCTTGAAGTATGTGGGGTGTGTGTGGTGTGTGTGTGTGTGTGTGTGTGTGTGTGTGTGTGTGTGTGTGTGTGTGTGTGTGTGTGTGTGTGTGTGTGTGTGTGTGTGTGTGTGTGTGTGTGTGTGTGTGTGTGTGTGTGTGTGTGTGTGTGTGTGTGTGTGTGGTGTGTGTGTGTGTGTGTGTGTGTGTGTGTGTGTGTGTGTGTGTGTGTGTGTGTGTGTGTGTGTGTGTGTGTGTGTGTGTGTGTGTGTAGGGGGGTGTGGGGTGGGTGGGTGTGTGTGTGTATGTGTCATGTGTACAAGTGGGAACAGGTGTAGCTTAAACTGTGGTCTACACTACCAGTCGAACTTCGGTAGACTAAGTTCAGTGAAGGGTATAGTCCGTAGAGCCAGTGCATGGTAGACTAAGGTTTACAGCGCCAGCGCAGGGCAGGTATAGTCCGTAGAGCCAGTGCATGGTAGACTAAGGTTTACAGCGCCAGCGCAGGGCAGGTATAGTCCGTAGAGCCAGTGCATGGTAGACTAAGGTTTACAGCACCAGCGCAGGGCAGGTATAGTCCGTAGAGCCAGTGCATGGTAGACTAAGGTTTACAGCGCCAGCGCAGGGCAGGTATAGTCCGTAGAGCCAGTGCATGGTAGACTAAGTTTACAGCACCAGCGCAGGGCAGGTATAATCCGTAGAGCCAGTGCATGGTAGACTAAGGTTTACAGCGCCAGCGCAGGGCAGGTATAGTCCGTAGAGCCAGTGCATGGTAGACTAAGGTTTACAGCGCCAGCGCAGGGCAGTATCACCAGCGCAGGGCAGGTATAGTCCGTAGAGCCAGTGCATGGTAGACTAAGGTTTACAGCGCCAGCGCAGGGCAGGTATAGTCCGTAGAGCCAGTGCATGGTAGACTAAGGTTTACAGCACCAGCGCAGGGCAGGTATAGTCCGTAGAGCCAGTGCATGGTAGACTAAGGTTTACAGCGCCAGCGCAGGGCAGGTATAGTCCGTAGAGCCAGTGCATGGTAGACTAAGGTTTACAGCAGCGCCAGCGCAGGGCAGGTATAGTCCGTAGAGCCAGTGCATGGTAGACTAAGGTTTACAGCGCCAGCGCAGGGCAGGTATAGTCCGTAGAGCCAGTGCATGGTAGACTAAGGTTTACAGCACCAGCGCAGGGCAGGTATAGTCCGTAGAGCCAGTGCATGGTAGACTAAGGTTTACAGCACCAGCGCAGGGCAGGTATAGTCCGTAGAGCCAGTGCATGGTAGACTAAGGTTTACAGCACCAGCGCAGGGCAGGTATAGTCCGTAGAGCCAGTGCATGGTAGACTAAGGTTTACAGCGCCAGCGCAGGGCAGGTATAGTCCGTAGAGCCAGTGCATGGTAGACTAAGGTTTACAGCACCAGCGCAGGGCAGGTATAGTCCGTAGAGCCAGTGCATGGTAGACTAAGGTTTACAGCACCAGCGCAGGGCAGGTATAGTCCGTAGAGCCAGTGCATGGTAGACTAAGGTTTACAGCACCAGCACAGGGCAGGTATAGTCCGTAGAGCCAGTGCATGGTAGACTAAGGTTTACAGCGCCAGCGCAGGGCAGGTATAGTCCGTAGAGCCAGTGCATGGTAGACTAAGGTTTACAGCGCCAGCGCAGGGCAGGTATAGTCCGTAGAGCCAGTGCATGGTAGACTAAGGTTTACAGCGCCAGCGCAGGGCAGGTATAGTCCGTAGAGCCAGTGCATGGTAGACTAAGGTTTCCAGCGCCAGCGCAGGGCAGGTATAGTCCGTAGAGCCAGTGCATGGTAGACTAAGGTTTACAGCGCCAGCGCAGGGCAGGTATAGTCCGTAGAGCCAGTGCATGGTAGACTAAGGTTTACAGCGCCAGCGCAGGGCAGGTATAGTCCGTAGAGCCAGTGCATGGTAGACTAAGGTTTACAGCACCAGCGCAGGGCAGGTATAGTCCGTAGAGCCAGTGCATGGTAGACTAAGGTTTACAGCACCAGCGCAGGGCAGGTATAGTCCGTAGAGCCAGTGCATGGTAGACTAAGGTTTACAGCGCCAGCGCAGGGCAGGTATAGTCCGTAGAGCCAGTGCATGGTAGACTAAGGTTTACAGCGCCAGCGCAGGGCAGGTACACCAGTGTACACTGGGTAAACTCGCCAACATTCCTTGTCTCTCAACTGGAAGGATATTTATATCCCAATAAACGAGATTCAAACTGGATTTTTATCACCATTTTTCAGTGGAGTGTTGGTATATATTGGTGCCCGTGACGGGTGGTGCTGTGGTGTGCTGTGTGGTGCTGTGTGGTGCTGTGTGGTGCTGTGTGGTGCTGTGTGGTGCTGTGTGGTGCTGTGTGGTGCTGTGTGGTGCTGTGTGGTGCTGTGTGGTGCTGTGTGGTGCTGTGTGGTGCTGTGTGGTGCTGTGTGGTGCTGTGTGGTGCTGTGTGTGGTGCTGTGTGGTGCTGTGTGGTGCTGTGTGTGGTGCTGTGTGGTGCTGTGGTGCTGTGTGGTGCTGTGTGGTGCTGTGTGGTGCTGTGTGGTGCTGTGTGGTGCTGTGTGGTGCTGTGTGGTGCTGTGGTGTGCTGTGTGGTGCTGTGTGGTGCTGTGTGGTGCTGTGTGTGTGGTAGTGTGTGTGTGCTGTGTGGTGCTGTGTGGTGCTGTGGTGTGTGTGTGCTGTGTGGTGTTGTGCTGCTACACTGTGTGGTGCTGTGGTGTGTGTGTGGTGCTGTGTGGTGCTGTGTGGTGCTGTGTGTGGTGCTGTGTGGTGCTGTGTGGTGCTGTGTGGTGCTGTGTGGTGCTGTGTGGTGCTGTGTGGTGCTGTGTGGTGCTGTGTGGTGCTGTGTGGTGCTGTGTGGTGCTGTGTGGTGCTGTGTGGTGCTGTGTGGTGCGGTGGTGTGTGGGTGCTGTGTGTGGTGCTGTGTGTGGTGCTGTGTGGTGCTGTGTGTGGTGCTGTGTGTGCTGTGGTGTGTGAGTGCTGTGTGGTGCTGTGTGTGGGTGCTGTGTGGTGCTGTGTGGTGCTGTGTGGTGCTGTGTGTGGTGCTGTGTGGTGTGCTGTGTGTGGTGCTGTGTGGTGCTGTGTGGTGTGCTGTGTGGTGCTGTGTGTGTGGTGCTGTGTGTGTGGTGCTGTGTGTGGTGCTGTGTGTGGTGCTGTGTGGTGCTGTGTGTGGTGCTGTGCTGTGTGGTGCTGTGGTGTGTGGTGCTGTGTGGTGCTGTGTGTGTGGTGCTGTGGTGTGGTGTGTGTGTGGTGCTGTGTGGTGCTGTGGTGTGGTGCTGTGTGGTGTGCTGTGTGGTGCTGTGGTGGTGCTGTGTGTGGTGCTGTGTGTGTGGTGCTGTGGTGTGTGGTGCTGTGTGGTGCTGTGTGTGGTGTGTGGTGCTGGTGCTGTGTGGTGGTGTGGTGTGGTGCTGTGTGGTGCTGTGTGTGGTGCTGTGGTGTGGTGCTGTGTGGTGCTGTGGTGTGGTGCTGTGTGTGGTGCTGTGGTGTGGTGCTGTGTGTGTGTGGTGCTGTGGTGCTGTGGTGTGGTGCTGTGTGTGGTGGTGTGTGTGGTGCTGTGTGTGGTGCTGTGTGTGGTGCTGTGCTGTGTGGTGCTGTGTGTGGTGCTGTGGTGTGGTGCTGTGTGTGGTGCTGTGTGTGGTGCTGTGTGGTGCTGTGTGTGGTGCTGTGGTGTGGTGCTGTGTGGTGCTGTGTGGTGCTGCTGTGTGGTGCTGTGGTGTGGTGCTGTGTGTGGTGCTGTGTGGTGCTGTGTGTGGTGCTGTGTGTGGTGCTGTGTGGTGCTGTGTGGTGCTGTGTGGTGCTGTGTGTTGTGGTGTGTGGTGCTGTGTGGTGCTGTGTGGTGCTGTGTGTGGTGCTGTGTGGTGCTGTGTGGTGCTGTGTGGTGCTGTGTGGTGGTGTGTGTGGTGCTGTGTGTGTGTGTGTGTGGTGCTGTGTGGTGCTGTGTGGTGCTGTGTGTGGTGCTGTGTGTGCTGTGGTGTGTGTGCTGCTGTGTGGTGCTGTGTGGTGCTGTGTGGTGCTGTGTGGTGCTGTGTGGTGCTGTGTGTGGTGCTGTGGTGGTGCTGTGTGTGGTGCTGTGTGGTGCTGTGTGTGGTGCTGTGGTGTGTGTGCTGTGTGTGGTGCTGTGTGGTGCTGTGTGGTGCTGTGTGGTGCTGTGCGGTGCTGTGTGGTGCTGTGCGGTGCTGTGCGGTGCTGTGTGGTGCTGTGCGGTGCTGTGTGGTGCTGTGGTGCTGTGCGGTGCTGTGTGGTGCTGTGCTGTGCGGTGCTGTGTGTGGTGCTGTGTGGTGCTGTGTGGTGCTGTGTGGTGCTGTGTGTGGTGCTGTGTGGTGCTGTGTGTGTGGTGCTGTGGTGTGGTGCTGTGTGGTGCTGTGTGGTGCTGTGTGGTGCTGTGGTGTGTGTGGTGCTGTGTGGTGTGGTGCTGTGTGGTGCTGTGTGGTGCTGTGGTGTGTGAGTGCTGTGTGGTGCTGTGTGTGTGTGTGTGGTGCTGTGTGGTGCTGTGTGGTGCTGTGTGTGGTGCTGTGTGGTGCTGTGTGTGGTGCTGTGTGGTGCTGTGTGGTGCTGTGTGGTGCTGTGGTGTGCTGTGGTGCTGTGGTGTGCTGTGTGGTGCTGTGTGTGGTGCTGTGTGGTGCTGTGTGGTGCTGTGTCTGGTGCTGTGTGGTGCTGTGTGGTGCTGTGGTGTGGTGTGTGGTGTGGTGCTGTGGTGTGGTGCTGTGTGGTGCTGTGTGTGGTGCTGTGTGGTGCTGTGTGTGGTGCTGTGTGGTGCTGTGTGGTGCTGTGTGTGGTGCTGTGTGTGGTGCTGTGTGGTGCTGTGTGTGTTGCTGTGTGGTGCTGTGTACTCACCTAGTTGTGCTTGCGGGGGTTGAGCTCTGGCTCTTTGGTCCCGCCTCTCAACTGTCAATCAACTGGTGTACAGATTCCTGAGCCTATTGGGCTCTATCATATCTACATTTAAAACTGTGTATGGAGTCAGCCTCCACCACATTACTGCCTAATGCATTCCATTTACTAACTACTCTGACACTGAAAAAAGTTCTTTCTAATGTCTCTGTGGCTCATTTGGGTACTCAGCTTCCACCTGTGTCCCCTTGTTCGCGCCCCTCCATTGTTGAATAGTTTATCCTTGTTTACCCGGTCGATTCCTCTGAGGATTTTGTAGGTTGTGATCATGTCTCCCCTTACTCTTCTGTCTTCCAGTGCGTAAGGTGCATTTCCCGCAGCCTTTCCTCGTAACTCATGCCTCTTAGTTCTGGGACTAGTCTAGTGGCATACCTTTGAACGTTTTCCAGCTTCGTCTTGTGCTTGACAAGGTACGGGCTCCATGCTGGGGCCGCATACTCCAGGAGTGGTCTTACATATGTGGTGTACAAGATTCTGAATGATTCCTTACACAGGTTCCTGAAGGCTGTTCTGATGTTAGCCAGCCTCGCATATGCCGCAGACGTTATTCTCTTTATGTGGGCTTCAGGAGACAGGTTTGGTGTGATATCAACTCCTAGATCTTTCTCTCTGTTCGTTTCATTAAGTACTTCATCTCCTATTCTGTATCCTGTGTCTGGCCTACTGTTTCCACCGCCTAGTTTCATTACTTTGCATTTACTCGGGTTGAACTTTAGCAGCCATTTATTGGACCATTCACTCAGTCTATCCAGGTCATCTTGTAGCCTCCTACTATCGTCCTCAGTTTCAATCCTCCTCATAATTTTTGCATCATCGGCAAACATTGAGAGAAACGATTCTATACCCTCTGGAAGATCATTTACATATACCAGAAACAGTATAGGTCCAAGGACTGACCCCTGCGGGACTCCACTTGTAACGTCTCGCCAATCTGAGACCTCACCCCTCACACTGACTCGTTGTCTCCTGTTGCTTAGGTACTCCTCTATCCAACGGAGTACCTTCCCTTTCACTCCAGCCTGCATCTCCAATTTTTCACTAGCCTCTTGTGTGGCACTGTATCAATGGCTTGTTGACAATCCAAAAATATGCAGTCTGCCCACCCTTCTCTTTCTTGCCTTATTTTTGTTGCCTGGTCGTAGAATTCAAGTAACCCTGTGAGGCCAGGACCTGCCATCCCTGAATCCATGTTGATGCTGTGTTACAAAGTTCTTTCGCTCCAGATGCTCCACTAGCTTTCTTCGCACAATCTTCTCCATCAGCTTGCATGGTATGCAGGTTAGGGACACTGGCCTGTAGTTCAGTGCCTCCTGCCTATCCCCTTTCTTGTATATCGGGACTACGTTAGCTGCTTTCCAAATATCTGGCAGTTCCCCTGTTGCCAGTGATTTGTTATACACCATGGAGAGTGGCAGGCACAGTTCTTCTGCTCCTTCCTTTAGTATCCAAGGCGAGATTCCATCTGGGCCTATAGCCTTTGTCACATCCAACTCTACTAAACACTTCCTTACTTCCCCGCTGGTAATCTCAAACTCTTCCAGTGGTTCCTGGTTAGCTATTCCCTCTCTTATCTCTGGAATCTCTCCTTGCTCTAAGGTGAAGACCTCCTGGAATTTCTCCTGGGGTGTGTCCCTGTGTGCATTTAGTTGGTCCCATAGTTCACGGGAACAAGCCTATACACATTGATATATAAATTCACTTCAGACCTAATTACCTTGACCAAATTCACTCAAGATAACCTTTTATCTGACCTGCGGGGTGTTGATAACATGAGATAATTTTACAAATATTACCACAGGTGTTTTTCCAATATGGTGTAATATGCGTGTAAGTGTAATATAGCCACAGGTGTTTTTCCAATATGGTGTAATATGCGTGTAAGTGTAATATAGCCACAGGTGTTTTTCCAATATGGTGTAATATGCGTGTAAGTGTAATATAGCCACAGGTGTTTTTCCAATATGGTGTAATATGCGTGTAAGTGTAATATAGCCACAGGTGTTTTTCCAATATGGTGTAATATGCGTGTAAGTGTAAAATAGCCACAGGTGTTTTTCCAATATGGTGTAATATGCGTGTAAGTGTAATATAGCCACAGATGTTTTTCCAATATGGTGTAATATGGGTGTAATTGTAATATAGCCACAGGTGTTTTTCCAATATGGTGTAATATGGGTGTAAGTGTAATATAGCCACAGGTGTTTTTCCAATATGGTGTAATATGCGTGTAAGTGTAATATAGCCACAGGTGTTTTTCCAATATGATGTAATATGGGTGTAAGTGTAATATAGCCACAGGTGTTTTTCCAATATGGTGTAATATGCGTGTAAGTGTAAAATAGCCACAGGTGTTTTTCCAATATGGTGTAATATGCGTGTAAGTGTAATATAGCCACAGATGTTTTTCCAATATGGTGTAATATGCGTGTAATTGTAATATAGCCACAGGTGTTTTTCCAATATGGTGTAATATGCGTGTAAGTGTAATATAGCCACAGGTGTTTTTCCAATATGGTGTAATATGCGTGTAAGTGTAATATAGCCACAGATGTTTTTCCAATATGATGTAATATGGGTGTAAGTGTAATATAGCCACAGGTGTTTTTCCAATATGGTGTAATATGCGTGTAAGTGTAATATAGCCACAGGTGTTTTTCCAATATGGTGTAATATGGGTGTAATTGTAATATAGCCACAGGTGTTTTTCCAATATGGTGTAATATGGGTGTAATTGTAATATAGCCACAGGTGTTTTTCCAATATGGTGTAATATGCGTGTAAGTGTAATATAGCCACAGGTGTTTTTTCCAATATGGTGTAATATGCGTGTAAGTGTAATATAGCCACAGGTGTTTTTCCAATATGGTGTAATATGCGTGTAAGTGTAATATAGCCACAGGTGTTTTTCCAATATGGTGTAATATGCGTGTAAGTGTAATATAGCCACAGGTGTTTTTCCAATATGGTGTAATATGCGTGTAAGTGTAATATAGCCACAGGTGTTTTTCCAATATGGTGTAATATGGGTGTAATTGTAATATAGCCACAGGTGTTTTTCCAATATGGTGTAATATGGGTGTAATTGTAATATAGCCACAGGTGTTTGAGAATATATTTCGTTAAGATTCAGAGCAATGGGAGTCCTGTGAGTTTAAAGAAACATATTACAATTGGCAGGACTGGAAATTTTGTTGCATTCAGCACTATATTTTTCAGTGAATTGTCTAAAAGGTTTTTGCATGCAGATTCAGTAACTTAGTAAAGGGGGTCTGACGGCTGAGTGGGACAGCGCTCGGGATTCTTAGTCCTGAGGTTCCGGGTTCGATCCCCGGCGGAGGCGGAAACAAATGGGCAGAGTTTCTTTCACCCAGATGCACTGTTCACCTAGCAGTAAAATAGGTACCTGGGTGTTAGTCAGCTGCTACGGGCTGCTTCCTGGGGGTGTGTAACAAAAAGGAGGCCTGATCGAGGACCGGGCCGCGGGGACACTAAGCCCCGAAATCATCTTAAGATAACCTAAAGAACATAGTAGCCTAGCTTGAGAGGTTATCTTGAGATGATTTCGGGGCTTAGCGTCCCCGCGGCCCGGTCGTCGACCTGGCGCCTCCTAGCCTAGCAAAACATGCTACCTTGAGGTTACCTTGAGGTGCTTCCGGGGCTTAGCGTCCCCGCGGCCCGGTCGTCGACCAGGCCTCCTCTGCAACAATTTCACATAAATAAATAAATATAAAAAATAAATAAATGTTTATTCAGGTAAGGTACATACATACAAGAAGTTTTACACAAATTGAAAGATTTATATATAGAGGTAGTACATACAATGCCTAAAGCCACTAGTACATACAATGCCTAAAGCCACTAGTACATACAATGCCTAAAGCCACTAGTACATACAATGCCTAAAGCCACTAGTACATACAATGCCTAAAGCCACTAGTACATACAATGCCTAAAGCCACTAGTACATACAATGCCTAAAGCCACTAGTACATACAATGCCTAAAGCCACTAGTACATACAATGCCTAAAGCCACTAGTACATACAATGCCTAAAGCCACTAGTACATACAATGCCTAAAGCCACTAGTACATACAATGCCTAAAGCCACTAGTACATACAATGCCTAAAGCCACTAGTACATACAATGCCTAAAGCCACTAGTACATACAATGCCTAAAGCCACTAGTACATACAATGCCTAAAAAGCCTAAAGCCACCATGCCTAAAGTACATACAATGCCTAAAGCCACTAGTACATACAATAAAGCCACTAGTACATACAAAAGCCACTAGTACATACAATGCCTAAAGCCACTAGTACATACAATGCCTAAAGCCACTAGTACATACAATGCCTAAAGCCACTAGTACATACTAAACAATGCCTAAAGCCACTAGTACATACAATGCCTAAAGCCACTAGTACATACAATGCCTAAAGCCACTAGTACATACAATGCCTAAAGCCACTAGTACATACAATGCCTAAAGCCACTAGTACTAGTACATACAATGCCTAAAGCCACTAGTACATACAATGCCTAAAGCCACTAGTACATACAACTAGTACATACAATAGCCTAAAGCCACTAGTACATACAATGCCTAAAGCCACTAGTACATACAATGCCTAAAGCCACTAGTACATACAATGCCTAAAGCCACTATGCCTAAAGCCACTAGTACTAGTACATACAATGCCTAAAGCCACTAGTACATACAATGCCTAAAGCCACTAGTACATACAATGCCTAAAGCCACTAGTACATACAATGCCTAAAGCCACTAGTACATACAATGCCTAAAGCCACTAGTATACATAAAGCCACTAGTACATACAATGCCTAAAGCCACTAGTACATACAATGCCTAAAACTAGTACATACAATGCCTAAAGCCACTAGTACATACAATGCCTAAAGCCACTAGTACATACAATGCCTAAAGCCACTAGTACATACAATGCCTAAAGCCACTAGTACATACAAGCCTAAACTAGTACATACAATGCCTAAAGCCACTAATGTACATACAATGCCTAAAGCCACTAGTACATACTAAAGCCACTAGTACATACAATGCCTAAAGCCACTAGTACATACAATGCCTAAAGCCACTAGTACATACAATGCCTAAAGCCACTAGTACATACAATGCCTAAAGCCACTAGTACATACAATGCCTAAAGCCACTAGTACATACAATGCCTAAAGCCACCTAAAGCCACTAGTACATACTAGCCTAAAGCCACTAGTACATACAATGCCTAAAGCCACTAGTACATACAATAAAGCCACTAGTACTAAAGCCACTAGTACATACAATGCCTAAAGCCACTAGTACATACAATGCCTAAAGCCACTAGTACATACAATGCCTAAAGCCACTAGTACATACAATGCCTAAAGCCACTAGTACATACAATGCCTAAAGCCACTAGTACATACAATGCCTAAAGCCACTAGTACATACAATGCCTAAAGCCACTAGTACATACAATGCCTAAAGCCACTAGTACATACAATGCCTAAAGCCACTAGTACATACAATGCCTAAAGCCACTAGTACATACAATGCCTAAAGCCACTAGTACATACAATGCCTAAAGCCACTAGTACATACAATGCCTAAAGCCACTAGTACATACAATGCCTAAAGCCACTAGTACATACAATGCCTAAAGCCACTAGTACATACAATGCCTAAAGCCACTAGTACATACAATGCCTAAAGCCACTAGTACATACAATGCCTAAAGCCACTAGTACATACAATGCCTAAAGCCACTAGTACATACAATGCCTAAAGCCACTAGTACATACAATGCCTAAAGCCACTAGTACATACAATGCCTAAAGCCACTAGTACATACAATGCCTAAAGCCACTAGTACATACAATGCCTAAAGCCACTAGTACATACAATGCCTAAAGCCACTAGTACATACAATGCCTAAAGCCACTAGTACATACAATGCCTAAAGCCACTAGTACATACAATGCCTAAAGCCACTAGTACATACAATGCCTAAAGCCACTAGTACATACAATGCCTAAAGCCACTAGTACATACAATGCCTAAAGCCACTAGTACATACAATGCCTAAAGCCACTAGTACATACAATGCCTAAAGCCACTAGTACATACAATGCCTAAAGCCACTAGTACATACAATGCCTACTAGTACATACAATGCCTAAATGCCTAAAGCCACTAGTACATACTATACAATGCCTAAAGCCACTAGTACATACAATGCCTAAAGCCACTAGTACATACAATGCCTAAAGCCACTAGTACATACAATGCCTAAAGCCACTAGTACATACATACAAAGCCACTAGTACATACAATGCCTAAAGCCACTAGTACTAAAGCCACTAGTACATACAATGCCTAAAGCCACTAGTACATACAATGCCTAAAGCCACTAGTACATACAATGCCTAAAGCCACTAGTACATACACATACAATGCCTAAAGCCACTATACAATGCCTAAAGCCACTAGTACATACAATGCCTAAAGCCACTAGTACATACAATGCCTAAAGCCACTAGTACAATGCCTAAAGCCACTAGTACATACAATGCCTAAAGCCACTAGTACATACAATGCCTAAAGCCACTAGTACATACAATGCCTAAAGCCACTAGTACATACAATGCCTAAAGCCACTAGTACATACAATGCCTAAAGCCACTAGTACATACAATGCCTAAAGCCACTAGTACATACAATGCCTAAAGCCACTAGTACATACAATGCCTAAAGCCACTAGTACATACAATGCCTAAAGCCACTAGTACATACAATGCCTAAAGCCACTAGTACATACAATGCCTAAAGCCACTAGTACATACAATGCCTAAAGCCACTAGTACATACAATGCCTAAAGCCACTAGTACATACAATGCCTAAAGCCACTAGTACATACAATGCCTAAAGCCACTATTACGCAAAGTGTTTCAGGCAGAGATAGGAAACATCTCTGTCGAACAAATGACAGTCATGTAAACAACACCACGTGCAGGCGAGGAGTCACAATAACGTGGCTGAAGTATGTTGACCAGACCACACACTAGAAATTGAAGGGACGACGACTTGAGAATGAATGAGAATGGACTTGAGAATGGTCCAGGACGGACCGAAACGTCGTCGTCCCTTCAATTTCTAGTGTGTGGTCTGGTCAACACCACGTGTTTCTGTTTACATCGTCTTGTAAACAGACCTTAATCCATAGAGTGCGCCTAACGTCAATGTACGTTTTGGGGGTTATATAGCATATACCACACTATAACATCACCTTATCACAGTAGACTTTAAACTTTACGTTTAAAATGTTCAGTCAAAGGATCAACTTAGAACAGGGGAGCCGAGCGGACAGCACGCTGGACTTGTGATCCTCTGGTCCCGGGTTCGATCCCAAGCGCCGGGGAGAAACAATAGGCAGAGTTTCTTTCACCCTATGCCCCTGTTACCTAGCAGTAAAATAGGTACCTGGGTGTTAGTCAGCTGTCACGGGCTGCTTCCTGGGGGTGGAGGCCTAGTTGAAGACCGGGCCGCGGGGACACTAAAGCCCCGAAATCATCTCAAGATAACCTCAAGATAGTATATTGTAAGTCCTTTAGGCCTGAGTAGTATAACTTAAGGAACGTCTTATCATGAAAACCTTCTTAATGTTTTAAACTTTCTTTCACAACTTTTAATAATTTCTGATATTAAAATATTGTATAATATTAATATAATATTTTAAATATAATCTAAAAAGTCAAAGATCCCGTCCATGCTCTTGTCGTTTAGGTCTTTATGAAAGAACAGTTTTAAGAAAATATTAAGGGTTATACGTTGGGATCGAACCCGTCCGTCTTTGGACACAGACGATGATGCAGATCAATCTCTGCAACTCTTCTACTTCTGTTTAGTTCATTTTCAGACATCTGTACACCTATTTAGTTCATTTTCAGACATCTGTACACATTTAGTTCATTTTCAGACATCTGTACACCTATTTAGTTCATTTTCAGACATCTATACACCTATTTAGTTCATTTTCAGACATCTGTACACCTATTTGGTTCATTTTCAGACATCTGTACTCCTATTTGGTTCATTTTCAGACATCTGTACACCTCTTTAGTTCATTTTCAGACATCTGTACACCTCTAGTTCATTTTCAGACATCTGTACACCTCTTTAGTTCATTTTCAGACATCTGTACACCTCTTTAGTTCATTTTCAGACATCTGTACACCTATTTAGTTCATTTTCAGACATCTGTACTCCTATTTGGTTCATTTTCAGACATCTGTACTCCTATTTGGTTCATTTTCAGACATCTGTACACCTCTTTAGTTCATTTTCAGACATCTGTACACCTCTTTAGTTCATTTTCAGACATCTGTACACCTCTTTAGTTCATTTTCAGACATCTGTACACCTCTAGTTCATTTTCAGACATCTGTACACCTCTTTAGTTCATTTTCAGACATCTGTACTCCTATTTGGTTAATTTTCAGACATTTGTACACCTATTTAGTTCATTTTCAGACATCTGTACACCTCTTTAGTTCATTTTCAGACATCTGTACACCTCTTTAGTTCATTTTCAGACATCTGTACACCTATTTAGTTCATTTTCAGACATCTGTACACCTCTTTAGTTCATTTCAGACATCTGTACACCTCTTTAGTTCATTTTCAGACATCTGTACACCTCTAGTTCATTTTCAGACATCTGTACACCTCTAGTTCATTTTCAGACATCTGTACACCTCTTTAATTCATTTTCAGACATCTGTACACCTCTTTAGTTCATTTTCAGACATCTGTACACCTCTTTAGTTCATTTTCAGACATCTGTACACCTCTTTAATTCATTTTCAGACATCTGTACACCTCTTTAGTTCATTTTCAGACATCTGTACACCTCTTTAATTCATTTTCAGACATCTGTACACCTCTTTAGTTCATTTTCAGACATCTGTACACCTCTTTAATTCATTTTCAGACATCTGTACACCTCTTTAGTTCATTTTCAGACATCTGTACACCTATTTAGTTCATTTTCAGACATCTGTACACCTCTTTAGTTCATTTTCAGACATCTGTACACCTCTTTAGTTCATTTTCAGACATCTGTACACCTATTTAGTTCAATATTAGTTACTAGGTGGAGGGCCAGAATGCGTTCCCTTTCACACATCAACTCTCCACACGACCTAAACTACCCTAAGGGTCGTTTCACCAGTGACTTAACGAGCAGCAGCGTCGCCAACCAATGGGAGAGCTGGACGAAGGTCACTTGGCCCTGGACGCAACTGTGGCCCTGGACGCAACTGTGGCCCTGGACGCAACTGTGGCCCTGGACGCAACTGTGGCCCTGGATGCAACTGTGGCCCTGGACGCAACTGTGGCCCTGGACGCAACTGTGGCCCTGGACGCAACTGTGGCCCTGGACGCAACTGTGGCCCTGGACGCAACTGTGGCCCTGGATGCAACTGTGGCCCTGGACGCAACTGTGGCCCTGGACGCAACTGTGGCCCTGGACGCAACTGTGGCCCTGGACGCAACTGTGGCCCTGGACGCAACTGTGGCCCTGGACGCAACTGTGGCCCTGGACGCAACTGTGGCCCTGGACGCAACTGTGGCCCTGGACGCAACTGTGGCCCTGGACGCAACTGTGGCCCTGGACGCAACTGTGGCCCTGGACGCAACTGTGGCCCTGGACGCAACTTTGGCCCTGGACGCAACTGTGGCCCATAGTCCCTACTTGGCTTAAGGGTCAAGTTAACCTGCTCTGGATAACAGAATTTGCCGAGTTTCAGGGGCCAGATTCACGAAGCAGTTACGCAAGCACTTACGAACCTGGGGCAGATTCACGAAGCAGTTACGCAAGTGCTTACGAACCTGGGGGAATCACGAAGCAGTTACGCAAGTACTTACGAACCTGGGGCAGATTCACGAAGCAGTTACGCAAGTGCTTACGAACCTGGGGGCAGATTCACGAAGCAGTTACGCAAGTGCTTACGAACCTGGGGGCAGATTCACGAAGCAGTTACGCAAGTGCTTACGAACCTGGGGGCAGATTCACGAAGCAGTTACGCAAGTGCTTACGAACCTGGGGGAATCACGAAGCAGTTACGCAAGTGCTTACGAATCTGGGGGCAGATTCACGAAGCAGTTACGCAAGTGCTTACGAACCTGGGGGCAGATTCACGAAGCAGTTACGCAAGTGCTTACGAATCTGGGGGCAGATTCACGAAGCAGTTACGCAAGTACTTACGAACCTGGGGCAGATTCACGAAGCAGTTACGCAAGTGCTTACGAACCTGGGGGAATCACGAAGCAGTTACGCAAGTACTTACGAACCTGGGGCAGATTCACGAAGCAGTTACGCAAGTGCTTACGAACCTGGGGGCAGATTCACGAAGCAGTTACGCAAGTGCTTACGAACCTGGGGGCAGATTCACGAAGCAGTTACGCAAGTGCTTACGAACCTGGGGGCAGATTCACGAAGCAGTTACGCAAGTGCTTACGAACCTGGGGCCAGATTCGCGAAGCAGTTACGCAAGTGCTTACGAACCTGGGGGCAGATTCGCGAAGCAGTTACGCAAGCACTTACGAACCTGGGGCCAGATTCACGAAGCAGTTACAAAAGCACTTACGAACGTGTACATCTTTCCTCAATCTTTGACGGCTTTGGTTACATTTATTAAACAGTTTACAAGCATGAAAACTTGCCAATCAACTGTTGTTATTGTTATAAACAGCCTCCTGGTGCTTCGGGGCTCATTAACTGTTTAATAATTGTAAACAAAGCCGCCAAAGATTGAGAAAAGATGTACAGGTTCGTAAGTGCTTGCGTAACTGCTTCCTGAATCTGGCCCCAGGTTCGTAAGTGCTTGCGTAACTGCTTCGTGAATCTGGCCCCAGGTTCGTAAGTGCTTGCGTAACTGCTAAGTGAATCTGGCCCCTGGTTCGTAAGTGCTTGCGTAACTGCTAAGTGAATCTGGCCCAAGGTTCGTAAGTGCTTGCGTAACTGCTTCGTGAATCTGGCCCCAGGTCTCTCGAAATCACTTCGACGGTAACACTTGAAATTAATCACAATATCCAGCAATCTTGAGGTTATCTTGAGATGATTTCGGGGCTTTAGTGTCCCCGCGGCCCGGTTCTCGACTAGGCCTCTACCCCCAGGAAGCAGCCCGTGACAGCTGACTAACACCCAGGTACCTATTTTACTGCTAGGTAACAGGGGGCATAGGGTGAAAGAAACTCTGCCCATTGTTTCTCTCCTGCGCCCGGGATCGAACCCGGGACCACAGGATCACAAGCCCAGTGTGCTGTCCGCTCGGCCGGCCGGCAACACTTCAGTTTCCAAATTGAAAGTTACGAGGCTTAATCTTAAACAATTAATAATACTATATGTCCAATTTCACTTCCGTAATTTCCTATTAACACCTTATTTATATATATCAACTTTCCTAAAGCACATAGATATTTACACACAGTTTCAAAGCGTTATATGACAAAGAGTGCTGGGAAGACGGGACACCACGAGCGTAGCTCTCATCCTGTAACTACACTTAGGTAATTACTTAGGTAAATACATAGGGCTTTATAACACATATGCGGGAATAGGAATGGGGATTCTATGTATATATTTATATATATATATATATATATATATATATATATATATATATATATATATATATATATATATGTATGTCGTACCTAATAGCCAGAACGCACTTCTCAGCATACTATTCAAGGCCCGATTTGCCTAATAAGCCAAGTTTTCATGAATTAATGTTTTTTCGTCTACCTAACCTACCTAACCTAACCTAACCTAGCTTTTTTTGGCTACCTAACCTAACCTATAAATATAGGTTAGGTTAGGTTAGGTAGGGTTGGTTAGGTTCGGTCATATATCTACGTTAATTTTAACTCCAATAAAAAAAAATTGACCTCATACATAGAGAAAAGGGTTGCTTTATCATTTCATTAGAAAAAAATTATAGTAAATATATTAATTCAGGAAAACTTGGCTTATTAGGCAAATCGGGCCTTGAATAGTAGGCTGAGAAGTGAGTTCTGGCTACTAGGTACGACATATATATATATATATATATATATATATATATATATATATATATATATATATATATATATATATATATATATATACCGTTGGAGATGTGTATATCATTAGTGATCTAGGGACGCAGTTAGGAGTTTCTCGATATATATTTGATTTTTAAACCAAACTTTCAGTCACTGAAGTACATATATATAGAAATGATTTTCGTTTAAATGACTGTAACTACTGGTAACGATTTAGTGATTGGTTGATGAATCACTGGGATTGTAACCCTTGACAATCATTAACTGCCAATCCTCCTAATGTTTATATAATTGAGTTGATTGTTATCTGGTGTCCGACAATCATTAATTATTGCCTAAGTTGATAACACACTTGAGTGCGAGTTTCGTGACGCATTAACTTATGGCTCTATCTAATTTATTGAAGGTAATTATGTATTTCTTGAAATGTTTTTATATTAGCGGTTGTTTAACACGGACAGTTCTGTAATTACAACGATAATTGCATGGTAATGTTAATTGCTTGAACTAATAATATATTAATGAAAACTGGTTTGTGGAACAAGTGGATTGGGGATGATTTATATCGACAGTGGATGGCTTCTTCCCTAAGGCTCTCTACAAACATCTACCCATCTACCGGCATACACATCTACAGAAGAGTTAGGGGGGACATGATCACCACATTCAAGATTCTCAAGGGAATCGACAGGGTTGATAAAGACAGGCTATTTGACACAAGGGGCACACGCACTACGGGACACAGGTGGAAACTGAGTGCTCAAATGAGCCACAGAGATATTAGAAAGAACTTTTTTAGTGTCAGAGTGGTTGACAAATGGAATGCATTAGGGGGTGATCTGGTGGAGGCTGACTCCATACACAGTTTCAAGTGTAGATATGATAGAGCCCAATAGGCTCAGGAACCTGTACACCTGTTGATTGACGGTTGAGAGGCGGGACCAAAGAGCCAGAGCTCAACCCCCGCAAGCACAACTAGGTGAGTACAACTAAGTGAGTACACTCTACCCATCTACCCCTCTACCCCCATAGTATTTAGGTCCTTAACCTGAGGGCCTAATCAACCAATCACAGGACCAGACAAGGACGCTGAGGTCCTGACCAACCAATCACTGAAGGTCTGAGACCAGGAACTGTCCGCATACGGGAGAGTTTTATTTGTGACTAAATTATGTGTTTATTAAATAATGAAATAAAAGTCATCGCAAAGGTAGATATTAGCATCAGGGTAGAGGCACGAGGAAACTGTTGTGGTTGGTAATTATATATATATATGACTAGTTTATGTGTCTGGAGACTCGGTCATACACACACACACACACAGGCACACGCACACACGCAAACACACACACACACCTCCCTCCCCCCACCGTCCCTACACCTACACCCTGGCTTCAGCGTCCCTACACCTACACCCTGGCTTCAGCGTCCCTACACCTACACCCTGGCTCCCCCACCGTCCCTACACCTACACCCTGGCTTCAGCGTCCCTACACCTACACCCTGGCTCCCCCAGCGTCCCTACACCTACACCCTGGCTCCCCCAGCGTCCCTACACCTACACCCTGGCTTCAGCGTCCCTACACCTACACCCTGGCTCCCCCACCGTCCCTACACCTACACCCTGGCTTCAGCGTCCCTACACCTACACCCTGGCTTCAGCGTCCCTACACCTACACCCTGGCTTCAGCGTCCCTACACCTACACCCTGGCTTCAGCGTCCCTACACCTACACCCTGGCTCCCCCAGCGTCCCTACACCTACACCCTGGCTCCCCCACCGTCCCTACACCTACACCCTGGCTTCAGCGTCCCTACACCTACACCCTGGCTTCAGCGTCCCTACACCTACACCCTGGCTTCAGCGTCCCTACACCTACACCCTGGCACCCCCAGCGTCCCTACACCTACACCCTGGCTCCCCACACCGTCCCTACACCTGACGACACCCCCACTACAGGTGTACCCGACACACACACTTGTCGAGTGACCCACTTGTCACGCCACGCATGACAAGGGTGTAAGGACACCCTATACACCCTCGCCTCCAAGATCTATCAAGTGTTTCTGTACAAGAAGCTCCTTCAGACCTGTCAATAGGAGTGAAGGACTTCCCTGTTGAGCGTTTATTGGTCAGAGACAGATCCTGGAGACCCCCCAGAGTGCCATAGTGCCTGGAGGGGGCGCTGGCACCCCCCAGAGTGCCATAGTGCCTGGAGTGGTCGCTGGCACCCCCCAGAGTGCCTGGAGGGGGCGCTGGCACCCCCCAGAGTGTCTAGAGGGGGCGCTGGCACCCCCCAGAGTGCTATAGTGCCTGGAGGGGGCGCTGGCACCCCCCAGAGTGCCATAGTGCCTGGAGGGGGCGCTGGCACCCCCCAGAGTGCTATAGTGCCTGGAGGGGGCGCTGGCACCCCCCAGAGTGCTATAGTGCCTGGAGGGGGCGCTGGCACCCCCCAGAGTGCCATAGTGCCTGGAGTGGTCGCTGGCACCCCCCAGTGTGCCTGGAGGGGGCGCTGGCACCCCCCAGAGTGTCTAGAGGGGGCGCTGGCACCCCCCAGAGTGCCATAGTGCCTGGAGGGGGCGCTGGCACCCCCCAGAGTACCATAGTGCCTGGAGAGGGCGCTGGCACCCCCCAGAGTGCCATAGTGCCTGGAGAGGGCGCTGGCACCCCCCAGAGTGCCATAGTGCCTGGAGAGGGCGCTGGCACCCCCCAGAGTGCCATAGTGCCTGGAGAGGGCGCTGGCACCCCCCCAGAGTGCCATAGTGCCTGGAGGGGGCGCTGGCACCCCCCAGAGTGCCACAGTGCCTGGAGGGGGCGCTGGCACCCCCCAGAGTGCCACAGTGCCTGGAGAGGGCGCTGGCACCCCCCAGAGTGGCATAGTGCCTGGAGGGGACGCTGGCACCCCCCAGAGTGCCACAGTCCCTAGAGGGGGCGCTGGCCCCCCCCCCCAGAGTGCCACAGTCCCTAGAGGGGGCGCTGGCACCCCCCCCAGAGTGCCACAGTCCCTAGAGGGGGCGCTGGCACCCCCCCCCCCCCAAGAGTGCCACAGTGGTGTACGCTCTCGATTCACAACCGAGGGACGAAAGGTCTTATCTACAAATAAAACAAACGATTAGGACACGTTTCCCTTTCCACCTAATGCCTCTGTTCACCAAACAGGAGGTATAGGCAACTGTTGTGAGTTGCATCCTGTCAACATTCTGCCTCTGTCCCCCCCTTTCAAACCTCACAGACGTCATGAGAATGATTGCAATTGTATAGATGAGAATGATGAGACAGCCACATATGAGGACGTCCAGGATGAGACAGCCACATATGAGGACGTCCCGGATGAGACAGCCACATATGAGGACGTCCCGGATGAGACAGCCACATATGAGGACGTCCCGGATGAGACAGCCACATATGAGGACGTCCTGGATGAGACAGCCACATATGAGGTCGTCCTGGATGAGACAGCCACATATGAGGACGTCCGGGATGAGACAGCCACATATGAGGACGTCCTGGATGAGACAGCCACATATGAGGATGTCCTGGATAAGACAGCCACATATGAGGTCCTCCAGGATGAGACAGCCACATAGGAGACAGCCACATATGAGGACGTCCTGGATAAGACAGCCACATATGAGGTCGTCCTGGATAAGACAGCCACATATGAGGATGTCCTGGATAAGACAGCCACATATGAGGTCGTCCCGGATGAGACAGCCACATAGGAGACAGCCACATATGAGGACGTCCTGGATAAGACAGCCACATATGAGGTCGTCCTGGATGAGACAGCCACATATGAGGACGTCCCGGATGAGACAGCCACATATGAGGACGTCCCGGATGAGACAGCCACATATGAGGACGTCCCGGATGAGACAGCCACATATGAGAACGTCCTGGATGAGACAGCCACATATGAGGACGTCCCGGATGAGACAGCCACATATGAGGACGTCCCGGATGAGATAGCCACATATGAGGACGTCCCGGATGAGACAGCCACATATGAAGACGTCCCGGATGAGACAGCCACATATGAGGACGTCCCGGATGAGACAGCCACATATGAGGACGTCTCGGAGGAGACAGCCACATATGAGGACGTCCCGGAAGAGACAGCCACATATGAGGACGTCCCGGATGAGACAGCCACATATGAGGACGTCCGGGATGACACAGCCACATATGAGGACGTCCCGGATGACACAGCCACATATGAGGACGTCCCGGATGAGACAGCCACATATGAGGACGTCCGGGATGAGACAGCCACATATGAGGACGTCCCGGATGAGACAGCCACATATGAGGACGTCCCGGATGAGACAGCCATATATGAGGACGACTAGGATGAGACAGCCACATATGAGGCAGCCACATATGAGGCAGCCACATATGAGGCAGCCACATATGAGGCAGCCACATATGAGGCAGCCACATATGAGGCGAGAGGTCAGCAGCGCCACTCATAATTTCGTGAGAAATATGAGAAACTGGAATTAATTTTTTTTTAGTTGGGCGACACATGTTCGCGTAAGTTTTGGTCAAGACGCTTTAATACCTGCTAAGTCAGGTGTTTGGTGCGTTGTTAGCGGTAAGTCAGGTGTTTGGTGCGTTGTTAGCGGTAAGTCAGGTGTTTGGTACGTTACTGGCGGTAAGTCAGGTGTTTGGTGCGTTATTGGCGGTAAGTCAGGTGTTTGGTGCGTTATTAGCGGTAAGTCAGGTGTTTGGTGCGTTATTAGCGGTAAGTCAGGTGTTTGGTGCGTTATTAGCTGGGATATAAGGACAAGGAGCTGGGATACGAGGACAAGGAGCTGGGATACGAGGACAAGAAGCTGGGATACGAGGACAAGGAGCTGGGATACGAGGACAAGGAGCTGGGATACGAGGACAAGGAGCTGGGATACGAGGACAAGGAGCTGGGATACGAGGACAAGGAGCTGGGATACGAGGACAAGGAGCTGGGATACGAGGACAAGGAGCTGGGATACGAGGACAAGGAGCTGGGATACGAGGACAAGGAGCTGGGATACGAGGACAAGGAGCTGGGATACGAGGACAAGGAGCTAGGATACGAGGACAAGGAGCTGGGATACGAGGACAAGGAGCTGGGATACGAGGACAAGGAGCTGGGATACGAGGACAAGGAGCTGGGATACGAGGACAAGGAGCTGGGATACGAGGACAAGGAGCTGGGATACGAGGACAAGGAGCTGGGATACGAGGACAAGGAGCTGGGATACGAGGACAAGGAGTTGGGATACGAGGACAAGGAGCTGGGATACGAGGACAAGGAGCTGGGATACGAGGACAAGGAGCTGGGATACGAGGACAAGGAGCTGGGATACGAGGACAAGGAGCTGGGATACGAGGACAAGGAGCTGGGATATGAGGACAAGGAGCTGGGATACGAGGACAAGGAGCTGGGATATGAGGACAAGGAGCTGGGATACGAGGACAAGGAGCTGGGATACGAGGACAATGAGCTGGGATACGAGGACAAGGAGCTAGACTATATGAAGGGAAGTACAGAGTGTGTCAAGAACTAGCTACGTGATGCCAAAAGTCCCAATCACACAGGATAGTCATACAGGGTCATGTGATCAGTAGCCTGCACTGGCAAATTTTACATGCATTATGAGAATATCAATGATAAGGCAATACATAAAAGTCTAGGGAATCCTGACTCACTGTTTCAGTTCCATAGAGGGAGAGGTAACCAGTTGACATCACTATATCTCTTGACCCTATAGCTGTCTTCTCGTCTTGAGGGCCCTGTGAGCAACAGAAGACCTGGGGCCAGATTCACGAAAGCGGTTACGCAAGCACTTACGAACGTGTACATCTTTCCTCAATCTTTGACGGCTTTGGTTACATTTATTAAACAGTTTACAAGCATGAAAACTTGCCAATCAACTGTTGTTATTGTTATAAACAGCCTCCTGGTGCTTCGGAGCTCATTAACTGTTTAATAATTGGAAACAAAGCCGCCAAAGATTTAGAAAATATGTACAGGTTCGTAAGCGTTTGCGTAAGTGCTTTCGTGAATCTGGCCCCAGGACACAGACATTGTGTCCAGACATTGCAACAGATCCCGCCCAAAAATCACGGTTGCATCGACCGCAGGAAGAATGCTTTTGCATCGTGCTTGTGAGCCTAATATCTCATCTCTCTGCTTGGGCAAGCATAGAGATAATGACAACTGGATCTGAACAGCGAATCAACGCCACAAATTACCAATCGCTGCCCTCTGCGTTCATTCTCGTTCAGATTCGCCAGTTCAATCTAACATAAAACCAAAAAATATATATATGAAGAGAGCAAGGTTTATGCCTGGCCATTAGGGGGGTGGGGGGGGGGGATGTAATCGAAGAAAATGACCACTTATTGAAGGTAATTGTTACAGGTGATCTGGGTGTTGCCCTCCAGGGAGATAGATTAGCAGTTGAATGATTAACTGACACCAGTGGACCACTCCCACCGCCGCCATCTTGGATTCCACATGAGTAATAGAGTTTTATTTTGTGTGTGTTTTTGTCGGGTTATAAATGAAGGTTGTGAAACGACGTGGTTGTAACTACGGTTGTGTTTGGTAGTTTTGAAGATTTGTTTGTTGTTCTGAGGTTGTTACGGAGGGGAGAGGTAACAGAAGGTGAGGACCGGCGTTCGAGACCAGATTAACTGCTTTCTGGTGTTTTTTTTTGTGTTTAATGTTTGAGATGATAGCCCGCCAAACACACACCGAAACTACGACGTTGGTACAACGTTCGAACAAGTTTTAACACTTCCTAACCAGTTATAACAACCAATATAGCAAGTTGTAACAACGTTCTAATACGTCATAAACACGTTAAGCCAAGATGTAACAACTTTATTACAAGTTGTAACAAGCGGAAAATAGAGACAGTTTCGGTTTGTGTTTCCAGGGAGCTTTGTGTAGTGGTGATTGTCGTGTGGGGGTGTGGGTACACCCCCGCCCCGAACCTGTCCCCAGAGGTCCACACCAAAAAGATAGCATCAGCGGCATATGCTAGGTTGGCCAGTATAAGAACTGCCTTTAGAAACTTGTATAAGGAATCATTCAGGATCTTGTATACCACTTATGTCAGACCAATAATGGAGTATGCAGCTCCAGCCTGGAGTCCAACACAAGACAAAGTTAGAGAAGATTTAAAGGAATGTCAGTATGCTAGTCCCAGAACTGAGAGGTATGAGCTACGAGGAAAGGCTGAACCTCACGTCGCTTGAAGACCAGGGGAGACATGATCACCAGTTACAAAATTCTCAGATGAATTGACAGGGTGGACAAAGACAAACCAGCACGGGTGGAACACGAACAAGGGGACACAGGTGGAAACTTAGTACCCAGATGAGCCACAGACATTAGTGTTTGACCTCCAAATTTAAACAGACATACACACTATACTCTTAGAGTATAGACACAGATGAGGTACCCAACAGAGCCTAGAGCTATGCTATGATATCTCTCTCTCTCTCTCTCTCTCTCTCTCTCTCTCTCTCTCTCTCTCTCTCTCTCTCTCTCTCTCTCTCTTTCTCTTTCTCTTACTGGTGGTAGGGGGCATATGGGTAGGGAGAGAGGGAGTGCATAGATGCATACCCATGAGGAATACTGGGCAGGGAGGGGGATGTGTCTGGACATACCCAGGTATATCTAAAGATAGTCTGAGATTAGCTGGAGAAGAATTAAAGATAAAACATGACGGTTAGAATACTTCTAACATTTTACAGACATCAGCACGTGATATTTTACAGTACAGGGGGGTGGCTTTAAGGCACCGTCTCACGTGGCAATCGTTTCACTGATGCTAACTCCCGACTTATCCTTCTAGGGACCCAACAGCAAAATACTGTTAAAATGGATGAACTCCACTCACCTTATCCATGGTAGTGGATATAGTTGTCCTGGTGGCAGGGATATTTGTGTGGTTGGCCTAGTCGCAGGTATAGTGATTGTTGTGGTATCCCACATGGTGTCTGAGTAGTCCCCGGCCCAACCAGCTCGGATAGAGCTGTTAAGAGAGGGCTAATGCCTCGTCAGGACCGGATGGGAGTCGGATAACCACCTCAACAACGCAGTTCTAGTGCAGCTACCATTATTAGCCGACCAAACGTCATGCAAATTTGGAGATTGACAACGCTCTCCTGGGGAATAATAACGTAGTATTAACGAGCGAGGCTACGGTCTCAGTGGAGAGAGAGAACACGATTTACGATTATGAAATATATACCTGCAAATGACTGTTGTGTGAGTGGGTTGTGGTTAGCCCAGGGTGGGGCGCCGCCCCTGGGGCTCATCCACCCACGGTGTGGGGAGATGGGCCGCCCCTGGGGCTCATCCACCCACGGTGTGGGGAGATGGGCCGCCCCTGGGGCTCATCCACCCACGGTGTGGGGAGATGGGCCGCCCCTGGGGCTCATCCACCCACGGTGTGGGGAGATGGGCCGCCCTGGGGCTCATCCACCCACGGTGTGGGGAGATGGGCCGCCCCTGGGGCTCATCCACCCACGGTGTGGGGAGATGGGCCGCCCCTGGGGCTCATCCACCCACGGTGTGGGGAGATGGGCCGCCCCTGGGGCTCATCCACCCACGGTGTTATCTTGAGAGGTTATCCTGAGATGATTTCGGGGCTTTAGTATCCCCGCGGCCCGGTCCTCGACCAGGCCTCCACCCCCAGGAAGCAGCCCGTGACAGCTGACTAACACCCAGGTACCTATTTTACTGCTAGGTAACAGGGGCATAGGGTGAAAGAAACTCTGCCCATTGTTTCTCGCCGGCGCCTGGGATCGAACCCAGGATCACAAGCGCAGCGTGCTGTCCGCTCGGCCGACCGGCTCCCTGTGGGGAGAGAGCCCCCGCCTGGGACTTTCACCTGATGCACCTGTTCACCTAGCAGCAGAATAGGTACCAGAAAGTGGACTGGAACCTGAGGAAGGCGACAAGCACCTGACCGAAGCGGACCAGATGGTGAAGATAATTATGAAAAGTTAAGGTAAAGTCTTTGGTATTATTGACCAGATATTAACGCCAAGCTTTATAGCAGTTGAAACGTAGCGATCGAAACATAGCGATCGAAACATAGCGATCGAAACATAGCGATCGAAACGTAGCGATCGAAACGTAGCGATCGAAACATAGCGATCGAAACGTAGCGATCGAAACGTGGCTGCCGAAACGCTGTGACATAAACGTGGCGACCGAAATGTAGCGGCTGAATCAGCTATAAAAACGCTGTGATCGAAACATAGCAACCGAAACGTGGCGATCGAAACGCAGTGACCGAAACGTAGCAATCGAAACGCTGTGACCGAAACGTAGCAATCGAAACGCTGTGACCGAAAAGCAGCTATCGAAACGCTGTGACCTAAACGTAACGGCCGAAACGTAACGTTGAAAACAGCGGGCCGAAACGAGGCGGCCGTGGCGAACGGCCGCCTGTTACAGCCGAAACCTCGCTACCCCCCTCCCCCCCCCCATCCAGCGCACGTTTCCCCCCCCCCCACAGCCGCTGACCGGGTCCGCCGGGTATATATAATCACTCAATATCCATCCTTGTCTGAGGCGGTGTGGAAGATTTACATAATAGATGATATTATTTAAACAACTGCAAGTGGGAGGTGACAGGTGTTGTCTTACACGGCCCAGTGATACCAATTGGCGGTAATTTGTCTCACGGCGTCGTTGTAACCTTTTGGGCTTGCTAATGTTTAGCGAAGTATATATATTATCGGACACGAATAGGTGAGGTGGGGGAGGGGGAGGAGGGGGATGGTTGACAGGTTGAGCCGGTAGCTTCTTAGGTCCTTGTACAGCCACGGACATGTGTCTCTTGTACAGCCACGGACATGTGTTCTTTGTATAGCCACGGACATGTGTCCCTTGTACAGCCACGGGCAAGTGTCCCTTGTACAGCCACGGGCAAGTGTTCTTGTACAGCCACGGACATGTGTTCTTTGTATAGCCACGGACATGTGTCTCTTGTACAGCCACGGACATGTGTTCTTTGTATAGCCACGGACATGTGTCTCTTGTACAGCCACGGACATGTGTCCCTTGTACAGCCACGGACATGTGTCTCTTGTACAGCCACGGACATGTGTCCCTTGTACAGCCACGGGCAAGTGTTCTTGTACAGCCACGGACATGTGTCCCTTGTACAGCCACGGACAAGTGTCCCTTGTACAGCCACGGACATGTGTCTCTTGTACAGCCACGGACATGTGTCTCTTGTACAGCCACGGACATGTGTCCCTTGTACAGCCACGGGCAAGCGTCCCTTGTACAGCCACGGACAAGTGTCCCTTGTACAGCCACGGACAAGTGTCCCTTGTACAGCCACGGACAAGTGTCCCTTGTACAGCCACGGACAAGTGTCCCTTGTACAGCCACGGATAAGTGTCCCCTGCTACCCTGACATGTTAAGGGTGTCCCCCCTGCTAACCGGACACGGCCAAGGGCTGGCCGTGTCCGTGTCCCAAACATAATGTCCCATCTGCCCTCCGCCTGTAACAAAAATTAAACAAGTTTCCCCTGTTACTGGCGGGAGAAAGGCGGGAGTTTTCTCAGGCGTCGTGGAGGACATGTTAAGTTCCCCGAGGATGATCAACAATGCAATTATGGCCGCTCTGGAACAACAGGAGAGCTTATATTAACCGGATAATTAACTGTACATTATATTAACTCTGTAGAGTTAAGAGCGGCGTGTGTTGGGAATGTCGCAGTGGTGTAGGATTCTGTGTCCACTAACCTCCTACACATACGCCTATCTCTGAAATATGGCAACCCGTCCTCTGGCAACATACAGGCAACCCGTTCTCATGATAGAACGTCGTATTTTGACGTATACTCTTTACCTAAAGCCAAAAATCGTCGTAGGGGCTCGTAAAATTGTATGCACGTACTGTCACGTTTTCTGTTTAGGATCCTCTTGGTAGGAGAGGATAAGAGCACTTTAATACGACGGTTTCTGGACGTTGGGGAACCTGAGGAGGACGGGCTGCACACTATGTTGCACTCAGTGGTCATGTTGCACTCATTGTTCACCATATGTTGTACTCGACTCACTTTGTTACAACTCAAGCATCTACCTATTGTAAATGGGATTCTAGGCTACCCCGACCATGGCACCCCGACCATGGCACCAAGCAGTGGCTCAGCAAGATGCCACAAATATGTTCAGGACACATTCCCTATTGACATCCACTTGTCAACACAGCCCCTGCAAACATGTGCTCAAGCCTAGTGCTCAAGCCTAGTGCTCAAGCCTAGTGCTCAAGCCTAGTGCTCAAGCCTAGTGGCTCAAGCCTAGTGCTCAAGCCTAGTGGCTCAAGCCTAGTGGCTCAAGCCTAGTGGCTCAAGCCTAGTGCTCAAGCCTAGTGGCTCAAGCCTAGTGCTCAAGCCTAGTGGCTCAAGCCTAGTGGCTCAAGCCTAGTGCTCAAGCCTAGTGCTCAAGCCTAGTGCTCAAGCCTAGTGGCTCAAGCCTAGTGGCTCAAGCCTAGTGCTCAAGCCTAGTGGCTCAAGCCTAGTGCTCAAGCCTAGTGCTCAAGCCTAGTGGCTCAAGCCTAGTGCTCAAGCCTAGTGGCTCAAGCCTAGTGGCTCAAGCCTAGTGCTCAAGCCTAGTGGCTCAAGCCTAGTGGCTCAAGCCTAGTGCTCAAGCCTAGTGGCTCAAGCCTAGTGCTCAAGCCTAGTGCTCAAGCCTAGTGGCTCAAGCCTAGTGGCTCAAGCCTAGTGGCTCAAGCCTAGTGCTCAAGCCTAGTGCTCAAGCCTAGTGCTCAAGCCTAGTGGCTCAAGCCTAGTGCTCAAGCCTAGTGGCTGAAGCCTAGGTGCTCAAGCCTAGTGCTCAAGCCTAGTGCTCAAGCCTAGTGGCTCAAGCCCTAGCCTAGTGGCTCAAGCCTAGTGGCTCAAGCTAGTGGCTCAAGCCTAGTGGCTCAAGCCTAGTGCTCAAGCCTAGTAGTGCTCAAGCCTAGTGGCTCAAGCCTAGGGCTCAAGCCTAGGGCTCAAGCCTAGTGGCTCAAGCCTAGTGGCTCAAGCCTAGTGGCTCAAGCCTAGTGGCTCAAGCCTAGTGCTCAAGCCTAGTGGCTCAAGCCTAGTGCTCAAGCTTGTGCTAGCCTAGGCTCAAGCCTAGTGGCTCAAGCCTAGTGGCTCAAGCCTAGTGCTCAAGCCTAGTGGCTCAAGCCTAGTGCTCAAGCCTAGTGGCTCAAGCCTAGTGGCTCAAGCCTAGTGGCTCAAGCCTAGTGGCTCAAGCCTAGTGGCTCAAGCCTAGTGGCTCAAGCCTAGTGCTCAAGCCTAGTGGCTCAAGCCTAGTGGCTCAAGCCTAGTGGCTCAAGCCTGTGCTCAAGCCTAGTGGCTCAAGCCTAGGGCTCAAGCCTAGTGGCTCAAGCCTAGTGGCTCAAGCCTAGTGGCTCAAGCCTAGTGGCTCAAGCCTAGTGGCTCAAGCTCAAGCCTAGGGCTCAAGCCTAGTGCTCAAGCCTAGTGGCTCAAGCCTAGTGCTCAAGCCTAGTGCTCAAGCCTAGCTCAAGCCTAGGGCTCAAGCCTAGGGCTCAAGCCTAGTGGCTCAAGCCTAGTGGCTCCTAGTGGCTCAAGCCTAGTGGCTCAAGCCTAGCTCAAGCCTAGTGCTAGTAGGGCTCAAGCCTAGTAGGCTCAAGCCTAGTGGCTCAAGCCTAGTGCTCAAGCCTAGTGCTCAAGCCTAGTGGCTCAAGCCTAGTGGCTAGCCTAGGCTCAAGCCTAGTGGCTCAAGCCTAGTAGTGCTCAAGCCTAGTGCTCAAGCCTAGTGGCTCAAGCCTAGTGGCTCAAGCCTAGGGCTCAAGCCTAGTGGCTCAAGCCTAGTGCTCAAGCCTAGTGGCTCAAGCCTAGTGCTCAAGCCTAGTAGTGCTCAAGCCTAGTGCTCAAGCCTAGTAGTGGCTCAAGCCTAGTGGCTCAAGCCTAGTGCTCAAGCCTAGTGGCTCAAGCCTAGTGCTCAAGCCTAGTGGCTCAAGCCTAGTGCTCAAGCCTAGTGGCTCAAGCCTAGTGGCTCAAGCCTAGTGCTCAAGCCTAGTGGCTCAAGCCTAGTGCTCAAGCCTAGTGCTCAAGCCTAGTGGCTCAAGCCTAGTGGCTCAAGCCTAGTGGCTCAAGCCTAGTGCTCAAGCCTAGTGCTCAAGCCTAGTGCTCAAGCCTAGTGCTCAAGCCTAGTGCTCAAGCCTAGTGCTCAAGCCTAGTGGCTCAAGCCTAGTGCTCAAGCCTAGTGCTGAAACCTAGTTCTCAAACCTAGTTCTCAAACCTAGTTCTCAAACCTAGTTCTCAAGCCTAGCCTCAAACAATGTCCCAAAGCGTTCAGAAATAACTTTTAACTCCGGCCCTGTTGAGTCCATTAATAAATGCTACGACAAAAGAGAAGGGACGCAGGAAACACAGTTCATAAATTATAACTGAAAGAAAACCCGTAAAAGTTAGGTTAATAGACTGCCATAAATTTGAAATTTAACAGCCTAGGCTCTTTCAAACTAAACAAAAAACTTCACCGAGGTTTTCAAGAACTCTTGAAATGTCACAGAAACGAGAAATGAGACTAAAATCAAACATTAAAACTTAAGAGACTAACCTATCGCCTCTTAGGTTTAAATCAAATGAGCTTTAAATCAAACACGCAATTCACCACAACATGAATAATAATGCGACATCATCAAACACATGTAGTAATAATTACCACAAAATCAAATGTTAATATAATTAAATGGACAAATTCTAAACTATCCATTGGAACTATACGATTTCAAATGGGGAATGGACGGTAGATTCTTGGCGCCAATCAGCTGACGCGCCGTCACGGGGTGGCGGGAAAATGGCAGGCGCCTCCAGCCCTTGTTGGTGTCTGTCTCTCACCGCCGGTGTGGGTGTCTCTCACCGCCGGTGTTGGCGTCTCTCTCACCGCCGGTGTTGGCGTCTCTCACCGCCGGTGTTGGTGTCTCTCACCGCCGGTGTTGGCGTCTCTCACCGCCGGTGTTGGCGTCTCTCTCACCGCCGGTGTTGGCGTCTCTCACCGCCGGTGTTGGTGTCTCTCACCGCCGGTGTGGGTGTCTCTCTCACCGCCGGTGTTGGCCTCTCTCTCACCGCCGGTGTTGGCGTCTCTCACCGCCGGTGTTGGTGTCTCTCTCTCACCGCCGGTGTTGGCGTCTCTCTCTCACCGCCGGTGTTGGTGTCTCTCTCTCACCGCCGGTGTTGGTGTCTCTCTCACCGCCGGTGTTGGCGTCTCTCTCTCACCGCCGGTGTTGGCGTCTCTCTCTCACCGCCGGTGTTGGTGTCTCTCACCGCCGGTGTTGGTGTCTCTCTCACCGCCGGTGTTGGTGTCTCTCTCACCGCCGGTGTTGGTGTCTCTCTCACCGCCGGTGTTGGTGTCTCTCTCACCGCCGGTGTTGGTGTCTCTCTCACCGCCGGTGTTGGTGTCTCTCTCACCGCCGGTGTTGGTGTCTCTCACCGCCGGTGTTGGTGTCTCTCTCACCGCCGGTGTTGGTGTCTCTCTCACCGCCGGTGTTGGTGTCTCTCTCACCGCCGGTGTTGGTGTCTCTCTCACCGCCGGTGTTGGTGTCTCTCTCACCGCCGGTGTTGGTGTCTCTCTCACCGCCGGTGTTGGTGTCTCTCTCACCGCCGGTGTTGGTGTGTCTCTCACCGCCGGTGTTGGTGTCTCTCACCGCCGGTGTTGGTGTCTCTCACCGCCGGTGTTGGTGTCTCTTACCGCCGGTGTTGGTGTCTCTCTCACCGCCGGTGTTGGTGTCTCTCACCGCCGGTGTTGGTGTCTCTCACCGCCGGTGTTGGTGTCTCTCACCGCCGGTGTTGGTGTCTCTCACCGCTGATGTTGGTGTCTCTCACCGCCGGTGTTGGTCTCTCACCGCCGGTGTTGGTGTCTCTCACCGCCGGTGTTGGTGTCTCTCACCGCCGGTGTTGGTGTCTCTCACCCCCGGTGTTGGTGTCTCTCACCGCTGGTGTTGGTGTCTCTCACCGCCGGTGTTGGTGTCTCTCACCGCCGGTGTTGGTGTCTCTCTCACCGCCGGTGTTGGTGTCTCTCACCGCCGGTGTTGGTGTTTCTCACCGCCGGTGTTGGTGTCTCTCACCGCCGGTGTTGGTGTCTCTCATCGCCGGTGTTGGTGTCTCACCGCCGGTGTTGGTGTCTCTCATCGCCGGTGTTGGTGTCTCTCACCGCCGGTGTTGGTGTCTCTCACCGCCGGTGTTGGTGTCTCTCACCGCTGGTGTTGGTGGGTGTCTCTCACCGCCGGTGTTGGTGTCTCTCACCGCCGGTGTTGGTGTCTCTCACCGCTGGTGTTGGTGGGTGTCTCTCACCGCTGGTGTTGGTGTCTCTCACCGCTGGTGTTGGTGTCTCTCACCGCCGGTGTTGGTGTCCCTCACCGCCGGTGTGGGTGTCTCTCACCGCTGGTGTTGGTGTCTCTCACCGCTGGTGTTGGTGTCTCTCACCGCCGGTGTTGGTGTCTCTCACCGCCGGTGTTGGTGTCTCTCACCGCCGGTGTTGGCGTCTCTCATCGCCGGTGTTGGTGTCTCTCACCGCCGGTGTTGGTGTCTCTCACCGCCGGTGTTGGTGTCTCTCACCGCTGGTGTTGGTGTCTCTCACCGCCGGTGTTGGTGTCCCTCACCGCCGGTGTGGGTGTCTCTCACCGCTGGTGTTGGTGTCTCTCACCGCTGGTGTTGGTGTCTCTCACCGCCGGTGTTGGTGTCTCTCACCGCTGGTGTTGGTGTCTCTCACCGCCGGTGTTGGTGTCTCTCACCGCCGGTGTTGGTGTCTCTCATCGCCGGTGTTGGTGTCTCTCACCGCCGGTGTTGGTGTGTCTCACCGCCGGTGTTGGTGTCTCTCACCGCCGGTGTTGGTGTCTCTCACCGCCGGTGTTGGTGTCTCTCACCGCCGGTGTTGGTGTCTCTCACCGCCGGTGTGGGTCTCTCTCACCGCCGGTGTGGGTGTGTCTCACCGCCGGTGTGGGTGTCTCTCACCGCCGGTGTGGGTCTCTCTCACCGCCGGTGTGGGTGTCTCTCACCGCCGGTGTTGGTGTCTCTCACCACAGGTGTTGGTGTCTCTCACCGCCGGTGTTGGTGTGTCTCACCGCCGGTGTGGGTGTCTCTCACCGCCGGTGTGGGTGTCTCTCTCACCGCCGGTGTGGGTGTCTCTCTCACCGCCGGTGTGGGTGTCTCTCTCACCGCCGGTGTGGGTGTCTCTCTCACCGCCGGTGTGGGTGTCTCTCTCACCGCCGGTGTGGGTGTCTCTCTCACCGCCGGTGTGGGTGTCTCTCTCACCGCCGGTGTGGGTGTCTCTCACCGCCGGTGTGGGTGTCTCTCACCGCCGGTGTGGGTGTCTCTCACCGCCGGTGTGGGTGTCTCTCACCGCCGGTGTTGGTGTGTCTCACCGCTGATGTTGGTGTCTCTCACCGCCGGTGTGGGTGTCTCTCACCGCCGGTGTTGGTGTGTCTCACCGCTGGTGTTCACTGCCCGGCTGCACAAGGACTGGAGTTCTAAGTGGACAATAAGAGATGGTCCCAGAGACACATGACTGGTGTCCAACTGAGACTATACCTAATAATAATACCTAATAGACCTAATACCTCTGGTCTGCAGGTATTAGGAGGTCCACGTGCCAATGGGCGCGGGTTCGAGGCTCCGACGGTGTCAATGAATAAAATATAAAATATAATGCATTTTTGCATTATATTATAATGCATTTTACTGCATTATAACAGCCAAAATACACGCATTACTAAATGCTAATATTTAACAAATTACTCAAGTCTTAAGACTGATGATTTAACCTAAATTAAACGTGTTTTACGAGTTAAAAGATATACAAAGTTGTAGAAAATATTCAAATTATATTTAAGATAATTGTTAATTTGTTAAATATAATTCAATCAATGCGATTTTATAGTCATTTTCCTAAAAGTAATATTTTAAAGCGCATTCTATATGTTGCATATATGCATTCATGCAGTCAAAATAAAAAAATTGCAAGAAATATATATTCATTTTAACTCGCGCAGGAACACCACGTGTTAACCAAACTGACTTCAAATAACTAAAGGAAGTAGCCTATGTACCATTTATAATCATTTTTTGACAGGATGTCAAAAGAAAAGGACAAATTAAGGGTTCTGTTTGAACTGTCGCGTGACGTAGGACATAGCGCTGACCACACTATGCCCCGTCACAGCCTAATTAGCATTGTAAATGCTCACCTATCTTGTGAAACTGGCGATTAGAGCCTCCATGAGGCTAATTAAGCTGTTCTTTGCAGCGTCTGGTAGTCTCCGGTGTTCAGCAAAGTCTCGACTTGACGTGCAACTAACGAATTCTGCGAAATTCGGGAGCCGCAGCGGCGTACATCCACCCACCACGGGGTCCTGAGGCTTACTGAGACTTCCTAGGCCAATGAGAGGCTATAAAACTCGCGCTCACCGATGACGTCACCGTGGATTGCCTGTTGATTGGTTACTTCAAGCAACGGCAGCCAATCATATTCTATTTTCACATCCTGGTCCAGGAGTTCTCACCTCTGCTCCACTAGGCGCCAAAAATGTCTTCTCAAGCTGCGACGGCGCATCCGCCATCTTGGAAAATGGTAACTAGGCTACACCCTCTTGAAAATTTAAAATAATGTGCTCAGAGGACTGCAGTTTGTTACAGGTCGAGAACAACAGTTCATTGCAGGTCGAAGAACAACAGTTCATTACAGGTCGAGATGTAACTGTTTACATCTGTTAATGTTCTGTTTTTATTACAGAACATTATTTTAGTAAAAAATAATAATATTACAAGCTAAATCACCTTGTGGCAATTATCGCAAACGCTTAACAACCGCGAGCCTCTTAGGTTACGAGCGGGTTTCGGAAAATTAGTCCTAATCGACCCTGTCTTAAATTATGGAAGCACCAAAGAGTTCCATAAGTCTTCAAAGTTTATGTTCCCTAGGAATTAAAATCGTCAATCAATATTGGGACCGATTTTCAAAAGTGTATATATATATAAATTATTTTTTTTCATGGAAACTGTTAATTCTTCATTATATTTATACTCATATAATATATATGAGTCTTATAATATAGGACTTTTCACCACTCAGGAAGGGTGACGTGATACACAAGGGTGGTGGTGGTGGGTGACGTGATACACAAGGGTGGTGGTGGGTGACGTGATACACAAGGGTGGTGGTGGTGGTGGGTGACGTGATACACAAGGGTGGTGGTGGTGGGTGACGTGATACACAAGGGTGGTGGTGGTGGGTGAGGGTGGTGGTGGGTGACGTGATACACAAGGGTGGTGGTGGTGGGTGACGTGATACACAAGGGTGGTGGTGGTGGGTGACGTGATACACAAGGGTGGTGGTGGTGGTGGGTGACGTGATACACAAGGGTGGTGGTGGTGGGTGACGTGATACACAAGGGTGGTGGTGGTGGGTGACGTGATACACAAGGGTGGTGGTGGTGGGTGACGTGATACACAAGGGTGGTGGTGGTGGGTGACGTGATACACAAGGGTGGTGGTGGTGGGTGACGTGATACACAAGGGTGGTGGTGGGGGGTGACGTGATACACAAGGGTGGTGGTGGTGGGTGACGTGATACACAAGGGTGGTGGTGGTGGGTGACGTGATACACAAGGGTGGTGGTGGTGGGTGACGTGATACACAAGGGTGGTGGTGGTGGGTGACGTGATACACAAGGGTGGTGGTGGTGGTGGGTGACGTGATACACAAGGGTGGTGGTGGTGGGTGACGGTGGTGGTGGTGGGGTGACGTGATACACAAGGGTGGTGGTGGTGGGTGACGTGATACACAAGGGTGGTGGTGGTGGGTGACGTGATACACAAGGGTGGTGGTGGTGGTGGGTGACGTGATACACAAGGGTGTGGTGGTGGGTGACGTGATACACAAGGGTGGTGGTGGTGGGTGACGTGATACACAAGGGTGGTGGTGGTGGGTGACGTGATACACAAGGGTGGTGGTGGTGGGTGACGTGATACACAAGGGTGGTGGTGGGTGACGTGATACACAAGGGTGGTGGTGGTGGGTGACGTGATACACAAGGGTGGTGGTGGTGGGTGACGTGATACACAAGGGTGGTGGTGGGTGACGTGATACACAAGGGTGGTGGTGGTGGGTGACGTGATACACAAGGGTGGTGGGGGGGGTGGTGACGTGATACACAAGGGTGGTGGTGGTGGGTGACGTGATACACAAGGGGGTGGTGGTGGGTGACGTGATACACAAGGGGTGGTGGTGGTGGTGGGTGACGTGATACACAAGGGTGGTGGTGGTGGGTGACGTGATACACAAGGGTGGTGGTGGTGGTGGGTGACGTGATACACAAGGGTGGTGGTGGGTGACGTGATACACAAGGGTGGTGGTGGTGGGTGACGTGATACACAAGGGTGGTGGTGGTGGTGGGTGACGTGATACACAAGGGTGGTGGTGGTGGGTGACGTGATACACAAGGGTGGTGGTGGGTGACGTGATACACAAGGGTGGTGGTGGGTGACGTGATACACAAGGGTGGTGGTGGGTGACGTGATACACAAGGGTGGTGGTGGTGGTGGGTGACGTGATACACAAGGGTGGTGGTGGTGGGTGACGTGATACACAAGGGTGGGGTGGTGGTGGGTGACGTGATACACAAGGGTGGTGGTGGTGGGTGACGTGATACACCAGGGTGGTGGTGGTGGTTGAGGTGATACACAAGGGTGGTGGTGGGTGACGTGATACTCAAGGGTGGTGGTGGTGGGTGACGTGATACACAAGGGTGGTGGTGGGTGGTGGGTGACGTGATACACAAGGGTGGTGGTGGTGGGTGACGTGATACACAAGGGTGGTGGTGGTGGGTGACGTGATACACAAGTGGTGGTGGTGGTGGTGGGTGACGTGATACACAAGGGTGGTGGTGGTGGGTGACGTGATACACAAGGGTGGTGGTGGGGTGACGTGATACACAAGGGTGGTGGTGGTGGGTGACGTGATACACAAGGGTGGTGGTGGTGGGTGACGTGATACACAAGGGTGGTGGTGGGTGACGTGATACACAAGGGTGGTGGTGGTGGTGGGTGACGTGATACACAAGGGTGGTGGTGGTGGGTGACGTGATACACAAGGGTGGTGGTGGGTGACGTGATACACAAGGGTGGTGGTGGGTGACGTGATACACAAGGGTGGTGGTGGGTGAGGTGATACACAAGGGTGGTGGTGGTGGGTGACGTGATACACAAGGGGTGGTGGTGGGTGACGTGATACACAAGGGTGGTGACGTGTACACAAGGGGTGGTGGGTGACGTGATACACAGGGTGGTGGTGGTGGGTGACGTGATACACAAGGGTGGTGGTGGGTGACGTGATACACAAGGGTGGTGGTGGTGGGTGACGTGATACACAAGGGTGGTGGTGGTGGGTGACGTGATACACAAGGGTGGTGGTGGTGGGTGACGTGATACACAAGGGTGGTGGTGGTGGGTGACGTGATACACAAGGGTGGTGGTGGGTGACGTGATACACAAGGGTGGTGGTGGTGGTGGGTGACGTGATACACAAGGGTGGTGGGTGGGTGACGTGATACACAAGGGTGGTGGTGGTGGGTGACGTGATACACAAGGGTGGTGGTGGTGGGTGACGTGATACACAAGGGTGGTGGTGGGGTGACGTGATACACAAGGGTGGTGGTGGGTGACGTGATACACAAGGGTGGTGGTGGGTGACGTGATACACAAGGGTGGTGGTGGTGGTGGTGGGTGACGTGATACACAAGGGTGGTGGTGGTGGTGGGTGACGTGATACACAAGGGTGGTGGTGGTGGGTGACGTGATACACAAGGGTGGTGGTGGTGGGTGACGTGATACACAAGGGTGGTGGTGGTGGGTGACGTGATACACAAGGGTGGTGGTGGGTGACGTGATACACAAGGTGGTGGTGGGGGTGGGTGGTGGTGGTGGGTGACGTGATACACAAGGGTGGTGGTGGTGGGTGACGTGATACACAAGGGTGGTGGTGGTGGTGGGTGACGTGATACACAAGGGTGGTGGTGGTGGGTGACGGTGGTGGTGGGTGACGTGATACACAAGGGTGGTGGTGGTGGTGGGTGACGTGATACACAAGGGTGGTGGTGGGTGACGTGATACACAAGGGTGGTGGTGGTGGGTGACGTGATACACAAGGGTGGTGGTGGTGGGTGACGTGATACACAAGGTTGGTGGTGGTGGTGGGTGACGTGATACACAAGGGTGGTGGTGGTGGGTGACGTGATACACAAGGGTGGTGGTGGTGGTGGGTGACGTGATACACAAGGGTGGTGGTGGTGGGTGACGTGATACACAAGGGTGGTGGTGGTGGTGGGTGACGTGATACACAAGGGTGGTGGTGGGTGACGTGATGGTGGTGGTGGGTGACGTGATACACAAGGGTGGTGGTGGTGGTGGGTGACGTGATACACAAGGGTGGTGGTGGTGGGTGACGTGATACACAAGGGTGGTGGTGGGTGACGTGATACACAAGGGGGTGGTGGTGGGTGACGTGATACACAAGGGGGTGGTGGTGGGTGACGTGATACACAAGGGTGGTGGTGGTGGGTGACGTGATACACAAGGGTGGGGTGGTGGTGATACACAAGGGTGGGTGGGTGACGTGATACACAAGGGTGGTGGGTGGGTGACGTGATACACAAGGGTGGTGGTGGTGGGTGACGTGATACACAAGGGTGGTGGTGGTGGGTGACGTGATACACAAGGGTGGTGGTGGTGGGTGACGTGATACACAAGGGTGGTGGTGGTGGGTGACGTGATACACAAGGGTGGTGGTGGTGGGTGACGTGATACACAAGGGGGGTGGTGGTGGGTGACGTGATACACAAGTGGTGGTGGTGGGTGACGTGATACACAAGGGTGGTGGTGGTGGGTGACGTGATACACAAGGGTGGTGGTGGTGGGTGACGTGATACACAAGGGTGGTGGTGGGTGACGTGATACACAAGGGTGGTGGTGGGTGACGTGATACACAAGGGTGGTGGTGGTGGTGGGTGACGTGATACACAAGGGTGGTGGTGGTGGGTGACGTGATACACAAGGGTGGTGGTGGTGGGTGACGTGATACACAAGGGGTGGTGGTGGGTGACGTGATACACAAGGGTGGTGGTGGGTGACGTGATACACAAGGGTGGTGGTGGGTGACGTGATACACAAGGGTGGTGGGTGGTGGGTGACGTGATACACAAGGGTGGTGGTGGTGGGTGACGTGATACAGAAGGGTGGTGGTGGTGGGTGACGTGATACACAAGGGTGGTGGTGGTGGGTGACGTGATACACAAGGGTGGTGGTGGGTGACGTGATACACAAGGGTGGTGGTGGTGGTGGGTGACGTGATACACAAGGGTGGTGGTGGTGGTGTGGGTGACGTGATACAGAAGGGTGGTGGTGGTGGGTGACGTGATACACAAGGGTGGTGGTGGGTGACGTGATACACAAGGGTGGTGGTGGTGGTGGGTGACGTGATACACAAGGGTGGTGGTGGGTGACGTGATACACAAGGGTGGTGGTGGTGGGTGACGTGATACACAAGGGTGGTGGTGGTGGGTGACGTGATACACAAGGGTGGTGGTGGGTGACGTGATACACAAGGGTGGTGGTGGTGGTGGGTGACGTGATACACAAGGGTGTGGTGGTGGTGGGTGACGTGATACACAAGGGTGGTGGTGGGTGACGTGATACACAAGGGTGGTGGTGGTGGTGGGTGACGTGATACACAAGGGTGGTGGTGGTGGTGGGTGACGTGATACACAAGGGTGGTGGTGGTGGTGGGTGACGTGATACACAAGGGTGGTGGTGGTGGTGGGTGACGTGATACACAAGGGTGGTGGTGGGTGACGTGATACACAAGGGTGGTGGTGGTGGTGGGTGACGTGATACACAAGGGTGGTGGTGGTGGTGGGTGACGTGATACACAAGGGTGGTGGTGGTGGGTGACGTGATACACAAGGTGGTGGAGTTGGGTGACGTGATACACAAGGGTGGTGGTGGGTGACGTGATACACAAGGGTGGTGGTGGGTGACGTGATACACAAGGGTGGTGGTGGTGGTGGGTGACGTGATACACAAGGGTGGTGGTGGTGGGTGACGTGATACACAAGGGTGGTGGTGGGTGACGTGATACACAAGGGTGGTGGTGGGTGACGTGATACACAAGGGTGGTGGTGGTGGGTGACGTGGTACACAAGGGTGGTGGTGGGGTGACGTGATACACAAGGGTGGTGGTGGGTGACGTGATACACAAGGGTGGTGGTGGGTGACGTGATACACAAGGGTGGTGGTGGTGGGTGACGTGGGTGGTGGTGGGTGACGTGATACACAAGGGTGGTGGTGGGGGTGGTGGTGGTGGGTGACGTGATACACAAGGGTGGTGGTGGTGGGTGACGTGATACACAAGGGTGGTGGTGGTGGTGGTGGGTGACGTGATACACAAGGGTGGTGGTGGTGGTGGGTGACGTGATACACAAGGGTGGTGGTGGTGGTGTGGTGACGTGATACACAGGGTGGTGGTGGTGGTGGGTGACGTGATGGTGGTGGTGGTGGGTGACGTGATACACAAGGGTGGTGGTGGTGGTGGTGGGTGACGTGATACACAAGGGTGGTGGTGGTGGGTGACGTGATACACAAGGGTGGTGGTGGTGGGTGACGTGATACACAAGGGTGGTGGTGGTGGGTGACGTGATACACAAGGGTGGTGGTGGTGGGTGACGTGATACACAAGGGTGGTGGTGGTGGGTGACGTGATACACAAGGGTGGGTGGTGGGTGACGTGATACACAAGGGTGGTGGTGGTGGGTGACGTGATACACAAGGGTACACAAGGGTGGTGGTGGGTGACGTGATACACAAGGGTGGTGGTAGTGGGTGACGTGATACACAAGGGTGGTGGTGGTGGGTGACGTGATACACAAGGGTGGTGGTGGTGGTGGTGGGTGACGTGATACACAAGGGTGGTGGTGGGTGACGTGATACACAAGGTGGTGGTGGTGGGTGACGTGATACACAAGGGTGGTGGTGGTGGTGGGTGACGTGATACACAAGGGTGGTGGTGGTGGGTGACGTGATACACAAGGGTGGTGGTGGTGGTGGGTGACGTGATACACAAGGGTGGTGGTGGTGGTGGGTGACGTGATACACAAGGGTGGGTGGTGGTGGTGGTGGGTGACGTGATACACAAGGGTGGTGGTGGTGGGTGACGTGGTACACAAGGGTGGTGGTGGTGGGTGATGTGGGAACCGACCTGTGAGATTTATATTTATTTAATTTATATGAATTTATATTTACGTTAATTTATATACTTCGATAGCAATTTGTATAATGATAAGTGGACTGTATTTCTGCAATAATCTCTTAATCTCACAAATCGATCCTCTACACATTAGGGGGGGTTAAATTAATATATATGCAGCCAATCAAACTACAGAAATAGACTACATACTATTAAACATTGAAGAGGTTCCTTCTCTTATAGTACAGCAGGTTAGTCCACCAGGTATAACTAGAGTGTAGACACCAAATTATCCTCTTTGAGGTAGCTTCTATCACCCAGTAACTGGTGCACATAATCTTGCATCCTCGTCTTGACCTGTCAAAAGTGCGCTAGCTGTGAAGCCAGAATCCTATATATGACAAGCTATATCAGAGAAAACACTATACAGTACATGGAACATTAAAGACCTGGCTTAATTACCTTTAGTATGAGGCGATTTCGCGTTCTAACCGGCTAACCCTATATCCTGACATTAATGGCCATAAATGAATGATAAACGGGTTTCGGATAGACACTTAACTTGTATTTGTAGACAGCGTGTTGACAATGGTACACCTTTGGGTTCCATAACACTACGTCCAAGTAAATTTAACAGGAGCCGAATTTGCTCCCGTGTGAGCCTCTGGTCTCATATAACAACAATGGCTGCCCTCCTTCCTCCACTCTGACGCCTGGCTTACATTGTCCAGATTTCAGAACGTGATAGAAGGGTCACATTTACTCTACTTTAATATTGATAATTAAGTTAATTTATATAAGATGTTTTTATGATGGTAAAGTCCAAAGACTAATGTATTTAAGAACAATTCCCAGCAGAATAGCTGGTGAATTATAATAGTATGTGGTGATGATATCCCGTTTTCTATAGATGGTAATTCCACTACAAGTTACGTTTTCTATGGGTAACTTGTTTATACAACACAGCTCTTATCTGTCTGTATGATATTATTATTAAATGGTGTCGGATTTTCCGACATAATTCCCCAGGGGGCTGCTCACGGGTCGAAGTCCTCTTTAGAACAGACGAACACCGATACTCCTCCCTCGAATTATTTGATTAATTTGATGTTAGTAGTTAGTAATCACACATTTGTGCGTCTGTTCGTACAGGACGGATGTCCCGTACTAGAGTTGCAGGGGTTTGAAGTCTAATGCGATTTCATTTCCCTGTCAACTCTTGAAAGGCTAATATTCAAGCCTTATTACATATTATTTAACCCAGAAGACTGAATGTGATCAAGTACTACAGTCAAGTATGATTCAGGGACTGCAGTGAGATCAGTGACATTAGATATAACTTGAAGTTTCTTCAGGTAACTGGTCACTGGTATATAAACACTGAGGCCCATGGAATACATCTTGATTAAATAATAAATGTATCAAATCAGTCATCAGATTTATTAGGGTTTAATTTAGTTAATTGATTCAGAAGATTGAATAGCTCATCATTAAAGTAAAGTATGGTTCTGAGACTGCAGTGGGTTCAGTGACATTGGTCGCAGTGACTTGTAGCTGTTTTAGGCTACTGTTCACTGATTTGCCACTGAGGCCTCATGAACTCATCTTCATCTTTAAATGATGATACTAACATCAACCTCTGTTGGTATAGTCAGCTGTAATCTCCTTAGTATAATGCTACTGGAGAAATATAATCAGCTGACAAATTTAGATTTCTACTGGTATTGTTTATCTGCAGGCATAGGTCTCCTCAGGCTTGATACTGGGCCTGAGAGTAATTTACCTCCTGCAGAGTTTAACATGGTTATACCCTGATATTTAGTAGGGCTACCAATGAATCGATGGCAATAGTCTGTCCCTACAAGGAGACCGAAGTCGTTGAGGTGATCAGACTTAATATTATCTGCCAATTTTATTCCTCTATTTCTCAGGAATTTGGCTGTTGCTCTCAGACCTTGAACTTGTAGGTCTACTGGTATTTTGTCCACCACAATGGCTTGTACTCGACAGACGTACCTGCCTAAACGTACTGATGGTTGTACCACCTGGTAGACTTGAGGTCCTGCATCTGTTACAAACCCTGAGATGTTGAATGACATCTGGGCTACAGGCCTTAATTGTAGTTCTTCTGCCAACCTTTTAGTGATATATGTTCTTTGGGATCCTTGGTCAAACAACCCACGAGTATGGACCTTGGCCCTCTTATTCAGGATGGTAATTTGGGCAGTAGGCAAAGTCGTATTACCTTTAGACTTTGCCAAATGGACACTCTTTGTTTGTTGCACCTTGCAGTACTGTACTGTGGTGGGAATGCTATCTTCCACCTTGGGTCTTGAATACGTTAATTTCGTATATTTACACAGTGCTGCATGGTGCCTACCTCTTCTACACCTGTTGCAGGTGTTGAATTGGGTATCACAATAGTCTATGTTGTGTGACTTGAGACACCTTGCACATCTCCCTAATTCCTGGAGTCGCTCCATACGAATGTCTCTGGTTGGATAATTAGCACAACGGTATGTTGAATGTTTCTTTTTGCAGAACATACAAGTCCCCCAGCCTACTGCACGTTTGGAAGTTACCGGTTTGGGTGAACTAGTAACAGTAGGCTTGGAGGTTGCTGCTGCATTGTCAGATTTTCTGCAACTTGATGTTTGAGTAATTGGTTGATGTTTATTTGGGGTAGTTGTTTTACCCTTTAATTGACTCTTATTTTCTATTTCTGAAGGCTTGGAAGAGGCTTTAACTTCCTCATTTGCTCGTCGTTTGTTTATGATGGAATGTAAACCTTCAGTGATGTCCTGTACTGTCAGGATGGTGTTATGTTGATGTGCATATAATTCATCTAGTATATCGCTGGACAATTTTCGTTGAAGGACTACTTTGGTCATCCATTCACTAGTAGTTATATCAACCTTAAGTCTGAATGTTCTTAGTAGTGACTCAAACTCCGTGCTGAAGGATTGTAATGAGTCAGCAGCCTGATCAGGTTGAGGTAAATCCAGCAATTGTAGTACTAGATGTATGACAGTTTTCTCATTGCCAGCATTATTCCTAGGAAGCTGGACTGGGAAATTAGTGCTGTTGCTATTTTCATTTACATTTCCTACTACTGGTTCAGCTTCACCTCTAGTTTGGAGGCATGTTAACTTAGTAGCCTCAGGTATTGGGTTTTCAGAAACCACAGAGACTGTGGATAAATTGTCTGAAAACTGCTTAATTTCTGGTGGTATATTATTGGGTGAAGCTGTAGTGGGTGAAGCTTTATCCTTGTTGATTAATGGATCTAATCTGGCTTTACATTTATTCTCAAAAAGATCCAGATCATCCATAACATTATCTACTTTATTTGATGTACTTGCTATTTGTTCTGATTCAATTATCCTGTGTAAATGTTCCAACCTGCCTTGAGTTTCTTCTTCATATTGTGCTAGGTCAGACAGGAATGGTTCCACATCTTCAACTACTACATCATCGTGGACTTGATTTTGGTAAGATTTCCTATTTGCTTTCAATATATGCAATTGGGTTTGAATCTGTAACAGTGGTATTTTCAACCGATGATAATTAATTACAGGCTCATATAACAACTGTTCATATTGGTTGAGATCTCTTGTTAGTTGGCGTTTGCTTGATATTAAAGCACGCTTTGCTTTCTGTGGATTAGTCATGGTGACTTGTTAATTGAGCACCACTGGCTCATAAATTGTGAGCAAGTACTAATGGTAGCCTAGGGTAAAATTCTGCACTCACTAGGCAATAATCCTACCTCTACTAGAGGTTAGCACTTAAAATTAATACACATTATATATATACAATCATACACACTAATGATTTGAGTGATAAACCAGTGTCACTGGAAGTACCTTTAGGTTAGCTCTTCTATATCACCCTAGGATGGTAGAGACACTAATTAATCACTCAAAGGTGTAATGATCATAAGTAAATTATTATATATACACAACTCAACTCGAGTTGATAAAAATTACACCCAAAATAGGGTCTGGACCATTCATTAATGGTGTTAGGTTATTCAATATAGTACAACTGACTATTGTAATAATGGGACTAGGATGAACAATAATAGTTCAACTAGTCATATCCTACCCTGTTGTGGGTTGGCAATTAGTAAATATTATACTGTGAACACTAGTGCAGTATATATTAAATAATTCTCTATTTTGGAGAAATAATATACACAATTATTGTTAATAGCCTCTTAATTAGCCTCTATGAAACTTCTAATATTATCTAGAAGTATTAAATGTTATTAGTGACCTCGCGAAATAAAGTCCACAAAATTCGTAGATAATCTCTCGCGAAATGTAACACCACGAAATCCGTGAACAATCTCGCGAAGACACAGTCACTAATTTGGCTGGTTTCTATGTTAGCGCTGTCATTTCACAGAATAACACGCCACCAAATCTGTGGGTGTGCATGAAACCGCTGACTAAGGCTGAACTCGGCTGAGGGAGGCTCCTGAGCTCCCTCGAGGCTACGCTTCCGTCTTTGACTGGCTGGCCTTTGTTTAAATAACACTGCACTAGTATATTTAATGAATCCACTGGATAACTGGTTCATCCGGTACTAAGATGACCAAATGTGGGTTCAAAGGATCAAATAATCCGTCATCCGGTTCGAAGATGACCAAATAATGTGGGAACCGACCTGTGAGATTTATATTTATTTAATTTATATGAATTTATATTTACGTTAATTTATATACTTCGATAGCAATTTGTATAATGATAAGTGGACTGTATTTCTGCAATAATCTCAATCTCACAAATCGATCCTCTACACATTAGGGGGGGTTAAATTAATATATATGCAGCCAATCAAACTACAGAAATAGACTACATACTATTAAACATTGAAGAGGTTCCTTATCTTATAGTACAGCAGGTTAGTCCACCAGGTATAACTAGGGTGTAGACACCAAATTATCCTCTTTGAGGTAGCTTCCATATCACCCAGTAACTGGTGCACATAATCTTGCATCCTCGTCTTGACCTGTCAAAAGGGCGCTAGCTGTGAAGCCAGAAACCTAGATATGACAAGTATATCAGAGAAAACACTATACAGTATATGGAACATTAAAGACCTGGCTTAATTACCTTTAGTTTGAGGCGATTTCGCGTTCTAACCGGCTAACCCTATATCCTGACATTAATGGCCATAAATGAATGATAAACGGGTTTCGGATAGACACTTAACTTGTATTTGTAGACAGCGTGTTGACAATGGTACACCTTTGGGTTCCATAACACTACGTCCAAGTAAATTTAACAGGAGCCGAATTTGCTCCCGTGTGAGCCTCTGGTCTCATATAACAACAATGGCTGCCCTCCTTCCTCCACTCTGACGCCTGGCTTACATTGTCCAGATTTCAGAACGTGATAGAAGGGTCACATTTACTCTACTTTAATATTGATAATTAAGTTAATTTATATAAGATGTTTTTATGATGGTAAAGTCCAAAGACTAATGTATTTAAGAACAATTCCCAGCAGAATAGCTGGTGAATTATAATAGTATGTGGTGATGATATCCCGTTTTCTTTAGATGGTAATTCCACTACAAGTTACGTTTTCTATGGGTAACTTGTTTATACAACACAGCTCTTATCTGTCTGTATGATATTATTATTAAATGGTGTCGGATTTTCCGACAGGGGTGACGTGATACACAAGGGTGGTGGTGGTGGGTGACGTGATACACAAGGGTGGTGGTGGTGGGTGACGTGATACACAAGGGTGGTGGTGGTGGTGGGTGACGTGATACACAAGGGTGGTGGTGGTGGGTGACGTGATACACAAGGGTGGTGGTGGTGGGTGACGTGATACACAAGGGTGGTGGTGGTGGGTGGGTGACGTGATACACAAGGGTGGTGGTGGTGGTGGGTGACGTGATACACAAGGGTGGTGGTGGTGGTGGGTGACGTGATACACAAGGGTGGTGGTGGTGGGTGACGTGATACACAAGGGTGGTGGTGGTGGGTGACGTGATACACAAGGGTGGTGGTGGTGGGTGACGTGATACACAAGGGTGGTGGTGGTGGTGGGTGACGTGATACACAAGGGTGGTGGTGGTGGTGGGTGACGTGATACACAAGGGTGGTGGTGGTGGGTGACGTGATACACAAGGGTGGTGGTGGTGGGTGACGTGATACACAAGGGTGGTGGTGGTGGGTGACGTGATACACAAGGGTGGTGGTGGTGGTGGGTGACGTGATACACAAGGGTGGTGGTGGTGGGTGACGTGATACACAAGGGTGGTGGTGGTGGGTGACGTGATACACAAGGGTGGTGGTGGTGGTGGGTGACGTGATACACAAGGGTGGTGGTGGTGGGTGACGTGATACACAAGGGTGGTGGTGGTGGGTGACGTGATACACAAGGGTGGTGGTGGTGGGTGACGTGATACACAAGGGTGGTGGTGGTGGGTGACGTGATACACAAGGGTGGTGGTGGTGGGTGACGTGATACACAAGGGTGGTGGTGGTGGTGGTGACGGTGGTGGTGGTGGGTGACGTGATACACAAGGGTGGTGGTGGTGGGTGACGTGATACACAAGGGTGGTGGTGGTGGGTGACGTGATACACAAGGGTGGTGGTGGTGGGTGACGTGATACACAAGGGTGGTGGTGGTGGGTGACGTGATACACAAGGGTGGTGGTGGTGGGTGACGTGATACACAAGGGTGGTGGTGGTGGGTGACGTGATACACAAGGGTGGTGGTGGTGGGTGACGTGATACACAAGGGTGGTGGTGGTGGTGGGTGACGTGATACACAAGGGTGGTGGTGGTGGGTGACGTGATACACAAGGGTGGTGGTGGTGGGTGACGTGATACACAAGGGTGGTGGTGGTGGGTGACGTGATACACAAGGGTGGTGGTGGTGGGTGACGTGATACACAAGGGTGGTGGTGGTGGGTGACGTGATACACAAGGGGTGGTGGTGGTGGTGGGTGACGTGATACACAAGGGTGGTGGTGGTGGGTGACGTGATACACAAGGGTGGTGGTGGGTGACGTGATACACAAGGGTGGTGGTGGTGGGTGACGTGATACACAAGGGTGGTGGTGGTGGGTGACGTGATACACAAGGGTGGTGGTGGTGGGTGACGTGATACACAAGGGTGGTGGTGGTGGGTGACGTGATACACAAGGGTGGTGGTGGTGGGTGACGTGATACACAAGGGTGGTGGTGGTGGGTGACGTGATACACAAGGGTGGTGGTGGTGGGTGACGTGATACACAAGGGTGGTGGTGGGTGACGTGATACACAAGGGTGGTGGTGGTGGTGGGTGACGTGATACACAAGGGTGGTGGTGGTGGTGGGTGACGTGGGTGGTGGTGGGTGACGTGATACACAAGGGTGGTGGTGGTGGGTGACGTGATACACAAGGGTGGTGGTGGTGGGTGACGTGATACACAAGGGTGGGTGGGTGACGTGATACACAAGGGTGGTGGTGGTGGGTGACGTGATACACAAGGGTGGTGGTGGGTGACGTGATACACAAGGGTGGTGGTGGTGGGTGACGTGATACACAAGGGTGGTGGTGGGTGACGTGATACACAAGGGTGGTGGTGGTGGGTGACGTGATACACAAGGGTGGTGGTGGTGGGTGACGTGATACACAAGGGTGGTGGTGGTGGGTGACGTGATACACAAGGGTGGTGGTGGTGGTGGTGGGTGACGTGATACACAAGGGTGGTGGTGGGTGACGTGATACACAAGGGTGGTGGTGGGTGACGTGATACACAAGGGTGGTGGTGGTGGGTGACGTGATACACAAGGGTGGTGGTGGTGGGTGACGTGATACACAAGGGTGGTGGTGGTGGGTGACGTGATACACAAGGGTGGTGGTGGTGGGTGACGTGATACACAAGGGGTGGTGGGGTGGTGGTGGTGGTGGGTGACGTGATACACAAGGGTGGTGGTGGTGGTGGGTGACGTGATACACAAGGGTGGTGGTGGTGGGTGACGTGATACACAAGGGTGGTGGTGGTGGTGGTGGTGACGGTGGTGGTGGGTGACGTGATACACAAGGGTGGTGGTGGGGTGGTGGTGGTGGGTGACGTGATACACAAGGGTGGTGGTGGTGGGTGACGTGATACACAAGGGTGGTGGTGGTGGGTGACGTGATACACAAGGGTGGTGGTGGTGGGTGACGTGATACACAAGGGTGGTGGTGGTGGGTGACGTGATACACAAGGGTGGTGGTGGTGGGTGACGTGATACACAAGGGGGTGGTGGTGGTGGGTGACGTGATACACAAGGGTGGTGGTGGTGGGTGACGTGATACACAAGGGTGGTGGTGGTGGTGGTGGGGTGACGTGATACACAAGGGTGGTGGTGGTGGGTGACGTGATGGTGGTGGTGGGTGACGTGATACACAAGGGTGGTGGTGGTGGGTGACGTGATACACAAGGGTGGTGGTGGTGGTGGGTGACGTGATACACAAGGGTGGTGGTGGTGGGTGACGTGATACACAAGGGTGGTGGTGGTGGTGGGTGACGTGATACACAAGGGTGGTGGTGGTGGGTGACGTGATACACAAGGGTGGTGGTGGTGGTGGGTGACGTGATACACAAGGGTGGTGGTGGTGGGTGACGTGATACACAAGGGTGGTGGTGGTGGGTGACGTGATACACAAGGGTGGTGGTGGTGACGTGATACACAAGGGTGGTGGTGGTGGGTGACGTGATACACAAGGGTGGTGGTGGTGGGTGACGTGATACACAAGGGTGGTGGTGGTGGGTGACGTGATACACAAGGGTGGTGGTGGGTGACGGTGGTGGTGGTGGGTGACGTGATACACAAGGGTGGTGGTGGTGGGTGACGTGATACACAAGGGTGGTGGTGGTGGGTGACGTGATACACAAGGGTGGTGGTGGGTGACGTGATACACAAGGGTACACAAGGGTGGTGGTGGTGGGTGACGTGATACACAAGGGTGGTGGTGGTGGGTGACGTGATACACAAGGGTGGTGGTGGTGGGTGACGTGATACACAAGGGGGTGGTGGTGGTGGGTGACGTGATACACAAGGGTGGTGGTGGTGGGTGACGTGATACACAAGGGTGGTGGTGGTGGTGGGTGACGTGATACACAAGGGTGGTGGTGGTGGGTGACGTGATACACAAGGGTGGTGGTGGTGGGGTGACGTGATACACAAGGGTGGTGGTGGTGGGTGACGTGATACACAAGGGGGTGGTGGTGGTGGGTGACGTGATACACAAGGGTGGTGGTGGTGACGTGATACACAAGGGTGGTGGTGGTGGGTGACGTGATACACAAGGGTGGTGGTGGTGGGTGACGTGATACACAAGGGTGGTGGTGGGTGACGTGATACACAAGGGTGGTGGTGGTGGGTGACGTGATACACAAGGGTGGTGGTGGGTGACGTGATACACAAGGGTGGTGGTGGTGGGTGACGTGATACACAAGGGTGGTGGTGGGTGACGTGATACACAGGGGGTGGTGGTGGGTGACGTGATACACAAGGGTGGTGGTGGGTGACGTGATACACAAGGGTGGTGGTGGGTGACGTGATACACAAGGGGGTGGTGGTGGGTGACGTGATACACAAGGGTGGTGGTGGGTGACGTGATACACAAGGGTGGTGGTGGTGGGTGACGTGATACACAAGGGTGGTGGTGGTGGGTGACGTGATACACAAGGGTGGTGGTGGTGGGTGACGTGATACACAAGGGTGGTGGTGGTGGGTGACGTGATACACAAGGGTGGTGGTGGGTGACGGTGGTGGTGGGTGACGTGATACACAAGGGTGGTGGTGGGTGACGTGATACACAACGTGGGTGGTGGTGGTGGGTGACGTGATACACAAGGGTGGTGGTGGGTGACGTGATACACAACGTGATACACAAGGGTGGTGGTGGGTGACGTGATACACAAGGCACGACACAACACTGATGGCCGTCATGCAACAGGACTGCCCGCTGCATATATGTTCTAACTTGCAATTATTCGATAATACTTAAATAATTCAATTATGCAAATATATATATATATATATATATATATATATATATATATATATATATATATATATATATATATATATATATATTGGTAGCAGTCTTTCCTGTAGACATATATTATTAAATATGACCGAAAAAGTAAGATTAATAATTCTAACACGAATTTTCTCGATCTTTCGTACATTTCTTTTCACTGTTGGTGGTAATTCAAAAATCAATTCTCCAAAATTCATTTTTATTTCTAGTCTGACGCGACACTTGAGCGCGTTTCGTAAAACTTATTACATTTTCAAAGACTTTAGTTTACACATACACAACTGAATAGAACTTACACATCTCCGATTTGTTTATATCTACATTTGAGTGAGGTGGATGGGGTGAGGTGGTATTAATAGGGTATTAAATTCATCAACACAAGACAGAACACGAAACAATGGGTATTGAATGGAAGTGATTGTAGAAAGCCTATTGGTCCATATTTCTTGATGCTTCTATATTGGAGCGGAGTCTTGAGGTGGGTAGAATATAGTTGTGCATTAATTGGCTGTTGATTGCTGGTGTTGACTTCTTAATGTGTAGTGCCTCGCAAACGTCAAGCCGCCTGCTATCGCTGTATCTATCGATGATTTCTGTGTTGTTTACTAGGATTTCTCTGGCGATGGTTTGGTTGTGGGAAGAGATTATATGTTCCTTAATGGAGCCCTGTTGCTTATGCATCGTTAAACGCCTAGAAAGAGATGTTGTTGTCTTGCCTATATACTGGGTTTTTTGGAGCTTACAGTCCTCAAGAGGGCATTTGAAGGCATAGACGACGTTAGTCTCTTTTAAAGCGTTCTGCTTTGTGTCTAGAGAGTTTCTCATGAGTAGGCTGGCCGTTTTTCTGATTTTCCAGCCTGTACTCCTCTTGACATACCAGAAAATATTCTGAGGAAACTACTCCAAGCTTGTACTAAAGAGGCACCCTTCTTGAGCCCGGATGGGCACATGTATAAGCAAGTAGATGGGGTCGCCATGGGTTCTCCCCTAGGTGTCCTGTTTGCAAACTTCTACATGGGTACCATCGAGCAAAAAGTCTTAGTCGACATGAACTTGAAACCGGCCATATACTGCAGGTATGTTGACGACATTTTTACACAGGTACCTGATGTCAGACATCTGCAGGAGCTGAAGGAGGCATTTGAGCAGAGTTCCGTGCTGCGTTTCACTTACGAGATGGAAAAGGATGGGAAGCTGCCCTTTCTAGATGTAACAGTCATGGAAAAGAGCGGAGGTTTCCACACTGCAGTCTACACTAAGGAAACGAACATAGGAATGTGCCTAAATGCCAACAGTGACTGCCCAGACAGGTACAAGAGGAGTGTTGTTAACGCATATGTCGACCGTGCTCTCAGCCACAGCTCAGAATGGAAGCAAGTCGACGAAGAACTCTGTAGGGTAAGGCAGGTCCTAGTCAACAACGGCTTCTCCAATGGTTTCGTCGAAGACATCATAAGAAGGAAAGTGAAACGCCATGCAACCTCTGAAGAGACAACTAACACAACACCTATACCCCCTATTAGACTATTTTACAGGAACTTCTTTTCCACAGCTCATAAAACGGAGGAAAGGGTCCTGAAAGATATTGTTAATAGAAACGTTATCCCTACAGACAAAAATCAGAGGATACAACTGACGATTTACTATAAAACCAGAAAAACGGCCAGCCTACTCATGAGAAACTCTCCAGACACAAAGCAGAACGCTTTAAAAGAGACCAACGTCGTCTATGCCTTCAAATGCCCTCTTGGGGACTGTAAGCTCCAAAAAACCCAGTATATAGGCAAGACAACAACATCTCTTTCTAGGCGTTTAACGATGCATAAGCAACAGGGCTCCATTAAGGAACATATAATCTCTTCCCACAACCAAACCATCGCCAGAGAAATCCTAGTAAACAACACAGAAATCATCGATAGATACAGCGATAGCAGGCGGCTTGACGTTTGCGAGGCACTACACATTAAGAAGTCAACACCAGCAATCAACAGCCAATTAATGCACAACTATATTCTACCCACCTCAAGACTCCGCTCCAATATAGAAGCATCAAGAAATATGGACCAATAGGCTTTCTACAATCACTTCCATTCAATACCCATTGTTTCGTGTTCTGTCTTGTGTTGATGAATTTAATACCCTATTAATACCACCTCACCCCATCCACCTCACTCAAATGTAGATATAAACAAATCGGAGATGTGTAAGTTCTATTCAGTTGTGTATGTGTAAACTAAAGTCTTTGAAAATGTAATAAGTTTTACGAAACGCGCTCAAGTGTCGCGTCAGACTAGAAATAAAAATGAATTTTGGAGAATTGATTTTTGAATTACCACCAACAGTGAAAAGAAATGTACGAAAGATCGAGAAAATTCGTGTTAGAATTATTAATCTTACTTTTTCGGTCATATTTAATAATATATATATATATATATATATATATATATATATATATATATATATATATATATATATATATATATTCAAGCTTATATATGAACAAGGATTTAACTATATCAACAGAAAATGGGGTCATTTTAAATTCAAGAAAGTCCTGGGTAAATACTGGTTTGGCAATAGGGCTAATGGTTTTAGGAATTAGCACCTAACTACCCTATTTCCCTTTCTTCCGTCAGCCTGATCGACGTTATCGACGCAGAATCGACGTCGATAAAGCATAAAAGTATGTTGAAACTGCTTTAGACAATTATATATACATTTCAGACACCATTGGAGTCGCTCCCTTTGTAAGGGGGGGCATGGGGGGATTGACCACCCTACCTTCTTATGATATTGACAATTCTTCACGTTAATTACCTTCGGGTTAACCCCTAACATCTGCCAGAGGAAGGTGGTGAGACACAACATGGGGGGGGAGGGAGGAGGAGGTATGCACATTAGGGGAAGGGGACGTCACAACAGTAGGGGAAAGTTACTTAATACAAAACAGGGGGAAGGCTACATCATACACATCAGGGGGGGGAGGATATAGAATACACAGCAGTGGAAGGTGACTTATCACACATCAGGGGATGTTGATGTGATACATAATACATAATGTTGGTACAGGACACAATCATAGATTGACAGTTGAGAGGCGGGACCAAAGAGACAAACCTCAACCCCCACAAGCACAACTAGGTGAGTACACACACACACACACACACACACACACACACACACACCACACGCACGGGCAGGCAGGCACAGGTTGAAGGCAGTGGTGGTGATCCTGCAGTAATCAATAACACAGCTTGTATTGACCCATGTTTTCCCTGGTGCCCTGTGTGTGTGTGTGTGTGCTGCCTCCCGCTGGGGACACCGCCTCACATACTACCTCTTGGACTTTACAGGTAATATGTCTTGACAAATTTGCATAATATGTGCTAAAGAGTGTAGCAAAATCCCCCATATGTGAGAGAGTAAATAGTGATTTTTTGTCACGTTTTGCAATGATGGTGGAAGGTGCAAGAGGGGGGGGGGAAGGGGGGCGAGGGATGGGAATTCAGGCAACTTGTCCCCAAAGTCCATTCCATCCAGCGGTCGACCCCAAAGACGCAATTCACCAATTTTAACATAGTATTCATTAACAGGAATTTTGTCAAAATTAATATTTTTATATAATATTTTTATATTGTGCGTATTTAGGTACTGGTTTGGTTAGGTGTTCAGCTAGTTGTGCTTGCGGGGGTTGAGCTCTGGCTCTTTGGTCCCGCCTCTCAACTGTCAATCAACTGTTACTACTATTTTTTTCACACCACACACACCAGGAAGCAGCCCGTGACAGCTGACTAACACCCAGGTACCTATTTACTGCTAGGTAACAGGGGTTATCTTGAGGTTATCTTGAGATGATTTCGGGGCTTTTAGTGTCCCCGCGGCCCGGTCCTCGACCAGGCCTCCACCCCCAGGAAGCAGCCCGTGACAGCTGACTAACTCCCAGGTACCTATTTTACTGCTTGATAACAGGAGCATAGGGTGAAAGAAACTCTGTCGCATCGTTTCTCACCGGCGGATGACGTGTCCAGCGTGCTGTCCGCTCAGCCGGCCGGCCCCTGTACACCAGTTGACTGACAGTTGAGAGGCGGGACCAAAGAGCCAGAGCTCAACCCCAAAGAGCCAGAGCTCAACCCCCGCAAACACAACTAGACGAGTACTCATGGGGTCCAAACTGCCGTCAAGATGACGGCTCCTGTCAGCCAATGACAGCCGTCGTCACTATGAACAAAGAGATCGTAAACCTCCTGACTTAAGACTTTCACTTCCTCCTCGTAAGTATCTCAGGTTTACGATGTCTTAAATACACACTATTCATGAAAAACTAAGCAAGCTTTAATACATATTACCGAGACATGTATACTAAGTCTACATATGTATACTAAGCTGCCGAAACAGGTTACCTTGAGGTGCTTCCGGGGCTCTGCGTCCCCGCGGCCCGGTCATCGACCACGCCTCCTATGGTCGATGGTATATGGTCGACCATATTTGGTACAAATAAAGTTAAAGCTATTTTATTGAAGCCCAAATGTTCGGGTGATATTGCAAAATAATTCGCACATGTGTACACGCAAGAACACACACACAGGCCTGACGGCTCAGTGGACAACGCTCGGGATTCGTAATCCTAAGGGCCCGGATTCGATCCCCGGCGGATCGAACAAATGGGCAGAGTTTACTTCACCCTGATTCAACTGTTCATCTAGCAGTAAATAGGTACCTGGGAATTGGACAGCAGCAGGTAGGTGTGTGTGTGTGTGTGTGTGTGTGTGTGTGTGTGTGTGTGTGTGTGTGTGTGAAAAAAATAACTTGATTGACAGTTGAAAGGCAGGGCCCAAGAGCCAGAGCTCAACCACCTCGACAACTAAGTACAACTAGGTGAATACACACTGTTCCGTAAACAGTTAAGGAGTCAGGTGTATAGAACAGGTGTACACAGCAGCGGGCCCAACAGCTGAAGCACAACCCCCAGTAGTGCATAAGTGAACACTCACATGTGCACAGTACCCACACATGTGCACAGTACCCACACATGTGCACAGTACCAGGTGTTATGGCCTCAGTCTACACACCTGACTAGAGATTAAGACGCCAGAAGAAGGAAATATAAAGTTAACGTGAGTGACTTAACAGAGTACAAGCAGAGGATGAGCATCGTATAAAAGAGGGAATAAGATGTCAACATTTTGTGACGTGACATAAGACATCGTAACGCGTCACTTGAGTTGCCACAGTCGTCAGCAATGGACGTACGACACTGTCTCCTGGGAAGATAGAAGATTACACGGTTCTGGATAAGGATAAAGTGTTTTGAGTGAAGGCTACGCAGTGATTATGAAGACATAAGAGACGACCTGAAGCGTAGGGAGAACACCGCTTCTCGTCCGATCAGCGAAGCTAAGCAACGTTGGGTTTGGTTAGTACTTGGATGGGTGACCGCCTGGGAACACCAAATGCTGTTGGCAATAATATTCTAGGCCTGGTCGACGACCGGGCCGCGGGGACGCTAAGCCCCGGAAGCACCTCAATGTAGGAGGCGAGCAAGCAGGTGTTTCTGTGTGAAGCCTGCCGGGTGACATTGTGTGCTCAAGTCGGGACTGAAAGAGCCGTGAGAGGCAGTCTTAAAAGATGGACAACCAAGAGTAACGCCATGTTGGAACATTCAGATCATTTTAGTGTTTGAACGTGTGCCCAGCAATCGTATAGAATGTATATGGATATAAGGTAGAGCTTTTATAAAGATGGTAAGAAGATATAAGGAGTTAGAGATGAGAAGACATGTTGGAGACAGGCGCAGCACATCCACACTCTCCCGAGGTGAGTAAGCAACTGAGAAGGCGGTACCCTGGCGGCGTCAGAAGAGAATTTCTGTGTGGACTCGTCCGAAAATGGGGGAGTTCCCACCGCGGCTGGCCCAGTGTGCAGACGGGATATCAAGAGGAATTTATTTTGGTGTAAATACGTGTATTTATATTATATTAGGAAAAACATGTCATCAATTAGTAATGGAAATAAAGATTTGTACGGGAGAAGTTAGTTGAAGAGCTTCACGTCCAAAGAAGTCACGGGCTCACCATAGCCCGTGATACTTTAAACTTTTTGTTCCAGGTAGCGAATCTTAAACAACAAACAACCGATGAAGATTATATGGCGAATCTCCAAGTGTAGAGCAGCTACACATTTCTTTTGTGAAACCCCGTAGAGGAACTTCACAGACCTTTGAGTGGGACTTCAAGTTGCAGCAAATATTTGCAAGGACTGCAGGAGTACCTGTCTGGTTCTGCTGACCCAGACATGTTCTTAGTAGTGGGCATAATATATATAAATATATATATAATGTATCTATTGACAGCTAATTTTTACTCGTGTCCTGGCGTGGTTTCCAGATAGTGAGAGAGAGAGACGGTTGCAGATTGATGGACAGGTCAATAATATCTATAAAGGGAATTTACGGAATCATCCCATAATAAGGAGAGTGCGGTGGAGTCACGGCGGCTCATAAAGGGTGCCTACTCATGACCAGTTTTGGAACAGCACCCCAAATAAAGGTGCCATTGAACCTCTCTCTGAGTATATAGTGATTACAAGGTGATCTCCCAACTTATTACATGCACTCCAATGTCAATTGTTGATGATTGACGAGAGTAGTTTTATCAGGGAGTGGTTGGGGGGGTTCTGTTTGCCAGTGAGTAAAGTATTTTGTTTGTTAAAACCCCCCAACCCTTGATTACTGTCAGTGTGACAGCTCACTGTTAGTGTGACAAGCAGACTGTTAGTGTGACACACTGCATGCTGACCACACTACACAGTGAACCAGTAAGACATGTATTGAGCTCTGACTTGCTAACTCAGGTGTTGAGCGAGCAGAGTGGGTTGTGCAGTGGAGGATGAGGTATGGGCCCGCGCACACAGGGATGGCTCTGGGACTAATTAACAGTATATCACCTGTTGGCTACGGGCCCATCCGCAGTGAAACGCTGTAATAGGCACTAACTTTCTGCTTAACCTCATTTTTATGTGCCCGCAAATTGCTGGGAGTAAAGCCGAGGGCCCCCACAGTCACTGTATCACACATTGTGGGCCCCCACAGTCACTGTATCACACATTGTGGGCCCCCACAGTCACTGTACCATGTATTGTGGGCCCCCACAGTCACTGTACCATGTATTGTGGGCCCCCACAGTCACTGCACCATATATTGTGGCCCCCACAGTCACTGTACCATGTATTGTGGGCCCCCCACAGTCACTGTACCATGTATTGTGGGCCCCCACAGTCACTGCACCATATATTGTGGCCCCCACAGTCACTGTACCATGTATTGTGGGCCCCCACAGTCACTGTACCATGTATTGTGGGCCCCCACAGTCACTGTATCACACATTGTGGGCCCCCACAGTCACTGTACCATGTATTGTGGCCCCACAGTCACTGTATCACACATTGTGGGCCCCCACAGTCACTACCATGTATTGTGGGCCCCCACAGTCACTGCACCATATATTGTGGCCCCCACAGTCACTGTACCATGTATTGTGGGCCCCCACAGTCACTGTACCATGTATTGTGGGCCCCCACAGTCACTGTATCACACATTGTGGGCCCCCACAGTCACTGTACCATGTATTGTGGCCCCCACAGTCACTGTATCACACATTGTGGGCCCCCACAGTCACTGTACCATGTATTGTGGGCCCCCACAGTCACTGTACCATGTATTGTGGGCCCCCACAGTCACTGTACCATGTATTGAGGGCCCCCACAGTCACTGTACCATGTATTGTGGGCCCCCACAGTCACTGTACCATGTATTGTGGGCCCCACAGTCACTGTACCATGTATTGTGGGCCCCCACAGTCACTGTACCATGTATTGTGGGCCCCCACAGTCACTGTACCATGTATTGTGGGCCCCCACAGTCACTGCACCATATATTGTGGCCCCCACAGTCACTGTACCATGTATTGTGGGCCCCCACAGTCACTGCACCATATATTGTGGCCCCCACAGTCACTGTACCATGTATTGTGGCCCCCACAGTCACTGTATCACACATTGTGGGCCCCACAGTCACTGTACCATGTATTGTGGGCCCCCACAGTCACTGTACCATATATTTTGGGCCCCCACAGTCACTGTACCATATATTGTGGCCCCCACAGTCACTGTATCACACATTGTGGGCCCCCACAGTCACTGTACCATGTATTGTGGGCCCCCACAGTCACTGTACCATGTATTGTGGGCCCCCACAGTCACTGTACCATATATTGTGGGCCCCCACAGTCACTGTACCATATATTGTGGGCCCCCACAGTCACTGTACCATGTATTGTGGGCCCCCACAGTCACTGTATCACACATTGTGGGCCCCCACAGTCACTGTACCATATATTATGGGCCCCCACAGTCACTGTACCATGTATTGAGGGCCCCCACAGTCACTGTACCATGTATTGTGGGCCCCCACAGTCACTGTACCATGTATTGTGGGCCCCCACAGTCACTGTATCACACATTGTGGGCCCCCACAGTCACTGTACCATGTATTGTGGGCCCCCACAGTCACTGTACCATGTATTGTGGCCCCCACAGTCACTGTATCACACATTGTGGGCCCCCACAGTCACTGTATCACACATTGTGGGCCCCCACAGTCACTGTATCACACATTGTGGGCCCCCACAGTCACTGTATCACACATTGTGGGCCCCCACAGCCACTGTACCATGTATTGTGGGCCCCCACAGTCACTGTACCATATATTGTGGCCCCCACGGTCACTGTATCACACATTGTGGGCCCCCACAGTCACTGTACCATGTATTGTGGGCCCCCACAGTCACTGTACCATGTATTGTGGCCCCCACAGTCACTGTATCACACATTGTGGGCCCCACAGTCACTGTATCACACATTGTGGGCCCCCACAGTCACTGTATCACACATTGTGGGCCCCCACAGTCACTGTACCATGTATTGTGGGCCCCCACAGTCACTGTACCATATATTGTGGCCCCCACAGTCACTGTATCACACATTGTGGGCCCCCACAGTCACTGTACCATGTATTGTGGGCCCCCACAGTCACTGTACCATGTATTGTGGGCCCCCACAGTCACTGTACCATGTATTGTGGGCCCCACAGTCACTGTACCATGTATTGTGGCCCCCACAGTCACTGTACCATGTATTGTGGGCCCCCACAGTCACTGTACCATGTATTGTGGGCCCCCACAGTCACTGTACCATGTATTGTGGGCCCCCACAGTCACTGTATCACACATTGTGGGCCCCACAGTCACTGTACCATGTATTGTGGGCCCCCACAGTCACTGTACCATGTATTGTGGGCCCCCACAGTCACTGTATCACACATTGTGGGCCCCCACAGTCACTGTACCATATATTGTGGGCCCCCACAGTCACTGTACCATGTATTGTGGCCCCTACAGTCACTGTATCACACATTGTGGGCCCCCACAGTCACTGTACCATGTATTGTGGGCCCCCAGTCACTGTATCACACATTGTGGGCCCCACAGTCACTGTACCATATATTGTGGGCCCCCACAGTCACTGTACCATGTATTGTGGGCCCCCACAGTCACTGTACCATGTATTGTGGGCCCCCACAGTCACTGTACCATGTATTGTGGGCCCCCACAGTCACTGTACCATGTATTGTGGGCCCCCACAGTCACTGTACCATGTATTGTGGGCCCTCACAGTCACTGAACCATGTATTGTGGGCCCCCACAGTCACTGTACCATATATTGTGGCCCCCACAGTCACTGTATCACACATTGTGGGCCCCCACAGTCACTGTACCATGTATTGTGGGCCCCCACAGTCACTGTACCATGTATTGTGGGCCCCCTCAGTCACTATACCATGTATTGTGGGCCCTCACAGTCACTGAACCATGTATTGTGGGCCCCCACAGTCACTGTACCATATATTGTGGCCCCCACAGTCACTGTACCATGTATTGTGAGCCCCCACAGTCACTGTACCATGTATTGTGGGCCCCCACAGTCACTGTATCACACATTGTGGGCCCCCACAGTCACTGTACCATGTATTGTGGGCCCCCACAGTCACTGTACCATGTATTGTGGGCCCCCACAGTCACTGTATCACACATTGTGGGCCCCCACAGTCACTGTACCATGTATTGTGGGCCCCACAGTCACTGTACCATGTATTGTGGGCCCCACAGTCACTGTACCATGTATTGTGGGCCCCACAGTCACTGTACCACATATATATATATTCATATGTATATGTATATGTATGTCTATGTATCTCTTTCAATCTCTCTATTCCTCAATCTTTCTGTTTATATTGTGACGGTAACGCGTTGGTGTTCGGCTGTTTCAAAACCTAGGGGTATGGCCTCGTCACATATAGAAACAAAATGAGAAAATCTGGAACTTCGTCTGTGGTAAGGTAATGGGAAGACACACAAAACACAAGTAAATTTAACAATGAGATTTTAATTACGTTAGAAAAGCAAAACATGAATAAAATGGACATACAAATTGGAACATAAAATCAATCAAAATAATAAGAATAATCAAATGACAAAATGAAAAGTTACGTTAAGACAAGTGAGTAATAACAAGTGAACAATATACAATCAGATATAGGTGCAGGAATATTGGCTTTAAGCTGCCACCTCTCTTAGTACACGTAAGCCAGAGCTTAGTCTACCAACGAGACGTGTTAACTTGTTGAAAGCACTGGATATTCTGAGGTCTCTAGGTCGTGATGGCCCCAGACATCAGGTAGTGTGGCGGGTGGAGGGCAGGTGCAACTGGACACGCAGCCAATCAGCGATGAGCTGGTTTGCTGCGTACAGGTAGTTTGGTGGTTCGAGTGGCGGAGGGGGGGGAGCAGGTGTTCCCGGTGCTGAATACGTTTGCTCTCTGGCAAACCTTGGAGTTGTATTTGTTGGATATTTCTTCCATATTAGTTGTATAGGGATGTATATAGCGACGAACTTGGGAGGGAAGAGCAGGCTCAATCTCTTGAAGGAGATTATCGTCACAATATGTATTCATCTGTCAATCTATCAGTCAATCTCTGTGTTTCAATCTATCTCACTCTGTCTATTATTTTCTCTGCATCTATATCTATCAATATTTCTCTATCTGTATCTATCTCTCTTTATCTTTATCTCTCTTCTCACCCCCTCCCCCCCCCCCCACACACTTCCAGGAATAGCATGTACCTAATGATAGAGGCTGTTTGAAGGTTGTTATAACAAGTTATAGGACGAATTATAGCGAGTTCACGGCCAGATTGACAAGGCAATTATATCCTGTCTTGTACGGGCTCACCATAGCCCGTGCTACTTGGAACTTTTGGTTCCAAGTAGCGAATCTTAAACAATATCCCGTCTTGTCGGTCCCATCCTGCGTATATGATAGAATAGATTTTTTATAATATATGCTATATTCCTCCCTCCCCCACCCTCATCTCCTATCTTCTCTCTCTCTCTCTCTCTCTCTCTCTCTCTCTCTGCTCTCTCTCTCTCTCTCTCTCTCTCTCTCTCTCTCTCTCTCTCTGTCTGCTCTCTCTCTCTCTCTCTCTCTCTCCTCTCTCTCTCTCTCTCTCTCTCTCTCTCTCTCAGAAAACGTATTAAGAAAATGTGAAGGGGTATGGCAGGGGTGACTACTCTATAGTCGTCACATTGTGTGATTTCATCTCAGATTCATTTCAGATGTCATGGAAATCATTTTTAAATTTGGGGTAATGTTAGACCCCCAAATGTCTAATTTTGGACAGACAGACAAGGAATCAATCAATTATCTCTAATGCTACATATAGATAGGAGCCCTATCGAGCTAGCTATAGTCAGCAATACTCGGTGATGACAACTCAAGACGCTCAGCAACCAACAGCATCATGCCGGCTGAGCCTCAAGAACTTCACTCCATCAGCGATCATTTAAGCCTAAACTGACTCGCATTTAGAACATGTTTTACTCAACATCGAGAGTGTTGGAAAATGCGACACCATATAATATCATACAGACAGATAATAATAGCTGTGTTGTATAAACAAGTTAACCCATAGAAAACGTAACTTGTAGTGGAATTACCGTCTATAGAAAACGGGATATCATCACCACATACTATTATAAATTCACCAGCTATTCTGCTGGGAATTATTCTTAAATACATTAGTCTTTGGACTTTACCATCATAAAACATTTCATATAAATTAACTTAATTATCAATATTAAAGTAGAATAAATGTGACCCTTCTATCACTTTCTGTCATCTGGACAATGTAAGCCAGGCGTCAGTGAGGAAGGAGGGGCAGCCATTGTTTATACTAAGACCACAGAGGCTCACGGGAGCAAATACGGCTCCTGTTAATTTTACTTGGACGTAGTGTTATGGAAACCAAAGGTGTACCATCTTCAACACGCTGTCAACAAATTCAAGTTAAGTGTTCTTCCGAAACCCATTATCTTTCATTTATGGCCATTAATGTCTGGATATAGGGTTTCCCGGTTAGAGCACGAGATAGCCTCATACTAAAGGTAATTAAGCCAGGTTTTCATTGTTCCATGTACAGTGTTTTCTCTGATATAGCTGTCATATATTAGGAACCTGGCTTCACAGTTAGCGCCCTTTTGACAGGTCAAGACGAGGAAGCAAGGCTTTGTGCATCAGTTACCAGGGTGATGGAAGCTACCTCAAAGAGGGAAAATGTGGTGTCTACATCCTGGTTATACCTGGTGGACTAAGGCCTGCTGTACAAATAAGATAAGGAACCTCTTCAATGTGTAGTTAATACTGTAGTTTGATTGGCTGCATATATATATAAATTCAATTAATATAAACCCCCCTAATGTGTAGAGGATCGATTTGGGAGATTATGAGATTATTGCAGAAATACAGTCCACTTATCATTATACAAATTGCTATCGAAGTATATAAATTAATGTAAATATAAATTCTATATAAATTCATATAAATTAAATAAATATAAATCTCACAGGTCGGTTCCCACAGAGTGACGATATTAACGCCATCTATTGAGCGCACCTGACCCCATTTTCTGTGCTTCCTGGTGGAAAACTGTGGTCTCACGGAAACAGGAACCTAAAGTGGGCATGTCTTGATAACTTCACCCTGACTTAGTGTTGGGTCCGTGAAGAGGCTCTATGACTCATGAGAGACAAGGACCTTGCTGGCTAAGAGAAGCAGTAAGACTTAAATAAAGTCAATTGATCACTCAGTGTTGAGTAGGCTCCAGCTCCTCCGCTCCAGACTTGGTAGTTCCTAAATATTAAAATTGTGACTATTTCTTGCTCATACCACTTCCCGCCAAACCCACACCGAAACTACGACGTTGGTACAACGTTCGAACAAGTTTTAACACCTAACCAGTTATAACAGCCAATATAGCAAGTTGTAACAACGTTCTAATACGTCATTAACACGTTAAGCCAAGATGTAACAACTTTATTACAAGTTGTAACAAGCGGAAAATAGAGACAGTTTCGGTTTGTGTTTCCAGGGTTAAGCTCAAAATACAGTCGAGTTTCTAAGGGTATGAGGCTTCACATGACGTGATTTCAACCTTTTCAGCAGGTCTATGTTGCACTTCCTGCCATGCCTCCATGTGGTAGACCCCAACATACACACTACAACACTCCTACACCTTTCTCCATACACATACACTTCCATACAGCCGCCATACACACTTTCAAATACAATTAAAGAGCCCAATAGACTCAGGAATCTGAGTCTATCATCAGTTGAGAGGCGGGTCCAGAGAGCTGGAGCTCCAGCAGGCACACCCAGGTGAGCACAGTACCAACAGACCTACACACTACACCCACACCTACACCCAGGGGGGGGGGAGGGTTAGCAAGATATACTCAACCAGTGCATCATGGAGGGCAGACAGTGCTACACGACCAGTAATGAATTGAAGTAGAGGCACCACAGGTAAACCAGTGGTACACCAGTGGTACACCAGTGGTATACCAGTGGTACACCAGTGGTATACCAGTGGTACACCAGTGGTACACCAGTAGTACACCAGTGGTATACCAGTGGTACACCAGTGGTCCACCAGTGGTACACCAGTGGTACACCAGTGGTACACCAGTGGTACACCAGTGGTACACCAGTGGTATACCAGTGGTACACCAGTGGTATACCAGCGTCGAGTCGATGTAGAGACGTCGACTATGTTCAGACGTCGACCATGCTCAGACGTCGACCATGCTCAGACGTCGACCATGCTCAGACGTCGACCACGCTCAGACGTCGACCACGCTCAGACGTCGACCACGCTCAGACGTCGACCATGCTCAGACGTCGACCATGCTCAGACGTCGACCACGCTCAGACGTCGACCACGCTCAGACGTCGACCACGCTCAGACGTCGACCACGCTCAGACGTCGACCACGCTCAGACGTCGACCATGCTCAGACGTCGACCATGCTCAGACGTCGACCATGCTCAGACGTCGACCATGCTCAGACGTCGACCATGCTCAGACGTCGACCATGCTCAGACGTCGACCATGCTCAGACGTCGACCACGCTCAGACGTCGACCATGCTCAGACGTCGACCACGCTCAGACGTCGACCACGCTCAGACGTCGACCACGCTCAGACGTCGACCACGCTCAGACGTCGACTTAATGATAACTGTAATACACTAGTGTAATACAGTGTATAATACTGTAATAATACATTATGTATAACTAATACACAGCTATACACAGCCGCCCTAACACCACCTTAAGTCTAAGATAAAAGTATTCTAAACTTGATTGAACATACACACCATCGTATGATTCAATACACACATTTCAACGCATGATTCAGAATACACCATTAATCTTAATACACAAAACGTTTGCATATTACTGGGTGTTGCACAAGAGGTGTAGCTGTGGTAAGTGTACTGAGCAGTCTCAGTGTCGTTGTAACAGCCTTCAGACTCGTTAATCATTTCAAGCTGTAATTATTTACCCATGTTATTCATTGACCTAATGGTAGTGTAGCTGGTGTAGCTGGGTGTACCGTGAGGCTAGGCAGTATCGTGGAGGCGGCTGGGTGTGTTCTCATGCTCAGACGGCCATTAGGGTGGTAGAGAAATGCAGCTTCTGCGTCCGGCCTTCTGTATACTCATGCTGTGCTCATTGGTGGGAGTGCACGCACTCACGCACCTCTCACACGCACCCACACGCCCACACTCAACCCACACACCCTAAATATTCACCGATATGAACAAATCCACAAGGGCCGTGACGAGGATTCGAACCTGCGTCCGGGAGCATCCCAGACACTTTAATCGACTGAGCTGGGATGCTCCCGGACGCAGGTTCGAATCCTCGTCACGGCCCCTTGTGGATTTGTTCATTTGATGCATCACGTTAGTGTGATCTCCGTGTGTTCACCGATATAGTTTCTGTACCTTAGAGTGCTCTAATCCTGAGCACTCCAGTTGCAAACTCTGTGAGCAGGAACTACGGCATGATCTCCCACACTACATCACTGAATGTCCAGTTATTAGACCATTCAGACCCGTTGGCATGAGGTACCTGGAGCTTAGTACTTTATTACCTCTCGTGTTCTTGAAGATATCCTCATACTGCACCCAGAGTTTTGGAGATACAGATCTGCGGCCAGATTCACGAAGCAGTTACGCAAGCACTTACGAACCTGGGGCCAGATTCACGAAGCAGTTACGCAAGCACTTACGAACCTGGGGGCCAGATTCACGAAGCAGTTACGCAAGCACTTACGAACCTGGGGCCAGATTCACGAAGCAGTTACGCAAGCACTTACGAACGTGTACATCTTTCCTCAAGCAGGCGATGAGTCACGAACGTGGCTGAAGTATGTTGCAGAGCACACACTAGAAATTGAAGGGACGACGAATCGACTTGAGAATGGTCCAGGATGGAGCGAAACGTCGTCGTCCCTTCAATTTCTAGTGAACGTCTGTACATCTTTCCTCAATCTTTGACGGCTTTGGTTACATTTATTAAACAGTTTACAAGCATGAAAACTTGCCAATCAACTGTTGTTATTGTTATAAACAGCCTCCTGGTGCTTCGGAGCTCATTAACTGTTTAATAATTGTAAACAAAGCCGCCAAAGATTGAGGAAAGATGGATAGGTTCGTAAGTGCTTGCGTAACTGCTTCGTGAATCTGACCCCAGTTCCGCACATAGTACTTTCTACTAATAATTACTTTGATCCACACATTCAACACTCACCTTACCAAGCATGAAGACCAAGGGCAACACATCTTACAGATTGCAGAGAAAAAATAAGATTTTGAAGAAAAACGGTATGAAGGTTAGGTTAGGAAGAGCTAACTTCTGAACAGTTTCTATTGCATTTAGCACAACAGTATGTCACGTTGCATGAACAGATTGCAGAGAACTATAGATATCAGTTTGCAAGGATAACCAAGCGTGCAGTTACAAGACAAATTGCTCGTTCTGAAGAATTATTGAAAGCATTGATGTGGACTAAGCCTACCAGTCACCTTGTGTGAGTGTGAGTGTGTGTGTGTGTGTGTGTGTGTGTGTGTGTGTGTGTGTGTGTGTGTGTGTGTGTGTGTGTGTGTGTGTGTGTGTGTGTGTGTGTGTGTGTGTGTGTGTGTGTGTGTGTGTGTGTGTGTGTGTGTGTGTGTGTGTGTGTGTGTGTGTGTGAGTGTGTGTGTGAGTGTGAGAGTGTGTGTGTGTGTGTGTGTGTGTGAGTGTGTGTGTGTGTGTGTGTGTGTGTGAGTGTGTGTGTGTGTACTCACCTAGTTGTGTTTGCGGGGGTTGAGCTCTGGCTCTTTCGCCCCGCCTCTCAACTGTCAATCAACTTTTTTCTTCCACCTCCCCCCCCCCCCAGGAAGCAGCCCGTAGCAGCTGTCTAACTCCCAGGTACCTATTTACTGCTAGGTGAACAGGGGAGCCATCAGGGTGCACAACAAACTGCCCATTTCTATCCGCCATCGCCGGGGATCAATCCCCCGTACCATAGGATTACGAACCCCGAGCGCTGTCCACTGAGCCACCAGGCCCCCCAGCGTGTCCGTGCTCCCCAGGCACTAGACACACCTGGCGACTAACTTCACCCATGGTAAGTGCTCTCCATTAGGCTTGAGCAAGTCCGTAAATCCCCGCTCAACACAGACACCGACTAAATTATCTACGACCCTGAGTATATCACAACATTTAAAGAACGAATGGTTTGAAAACGTTTTGGTAGTCAATATATCTTGAAGATGATGAGTTGAGACGACCTTTACAGAGCCTGAAGAAGCCTGAGAATGAGTTAGGGCGACAGCCCATCATGGAGCTCAGCCATTATCACAAGCAAATTTATTTTAGCGGCGGGGAATTATTTTAAGAATTCACAATGTGAGGAGAAGCAAGATATTTATATATACTATATGTGTGATTGACACTCTCCTGGTCGGCCAGGGCACTTGACAGCCACTTGGCCTCTGACCAATGACTGACTCATATTTGTTGTATATGCATCAGAAATCTCTTGACACGTAAAGGATTCGAACCCGGTCTACTAGGGCCTGCATGCCCCTTGACATGTAACTATAACCACTCAGCCACCGAGTAAACTCAAGTATTGGGAAGTCATATGACTGTTTACCCCAAGACCCGACAGCACTCTTGACATTACTGGGACCAGATGTTTCATCACTTTACTTCAACATGCCGGGCCCACATAAGTAGTGTTGGTAGTGACACTACCAACACTACTTGAGAGGAGATAAGAGCTCCTCTCAAAACACCAAGTCGCACATAATGAGGAATTTTGTGAGCTATGAGAGTGTAGTGTGGATGAGAGCGCTCTCTGTTGACACACAAGAAGATAGTCTGTCCTTACGACTCTTAAAGAGTGCGCATGTGGGTCAGAGACGACCGCAGGGACGACCCCAGGGACGACCCCAGGGGATCTCTAGCATGCCAAATGACCGGAAATGCCTTCTGCCACTAACAGTGGAAGGAGTGCCCACGACGGTGTCCGGTGCCATATTGGGTGTCAGAGTAGGGAAGCAAGGGTCACGACGGCTCTCCAGTGTCATAACAGGGAAGGTGATAATGCCTGACACTGACAAGTGGCATATATATATAATTGGACTACCCGAGATGACACCTTGACACCCACGCCAGAAAGGCCCGGTCTCTGCATTTATCCATCCGTAAATATTTACGTGTGTGTGTCAACTGCATGACACCTGTTTTGATCTTTGAGATCCTCTCTTATTGTTGGTGTTCGGTGGCTCAGTGGGTAGAGCTCCGCGCTACCGTTCTGTTGGAACGGTAGCGCGAAAGTGCTACCACAGGTAACGCTAGCCACCCCTGCCACAGGTAACGCTAGCCCACCTGCCACAGGTAACGCTAGCCCACCCCTGCCACAGGTAACGCTAGCCACCCCTGCCACAGGTAACGCTAGCCACCCCTGCCACAGGTAACGCTAGCCCACCTGCCACAGGTAACGCTAGCCACCCCTGCCACAGGTAACGCTAGCCACCCCTGCCACAGGTAACGCTAGCCCACCTGCCACAGGTAACGCTAGCCACCCCTGCCACAGGTAACGCTAGCCACCCCTGCCACAGGTAACGCTAGCCACCCCTGCCACAGGTAACGCTAGCCACCCCTGCCACAGGTAACGCTAACCACCCCTGCCACAGGTAACGCTAACCACCCCTGCCACAGGTAACGCTAACCACCCCTGCCACAGGTAACGCTACCCACCCCTGCCACAGGTAACGCTAGCCCACCTGCCACAGGTAACGCTAGCCACCCCTGCCACAGGTAACGCTAGCCACCCCTGCCACAGGTAACGCTAGCCACCCCTGCCACAGGTAACGCTAGCCACCCCTGCCACAGGTAACGCTAGCCCACCTGCCACAGGTAACGCTAGCCCACCCCTGCCACAGGTAACGCTAGCCCACCCCTGCCACAGGTAACGCTAGCCACCCCTGCCACAGGTAACGCTAGCCACCCCTGCCACAGGTAACGCTAGCCACCCCTGCCACAGGTAACGCTAGCCCACCCCTGCCACAGGTAACGCTAGCCACCCCTGCCACAGGTAACGCTAGCCACCCCTGCCACAGGTAACGCTAGCCACCCCTGCCACAGGTAACGCTAACCACCCCTGCCACAGGTAACGCTACCCCCCCCTGCCACAGGTAACGGTAGCACCCCCCCCCTGCCACAGGTAACGCTAGCCCCCCCTGCCACAGGTAACGGTAGCACCCCCCCTGCCACAGGTAACGGTAGCCCCCCCTGCCACAGGTAACGCTAGCACCCCCCCCCTGCCACAGGTAACGCTAGCCACCCCTGCCACAGGTAACGCTAGCCACCCCTGCCACAGGTAACGGTAACACCCCCCTGCCACAGTTAACGGTAGCACCCCCCTGCCACAGGTAACGGTAGCACCCCCCTGCCACAGGTAACGGTAGCACCCACCCCTGCCACAGGTAACGCTAGCCACCCCTGCCACAGGTAACGCTAGCCACCCCTGCCACAGGTAACGCTAGCAGCCCCCCTGCCACAGGTAACGGTAGCAGCCCCCCTGCCACAGGTAACGCTAGCCCCCCTGCCACAGGTAACGCTAGCCACCCCTGCCACAGGTAACGCTAGCCACCCCTGCCACAGGTAACGCTAGCCACACCCCTGCCACAGGTAACGCTAGCCCACCTGCCACAGGTAACGCTAGCAGCCCCCCTGCCACAGGTAACGGTAGCCCCCCCTGCCACAGGTAACGCTAGCCCCCCCTGCCACAGGTAACGGTAGCAGCCACCCCTGCCACAGGTAACGGTAGCAGCCCCCCCCTGCCACAGGTAACGGTAGCCAGCCCCCCTGCCACAGGTAACGGTAGCACCACCCCTGCCACAGGTAACGCTAGCCCCCCCCTGCCACAGGTAACGCTAGCCCACCCCTGCCACAGGTAACGGTAGCCCACCCCTGCCACAGGTAACGCTAGCCCACCCCTGCCACAGGTAACGCTAGCCACCCCTGCCACAGGTAACGCTAGCCCACCCCTGCCACAGGTAACGCTAGCCCACCCCTGCCACAGGTAACGCTAGCCCACCCCTGCCACAGGTAACGCTAGCCCACCCCTGCCACAGGTAACGCTAGCCACCCCTGCCACAGGTAACGCTAGCCACCCCTGCCACAGGTAACGCTAGCCACCCCTGCCACAGGTAACGCTAGCCACCCCTGCCACAGGTAACGCTAGCCCACCCCTGCCACAGGTAACGCTAGCCCACCCCTGCCACAGGTAACGCTAGCCCACCCCTGCCACAGGTAACGCTAGCCACCCCTGCCACAGGTAACGCTAGCCCACCCCTGCCACAGGTAACGCTAGCCACCCCTGCCACAGGTAACGCTAGCCCACCTGCCACAGGTAACGCTAGCCACCCCCTGCCACAGGTAACGGTTGGTACCTGCCACAGGTAACGCTAGCCACCCCTGCCACAGGTAACGCTAGCCCACCCCTGCCACAGGTAACGCTAGCCACCCCTGCCACAGGTAACGGTTGGTACCTGCCACAGGTAACGCTAGCCACCCCTGTCACAGATAACGCTAGCCCACCCCTGCCACAGGTAACGCTAGCCCACCCCTGCCACAGGTAACGCTAGCCACCCCTGCCACAGGTAACGCTAGCCCCCCCTGCCACAGGTAACGCTAGCCACCCCTGTCACAGATAACGCTAGCCCACCCCTGCCACAGGTAACGCTAGCCCACCCCTGCCACAGGTAACGCTAGCCACCCCTGCCACAGGTAACGCTAGCCCCCCCTGCCACAGGTAACGGTTGGTACCTGCCACAGGTAACGCTAGCCACCCCTGCCACAGATAACGCTAGCCCACCCCTGCCACAGGTAACGCTAGCCCACTCCTGCCACAGGTAACGCTAGCCACCCCTGCCACAGGTAACGCTAGCCACCCCTGCCACAAGTAACGGTTGGTACCTGCCACAGGTAACGCTAGCCACCCCTGCCACAGATAACGCTAGCCCACCCCTGCCACAGGTAACGCTAGCCCACCCCTGCCACAGGTAACGCTAGCCACCCCTGCCACAGGTAACGGTTGGTACCTGCCACAGGTAACGCTAGCCACCCCTGCCACAGATAACGCTAGCCCACCCCTGCCACAGGTAACGCTAGCCCACCCCTGCCACAGGTAACGGTTGGTACCTGCCACAGGTAACGCTAGCCACCCCTGCCACAGATAACGCTAGCCCACCCCTGCCACAGGTAACGCTAGCCACCCCTGCCACAGGTAACGCTAGCCCACCCCTGCCACAGGTAACGCTAGCCACCCCTGCCACAGATAACGCTAGCCCACCCCTGCCACAGGTAACGCTAGCCCACCCCTGCCACAGGTAACGGTTGGTACCTACCACAGGTAACGCTAGCCACCCCTGCCACAGATAACGCTAGCCCACCCCTGCCACAGGTAACGCTAGCCACCCCTGCCACAGGTAACGCTAGCCCACCCCTGCCACAGGTAACGCTAGCCCACCCCTGCCACAGGAAACGCTAGCCACCCCTGCCACAGGTAACGCTAGCCACCCCTGCCACAGGTAACGCTAGCCCACCCCTGCCACAGGTAACGCTAGCCACCCCTGCCACAGGTAACGCTAGCCACCCCTGCCACAGGTAACGCTAGCCCACCCCTGCCACAGGTAACGCTAGCCCACCCCTGTCACAGGTAACGCTAGCCACCCCTGCCACAGGTAACGCTAGCCACCCCTGCCACAGGTAACGCTAGCCCACCCCTGCCACAGGTAACGCTAGCCACCCCTGCCACAGGTAACGCTAGCCCACCCCTGTCACAGGTAACGCTAGCCACCCCTGCCACAGGTAACGCTAGCCACCCCTGCCACAGGTAACGCTAGCCCACCCCTGCCACAGGTAACGCTAGCCCACCTCTGCCACAGGTAACGCTAGCCACCCCTGCCACAGGTAACGCTAGCCCACCCCTGCCACAGGTAACGCTAGCCCACCCCTGCCACAGGTAACGCTAGCCCACCTGCCACAGGTAACGGTTGGTACCTGCCACAGGTAACGCTAGCCACCCCTGCCACAGGTAACGCTAGCCACCCCTGCCACAGGTAACGCTAGCCCACCCCTGACACAGGTAACGCTAGCCCACCCACCCCCCCTTTCACAGGTAACACTAGCCCCCCTGCCACAGGTAACACTAGCCCACCCCTGCCACAGGTAACACTAGCCCACCCCTGCCACAAGTAACGCTAGCCCACCCCTGCCACAGGTAACGCTAGCCCACCCCTGCCACAGGTAACGCTAGCCCACCCCTGCCACAGGTAACGCTAGCCCACCCCTGCCACAGGTAACGCGAGCCCACCTGCCACAGGTAACGCTAGCCCACCTGCCACAGGTAACGCTAGCCCCCCACCTGCCACAGGTAACGCTAGCCCCCCACCTGCCACAGGTAACGCTAGCCCCCCACCTGCCACAGGTAACGCTAGCCGCCACCTGCCACAGGTAACGCTAGCCACACCTGCCACAGGTAACGCCAGCCCCCCCCTGCCACAGGTAACGCTAGCCCACCTGCCACAGGTAACGCTAGCCCACCTGCCACAGGTAACGCTAGCCCCCACCTGCCACAGGTAACGCTAGCCCCCCACCTGCCACAGGTAACGCTAGCCCCCCCTGCCACAGGTAACGCTAGCCCACCTGCCACAGGTAACGCTAGCCCCCCACCTGCCACAGGTAACGCTAGCCACCCTGCCACAGGTAACGCTAGCCCACCTGCCACAGGTAACGCTAGCCCCCCACCTGCCACAGGTAACGCTAGCCCCCCACCTGCCACAGGTAACGCTAGCCCCCCACCTGCCACAGGTAACGCTAGCCCCCCACCTGCCACAGGTAACGCTAGCCCCCCACCTGCCACAGGTAACGCTAGCCCCCACCTGCCACAGGTAACGCTAGCCCCCCACCTGCCACAGGTAACGCTAGCCCCCCACTTGCCACAGGTAACGCTAGCCACCCCTGCCACAGGTAACGCTAGCCCCCCACCTGCCACAGGTAACGCTAGCACCCTGCCACAGGTAACGCTAGCCACCCCTGCCACAGGTAACGCTAGCCCCCCACCTGCCACAGGTAACGCTAGCCCCCCACCTGCCACAGGTAACGCTAGCCCCCCACCTGCCACAGGTAACGCTAGCCCCCCACCTGCCACAGGTAACGCTAGCCCCCACCTGCCACAGGTAACGCTAGCCCCCACCTGCCACAGGTAACGCTAGCCCCCACCTGCCACAGGTAACGCTAGCCCCCACCTGCCACAGGTAACGCTAGCCCCCCCCCCACCTGCCACAGGTAACGCTAGCCCCCCCACCTGCCACAGGTAACGCTAGCCCCCCACCTGCCACAGGTAACGGCAGCCCCCCACCTGCCACAGGTAACGCTAGCCCCCCACCTGCCACAGGTAACGCTAGCCCCCCCACCTGCCACAGGTAACGCTAGCCACCCCCCCCCACCTGCCACAGGTAACGCTAGCCCCCCACCTGCCACAGGTAACGCTAGCCCCCCACCTGCCACAGGTAACTAGCCCCCCACCTAGTAACCCCCCCCCCCACCTGCCACAGGTAACGCTAGCCCCCCCCCCTGCCACAGGTAACGCTAGCCCCCCCACCTGCCACAGGTAACGCTAGCCCCCCCACCTGCCACAGGTAACGCTAGCCCCCCCACCTGCCACAGGTAACGCTAGCCCCCCACCTGCCACAGGTAACGCTAGCCCCCCCACCTGCCACAGGTAACGCTAGCCCCCCCCACCTGCCACAGGTAACGCTAGCCCCCCCACCTGCCACAGGTAACGCTAGCCCCCCCACCTGCCACAGGTAACGCTAGCCCACCCCTGCCACAGGTAACGCTAGCCCCCCACCTGCCACAGGTAACGCTAGCCCCCCCACCTGCCACAGGTAACGCTAGCCCCCCCCACCTGCCACAGGTAACGCTAGCCCCCCCACCTGCCACAGGTAACGCTACCTGCCACAGGTAACCCCCCCCCCCTGCCACAGGTAACGCTAGCCCCCCCACCTGCCACAGGTAACGCTAGCCACCTGGATCTAATTTACCTTTATCCTTGTTACGTGTTAATCTGGCTGCAAAGTCTGTTATATAGATGCAAGACGATATCCACTGCAAGAGATTGATAACTAACTACAATTTGCAGTGAGCAGTTCAGTTATAATTGCAATTATGAGACTTTCACAGGAGTTTTCAAGTCCTGTGAAGAACAGACTTTTGAACCACTGAAAAATAACTGTCTAGTTATGTACTAGGAACTAGCTGTAGGGCAGCTAGTTTTAAGTTATTAATGGAGAAAACTCTACGGAAACAAGAGGTCCTATTTCGCTACACAAGTGAGATTTGTTCACTGATGGGGGTTGACCCGTGCTGAGGGGGGAGGGGGGGATTGACCCCGTACTGGGGGGGAGAGAGACTGACCCCGTGCTGGGGGGGGGGAGAGATTGACCTCGTACTGGGGGGGGGACTGACCCCGTACTGGGGGAGAGAGACTGACCCCGTGCTGGGGGGGGGGAGAGAGACTGACCCCGTACTGGGGGAGAGAGAGACTGACCCCGTACTGGGGGAGGGGAGAGACTGACCCCGTACTGGGGGGGGAGAGACTGACCCCGTACTGGGGGAGGGGAGAGACTGACCCCGTACTGGGGAGGGGGGAGAGACTGACCCCGTACTGGGGGAGAGAGAGACTGACCCCGTACTGGGGGAGGGGAGAGACTGACCCCGTACTGGGGGAGAGAGAGACTGACCCCGTACTGGGGGGGGGGAGACTGACCCCGTTCCCATAACCACGAACTTTACAACTCAAAAATAAATTAATAAATACCTATAAGTAAACCAAACAATCAACCACGAACAATCAACACCTTACCTCACCAGGTGTACAATCAAACTGCACAATTTTAGCCATCAGCGCACCAGACAATCCCTCTTGACCCCACCACGACCCAAGGTCAAGTGAGGACAAGCGGCCTGAACACCCTCACATGTCGACTAAGCAATACCAACTGTACAGAAAGCCCCGCTTCCCGCGTGGTAATGCAAAATACACTTTAAATACTCCTAAGTATACTTTAAATACACCTATGTACACTTTAAATACAGCTAAGTATAGTATGTTAAACTCTTGATCGTACGCACTTGTTCTGCTCCAAAAATCAGAAGAATTATATATATGTACAAGGGTAAACATTGGCGGTCACCCGCGCAAGGGTTGACCGCCCTGACGCTCACATGGCCGGTCACCCGCGCAAGGGTTGGCTGCCCTGACGCTCACATGGACGGTCACCCTCGCAAGGGTTGGCTGCCCTGACGCTCACATGGACGGTCACCCGCGCAAGGGTTGGCTGCCCTGACGCTCACATGGCCGGTCACCCGCGCAAGGGTTGGCTGCCCTGACGCTCACATGGACGGTCACCCGCGCAAGGGTTGGCTGCCCTGACGCTCACATGGACGGTCACCCGCGCAAGGGTTGGCTGCCCTGACGCTCACATGGACGGTCACCCGCGCAAGGGTTGGCTGCCCTGACGCTCACACTCCCTCGTGACCCCTGGGGACTGACCCCAGACACTCTCGTGACCCTGGGACTGACCCCAGACACTCGTGACCCTGGGACTGACCCCAGACACCCTCGTGACCCTGGAACTGACCCCAGGCACCCCCGTGACCCTGGGACTGATCCCAGACACCCCCGTGACCCCTGGAACTGACCCCAGACACCCCCGTGACCCTGGGACTGACCCCAGACACCAACGTGACCCCTGGAACTGACCCCAGACACCCCCGTGACCCTGGGACTGACTCCAAACACCCCTGGGACTGATCCCAGACACCCCCGTGACCCTGGGACTGACCCCAGACACCCTCGTGACCCCCAGACTGACCCCAGACACCATCGTGACCCCAGACACCATCGTGACCCCCAGACTGACTCCAGACACCATCGTGACCCCTGGGACTGACCCCAGGCACCCCCGTGACCCTGGGACTGACCCCAGACACCCCCGTGACCCCTGGGACTGACCCCAGACACCCCCGTGACCTTGGGACTGACTCCAAACACCCCTGGGGCTGACCCCAGACACCCCCGTGACCCTGGGACTGACCCCAGACACCATCGTGACCCCCAGACTGACTCCAGACACCCTCGTGACCCCCAGACACCCTCGTGACCCCTGGGACTGACCCCAGACACCCTCGTGACCCCTGGGACTGACCCCAGACACCCCCGTGACCCTGGGACTGACCCCAGACACCCTTGTGACCTTGAGACTGACCCCAGACACCCCCGTGACCCCTGGGACTGACCCCAGACACCCTCGTGACCCCTGGGACTGACCCCAGACACCCCCGTGACCCTGGACTGACCCCAGACACCATCGTGACCCCTGGGACTGACCCCAGACACCCCCGTGACCCCTGGGACTGACCCCAGACACCCCCGTGACCCCTGGGACTGACCCCAGACACCCCCGTGACCCCTGGGACTGACCCCAGACACCCCCGTGACCCCTGGACTGACCCCAGACACCCTCGTGACCCCCCAGACTGACCCCAGACACCCCCGTGACCCCTGGGACTGACCCCAGACACCCTCGTGACCCCTGGGACTGACCCCAGACACCCCCGTGACCCCTGGGACTGACCCCAGACGCCCTAGTGACCCCTGGGACTGATCCCAGGTAGAGTATATCAGTGTAAGTGTAACCGACCATCACACCTTACACTATATAATAGTTACGACTATTTATAATAGTTCGCAGGGGATTACAAAGTCAATATTTACGAACAAAGTTGTTTACGTAACCAAGCAGTAAAATACACACGGTAATCCAAAATAAATGTTCCCAGTTATTGTTGACAACACAATGTATTATATGCACACAACACTGTTGCTGTAAGAGGGAATGTCTGTCTGTCTGTCCAAGTTTGGAGGACAGGCTCTTGGGGGTAGCTTTACCCAACTTTGCGGGGTGAATGGTCTTGGGTATGGGATGGACATAGGCTAGTTCGGGTAGGCTTAAGTTAAGTACTTAAAGAAATATTAACATTTATAGAACCCCCCCCCCCCCCACCCTGTCAAACAATTTTCAAGGAGTCAAGTATGAAAATGTTTGTGTGTGTTCCCAGAGGTTTTAATTATAATATTTTATGAATATAATGAATACTTGCTGAGCTGCGAAACAGCTTTTTGCTAGAATTGTTTAATGAAAGCCTAAGGCAGGGTGTCATACCTGACCGCTGGACACAGGGACTCGTAATACCCAAGCCTAATTCACAAAAATTCAGAGCCATTTCTCTGACGTCGTGCATGTGTAAAGTTCTTGAGAGAATTATCCTCGACAGACTAATGTTTCATTCAAACAAGCCCAACCTTGCCCCTAACCTGTATGGTTTCCTTCCTGGAAGAAGCACACAAACTTGCTGAATATTTTAAACTGCTTTTGATACAGCAGAGAAATAATTTTAGATCAACTAGCCTCTTTTGGAGTTAAGGGAAGACTGTTGACGTGGCTCTGGGGTTACCTGAGTAACAGAACCGCCTCAGTCCTTTTCAAGGGAGTCAAAAGTAAACTGTGTGCTCCCTTTGAATTGGGTACACCCTAGGGTGGAGTAGCCAATATAACCCATCATAATGACAGAGACATTGGAGCCAAATTATCGTGTAACAAAGATAAGTTGAATTAGACCTGGGTATCCCCATCTCTGCTGTCAAAACTATATTGTTCCAAACACTCAGGTCTGATAGGAGAGAAATTACTGACTCCCAACGACCTGAAAGTACTAGTATAAAAAGCTATGATTTGTTCGGATCCGAAACCTATGTTTATGGGCAGCACAAAACGTGGACCAGACTGTGCGACACAGTGGTTGCCAGGACCAGGTTGGGTTACCGTTACCTGTGGCAGGTGGCTACCGTTACCTGTGGCAGGTGGCTACCGTTACCTGAGGCAGGTGGTTACCGTTACCTGTGGCAGGTGGCTACCGTTACCTGAGGCAGGTGGCTACCGTTACCTGTGGCAGGTGGCTAGCGTTACCTGTGGCAGGTGGCTACCGTTACCTGTGGCAGGTGGCTAGCGTTACCTGTGGCAGGTGGCTAGCGTTACCTGTGGCAGGTGGCTAGCGTTACCTGTGGCAGGTGGCTAGCGTTACCTGTGGCAGGTGGCTAGCGTTACCTCTGGCAGGTGGCTAGCGTGGCTTACCTGTGGCAGGTGGCTAGCGTTACCTGTGGCAGGTGGCTACCGTTACCTGTGGCAGGTGGCTACCGTTACCTGAGGCAGGTGGCTACCGTTACCTGTGGCAGGTGGCTAGCGTTACCTGTGGCAGGTGGCTAACGTTATCTGTGGCAGGTGGCTAGCGTTAACTGTGGCAGGTGGCTACCGTTACCTGTGGCAGGTGGCTAACGTTATCTGTGGCAGGTGGCTAGCGTTAACTGTGGCAGATGGCTAGCGTTACCTATGGCAGGTGGCTAGCGTTACCTGTGGCAGGTGGCTAGCGTTACCTATGGCAGGTGGCTAGCGTTACCTGTGGCAGGTGGCTAGCGTTACCTATGGCAGGTGGCTAGCGTTACCTGTGGCAGGTGGCTACCGTTACCTGAGGCAGGTGGCTACCGTTACCTGTGGCAGGTGGCTAGCGTTACCTGTGGCAGGTGGCTAGCGTTACCTGTGGCAGATGGTTACCGTTACCTATGGCAGATGGTTACCGTTACCTGTGGCAGGTGGCTAGCGTTACCTGAGGCAGGTGGCTACCGTTACCTGTGGCAGGTGGCTAGCGTTACCTGTGGCAGGTGGCTAGCGTTACCTGTGGCAGATGGTTACCGTTACCTATGGCAGATGGTTACCGTTACCTGTGGCAGGTGGCTAGCGTTACCTGTGGCAGGTGGAGGACCCTTAACTTACTGTTGTTGTAAAAAAAATCCCAAATTTATTTTCATTTTCAAATTACGTCCAAATTCGGCCATACGACCAAACGGATAAAATCGACGTTATTTTTAGGAGGACAGGTTGCTGTACTCCCCGTCATATAGCCTAGGGCACCTGCACAAATACAGATGTACCTAAACAATGGCCCCATATATTTGCTTCAGTGTTTCTTAATAATAATTTCATTGAGATGAGATGGAAGGGGGGAGGAATGTAGGGGTGCAGGGGTGGGGTCATGGGGGAGCTGGGGCTAAGCATGGGAAAGAGACCTGGGGTACAGCTGGGACCCTCTTCCATATAAATGGAAATGTCTGTATGAGGCTGGAGGCCAGACGAGAGAGAGAGAGGGGAGAGAGGAAGAGATGGGGGGGGGAGAGAGGAGGAGATGGGGGGGAGAGAGGAGGAGATGGGGGGGAGAGAGGATGAGATAGGGGGGGAGAGAGGAGGAGATAGGGAGAGAGAGAGAGGAGGAGATAGGAGAGAGAGAGAGAGGAGAGAGAGAGAGAGAGAGAGAGAGAGAGAGAGAGAGAGAGAGAGAGAGAGAGAGGAGAGAGAGAGAGAGAGAGAGAGAGAGAGAGAGAGAGAGAGAGAGAGAGAGAGAGAGAGAGAGAGAGAGAGAGAGAGAGAGAGAGAGAGAGAGAGAGAGAGAGAGAGAGAGAGAGAGAGAGAGAGAGAGAGAGAGAGAGAGAGAGAGACCTAACTTCCCTAGGCTATATACCCGTTATCTGAAGCCTAATATAGTACACATGTGTGCTATAATAGGTCTAGGAATATTTAAGTTCGTTTTTTAGCTTCATTTATTTTAAAATAATTCCTTACTAGTCAGTATACTACTATCTAAAAGCTAAGACCGTCACAATAGATACTATCTCATCAGGATGATAGATAATCATCCTGATTTATTAATCATTATATAAATTATTATATAATGGAACAAATTAAATATAAAATCCCCCATCACTAAATAAATGAATGTGAAAACATCACTGATAAATCATGTTGAATTCAACCAGTGACCCAACTGTGGCTTCACAAGTTTGCTCAACCTTGCCTGGGATTTGTATTCCTCCACATACACACAGTATGAATACCAAGTCTATGTAGGTCAAGGAATATGCAATGCTCGGTGTATTTAATCAACGTAAGCAGTTTATATTATTTGCAACCACGCTCCTTGCACACCCCCACAGCTTCCACTGTTGAGACACGCTCAACCACAGCTTTGTTGCACATTGATTAGCATTACAAGAGGTGTTCTACGGTAGTGCAGCTCTCTAGCTGTGTCGTCGTGTTCTACAATAATATTAATGTGTTATACAGTAATATCGACGGGTTGCCCAGCTTTATAAAACACAGTTAAAATTCTCAGCTTTCTCAACCTGGCCTCTAGCCTCGCATGCCCGTACAGAGTTTATAAGCAACAATGACGTGTTGGCTACATTCCTCGTGTATTCTTCATGAGAAATGATATCAAAATGATGACAAGTTAGTCCAACAAACTCACACATTGACACTCACACTCTGGTGGAAAAAAACATGTTGATTAGGCTGCGTCACGCAATCGTTCCTGCTTTGAATGTTGTATTCTGATTATTGTGTAAAATTTGGTTAGTATCTCTCTCTCTCTCTGGGTGTACTGGCTGTGGTAGTAGTTTATGGAGCGTGTGGAGGAGGATATAGGTGTTGCAAATCAATTTAGCCGTTGATTAGACGTTGAGATTTAAGTCTCGTCGCGACTACATACTCAGACCTTGGCTAAGTACGCGGGAAAGTGCGAAGGACGTGGTGTAATTTCTTCACATAAATCTCACAAATACACATGTGTGGGTTTTTATTCAGTGTTATTATATCTGTGAGAAGACATTACCATTACTTATCGCAGTAGTAAGTATAACGCATTCGTCTGAGAGTCCCCAGATTGCTCTAAGATGTATATTGATCACGTGACTTCAGGTCACTACTACATTGGTTAATCTGGCATTCGTGTAACCCAGTGTTGCTGCACATCCTAACATCTTTGCCAGAATTCTCTACGCCACAGCCAGCGTCCAGAATGTTGAATCGCGGACTAGGCTCCTTTTTTTTCCCCACACATAGTCTTAAAATGGAAATAAATTCAAAACTCTGGCTTCCTGCCTCGTAATACCATTGCTAAAATGAACATGGAGGTCCTCATACGCATTTACAGATGGGAATATGACCTCTTACTACGTGGGAGACCCGTGGATGAAACTCATGATTCCTTACCCACTAGTTTTCCTTTGGAACACGACCTGGCAATCAGTTAACAACCCAGATACCCAATTCCTGGTGGATTAACAGAGGCAGATAGTTAAGGACTGACTCCAAGACAATCCTCGCTGGCGACGACTTGAACCTAGAGGAATCGCTGGCGAGAAATGGCGTGAGTACTAGCAGTACACCACCAGGGACTCCACTGTACTCCAGCACCGTCTAAAGCCTAATAATTGTTCTTCCATATGTGTATTGGGCTATGAAGCTATATAAAATTAACATTAATGCCATTTTGCCTAAATGAAATACAATTATTTAGAATTACTGTAATAATCATATTGTTTTGAAACTATACAGAAGAAAACACACTATATATGAGCTCTTCTTTCATGTTACTTCACCACCTGTATCTATAAGCAGTATGGGGGAAGGACTACATAGACGCACCATTGCCACATGCAAATAAGGCAATGTCTTGATGCCTAATTTGCATAAAACATGACCCCTGCGTATTTAATTATTTTTCGATGGAAGGGAGTGGGTGCCAGACAATACCTGGAGGCAAGAGGCTACCAGCCTGACGTCCCACATGAAGAGGGTGCAGCAGCATCCCTCTACACGTGGAATAGAAGTCCTTCTCCACGTGGAATGGAAGTCCTTCTCCACGTGGGATGGAAGTCCTTCTCCACGTGGGATGGAAGTCCTTCTCCACGTGGAATGGAAGTCCTTCTCCACGTGGAATGGAAGTCCTTCTCCACGTGGGATGGAAGTCCTTCTCCACGTGGAATGGAAGTCCTTCTCCACGTGGAATGGAAGTCCTTCTCCACGTGGGATGGAAGTCCTTCTCCACGTGGAATGGAAGTCCTTCTCCACGTGGGATGGAAGTCCTTCTCCACGTGGGATGGAAGTCCTTCTCCACGTGGAATGGAAGTCCTTCTCCACGTGGGATGGAAGTCCTTCTCCACGTGGAATGGAAGTCCTTCTCCACGTGGAATGGAAGTCCTTCTCCACGTGGGATGGTAATCCTTCTCCACGTGGAATGGAAGTCCTTCTCCACGTGGGATGGTAATCCTTCTCCACGTGGAATGGTAATCCTTCTCCACGTGGGATGGAAGTCCTTCTCCACGTGGGATGGAAGTCCTTCTCCACGTGGGATGGTAATCCTTCTCCACGTGGGATGGAAGTCCTTCTCCACGTGGAATGGTAATCCTTCTCCACGTGGGATGGTAATCCTTCTCCACGTGGGATGGAAGTCCTTCTCCACGTGGGATGGAAGTCCTTCTCCACGTGGGATGGTAATCCTTCTCCACGTGGGATGGTAATCCTTCTCCACGTGGAATGGAAGTCCTTCTCCACGTGGGATGGAAGTCCTTCTCCACGTGGGATGGTAATCCTTCTCCACGTGGGATGGAAGTCCTTCTCCACGTGGGATGGTAATCCTTCTCCACGTGGGATGGTAATCCTTCTCCACGTGGGATGGAAGTCCTTCTCCACGTGGGATGGAAGTCCTTCTCCACGTGGGATGGTAATCCTTCTCCACGTGGGATGGAAGTCCTTCTCCACGTGGAATGGTAATCCTTCTCCACGTGGGATGGTAATCCTTCTCCACGTGGGATGGTAATCCTTCTCCACGTGGGATGGAAGTCCTTCTCCACGTGGGATGGAAGTCCTTCTCCACGTGGGATGGTAATCCTTCTCCACGTGGGATGGTAATCCTTCTCCACGTGGGATGGTAATCCTTCTCCACGTGGGATGGTAATCCTTCTCCACGTGGGATGGTAATCCTTCTCCACGTGGGATGGTAATCCTTCTCCACGTGGGATGGTAATCCTTCTCCACGTGGGATGGTAATCCTTCTCCACGTGGAATGGTAATCCTTCTCCACGTGGAATGGTAATCCTTCTCCACGTGGGATGGAAGTCCTTCTCCACGTGGGATGGAAGTCCTTCTCCACGTGGGATGGAAGTCCTTCTCCACGTGGGATGGAAGTCCTTCTCCACGTGGGATGGTAATCCTTCTCCACGTGGGATGGTAATCCTTCTCCACGTGGGATGGTAATCCTTCTCCACGTGGGATGGTAATCCTTCTCCACGTGGGATGGTAATCCTTCTCCACGTGGGATGGTAATCCTTCTCCACGTGGGATGGTAATCCTTCTCCACGTGGGATGGAAGTCCTTCTCCACGTGGGATGGTAATCCTTCTCCACGTGGGATGGTAATCCTTCTCCACGTGGGATGGTAATCCTTCTCCACGTGGGATGGTAATCCTTCTCCACGTGGGATGGAAGTCCTTCTCCACGTGGGATGGAAGTCCTTCTCCACGTGGGATGGAAGTCCTTCTCCACGTGGGATGGAAGTCCTTCTCCACGTGGGATGGAAGTCCTTCTCCACGTGGAATGGAAGTCCTTCTCCACGTGGAATGGAAGTCCTTCTCCACGTGGGATGGAAGTCCTTCTCCACGTGGGATGGTAATCCTTCTCCACGTGGAATGGAAGTCCTTCTCCACGTGGGATGGAAGTCCTTCTCCACGTGGGATGGTAATCCTTCTCCACGTGGGATGGTAATCCTTCTCCACGTGGAATGGAAGTCCTTCTCCACGTGGAATGGTAATCCTTCTCCACGTGGGATGGAAGTCCTTCTCCACGTGGAATGGTAATCCTTCTCCACGTGGAATGGAAGTCCTTCTCCACGTGGGATGGAAGTCCTTCTCCACGTGGGATGGTAATCCTTCTCCACGTGGAATGGAAGTCCTTCTCCACGTGGGATGGAAGTCCTTCTCCACGTGGGATGGAAGTCCTTCTCCACGTGGAATGGTAATCCTTCTCCACGTGGGATGGTAATCCTTCTCCACGTGGGATGGTAATCCTTCTCCACGTGGGATGGTAATCCTTCTCCACGTGGGATGGTAATCCTTCTCCACGTGGGATGGTAATCCTTCTCCACGTGGGATGGTAATCCTTCTCCACGTGGAATGGTAATCCTTCTCCACGTGGAATGGTAATCCTTCTCCACGTGGGATGGAAGTCCTTCTCTACGTGGGATGGAAGTCCTTCTCCACGTGGGATGGAAGTCCTTCTCCACGTGGGATGGAAGTCCTTCTCCACGTGGGATGGTAATCCTTCTCCACGTGGGATGGTAATCCTTCTCCACGTGGGATGGTAATCCTTCTCCACGTGGGATGGTAATCCTTCTCCACGTGGGATGGTAATCCTTCTCCACGTGGGATGGTAATCCTTCTCCACGTGGGATGGTAATCCTTCTCCACGTGGGATGGAAGTCCTTCTCCACGTGGGATGGTAATCCTTCTCCACGTGGGATGGTAATCCTTCTCCACGTGGGATGGTAATCCTTCTCCACGTGGGATGGTAATCCTTCTCCACGTGGGATGGAAGTCCTTCTCCACGTGGGATGGAAGTCCTTCTCCACGTGGGATGGAAGTCCTTCTCCACGTGGGATGGAAGTCCTTCTCCACGTGGGATGGAAGTCCTTCTCCACGTGGAATGGAAGTCCTTCTCCACGTGGGATGGAAGTCCTTCTCCACGTGGGATGGAAGTCCTTCTCCACGTGGGATGGTAATCCTTCTCCACGTGGAATGGAAGTCCTTCTCCACGTGGGATGGTAATCCTTCTCCACGTGGAATGGAAGTCCTTCTCCACGTGGAATGGAAGTCCTTCTCCACGTGGATGGAAGTCCTTCTCCACGTGGGATGGAAGTCCTTCTCCACGTGGGATGGTAATCCTTCTCCACGTGGAATGGAAGTCCTTCTCCACGTGGGATGGTAATCCTTCTCCACGTGGAATGGAAGTCCTTCTCCACGTGGGATGGAAGTCCTTCTCCACGTGGGATGGTAATCCTTCTCCACGTGGGATGGTAATCCTTCTCCACGTGGGATGGTAATCCTTCTCCACGTGGAATGGAAGTCCTTCTCCACGTGGGATGGTAATCCTTCTCCACGTGGAATGGTAATCCTTCTCCACGTGGGATGGTAATCCTTCTCCACGTGGAATGGAAGTCCTTCTCCACGTGGGATGGTAATCCTTCTCCACGTGGAATGGAAGTCCTTCTCCACGTGGGATGGTAATCCTTCTCCACGTGGAATGGAAGTCCTTCTCCACGTGGGATGGAAGTCCTTCTCCACGTGGGATGGTAATCCTTCTCCACGTGGGATGGTAATCCTTCTCCACGTGGAATGGAAGTCCTTCTCCACGTGGGATGGAAGTCCTTCTCCACGTGGGATGGTAATCCTTCTCCACGTGGAATGGAAGTCCTTCTCCACGTGGAATGGTAATCCTTCTCCACGTGGGATGGAAGTCCTTCTCCACGTGGGATGGTAATCCTTCTCCACGTGGAATGGAAGTCCTTCTCCACGTGGAATGGTAATCCTTCTCCACGTGGGATGGTAATCCTTCTCCACGTGGGATGGAAGTCCTTCTCCACGTGGGATGGTAATCCTTCTCCACGTGGGATGGAAGTCCTTCTCCACGTGGGATGGTAATCCTTCTCCACGTGGAATGGAAGTCCTTCTCCACGTGGGATGGAAGTCCTTCTCCACGTGGAATGGAAGTCCTTCTCCACGTGGGATGGAAGTCCTTCTCCACGTGGGATGGTAATCCTTCTCCACGTGGGATGGTAATCCTTCTCCACGTGGAATGGAAGTCCTTCTCCACGTGGAATGGTAATCCTTCTCCACGTGGGATGGAAGTCCTTCTCCACGTGGGATGGTAATCCTTCTCCACGTGGAATGGAAGTCCTTCTCCACGTGGAATGGTAATCCTTCTCCACGTGGGATGGTAATCCTTCTCCACGTGGAATGGAAGTCCTTCTCCACGTGGGATGGAAGTCCTTCTCCACGTGGGATGGAAGTCCTTCTCCACGTGGGATGGTAATCCTTCTCCACGTGGGATGGTAATCCTTCTCCACGTGGGATGGAAGTCCTTCTCCACGTGGGATGGTAATCCTTCTCCACGTGGGATGGTAAGTGGGATGGTAATCCTTCTCCACGTGGGATGGTAATCCTTCTCCACGTGGGATGGTAATCCTTCTCCACGTGGGATGGAAGTCCTTCTCCACGTGGGATGGTAATCCTTCTCCACGTGGGATGGAAGTCCTTCTCCACGTGGGATGGTAATCCTTCTCCACGTGGGATGGTAATCCTTCTCCACGTGGGATGGAAGTCCTTCTCCACGTGGGATGGTAATCCTTCTCCACGTGGGATGGTAATCCTTCTCCACGTGGGATGGTAATCCTTCTCCACGTGGAATGGAAGTCCTTCTCCACGTGGGATGGTAATCCTTCTCCACGTGGGATGGAAGTCCTTCTCCACGTGGGATGGTAATCCTTCTCCACGTGGGATGGTAATCCTTCTCCACGTGGGATGGAAGTCCTTCTCCACGTGGGATGGTAATCCTTCTCCACGTGGAATGGTAATCCTTCTCCACGTGGGATGGAAGTCCTTCTCCACGTGGGATGGTAATCCTTCTCCACGTGGGATGGAAGTCCTTCTCCACGTGGGATGGTAATCCTTCTCCACGTGGGATGGTAATCCTTCTCCACGTGGGATGGAAGTCCTTCTCCACGTGGGATGGTAATCCTTCTCCACGTGGGATGGTAATCCTTCTCCACGTGGGATGGAAGTCCTTCTCCACGTGGGATGGAAGTCCTTCTCCACGTGGGATGGAAGTCCTTCTCCACGTGGGATGGAAGTCCTTCTCCACGTGGGATGGTAATCCTTCTCCACGTGGGATGGTAATCCTTCTCCACGTGGAATGGTAATCCTTCTCCACGTGGGATGGAAGTCCTTCTCCACGTGGGATGGTAATCCTTCTCCACGTGGGATGGAAGTCCTTCTCCACGTGGGATGGAAGTCCTTCTCCACGTGGGATGGAAGTCCTTCTCCACGTGGGATGGAAGTCCTTCTCCACGTGGGATGGAAGTCCTTCTCCACGTGGGATGGTAATCCTTCTCCACGTGGGATGGTAATCCTTCTCCACGTGGGATGGAAGTCCTTCTCCACGTGGGATGGAAGTCCTTCTCCACGTGGAATGGAAGTCCTTCTCCACGTGGGATGGAAGTCCTTCTCCACGTGGAATGGTAATCCTTCTCCACGTGGGATGGTAATCCTTCTCCACGTGGGATGGTAATCCTTCTCCACGTGGGATGGAAGTCCTTCTCCACGTGGGATGGTAATCCTTCTCCACGTGGGATGGTAATCCTTCTCCACGTGGGATGGTAATCCTTCTCCACGTGGGATGGTAATCCTTCTCCACGTGGGATGGAAGTCCTTCTCCACGTGGGATGGTAATCCTTCTCCACGTGGGATGGAAGTCCTTCTACACGTGGGATGGAAGTCCTTCTCCACGTGGAATGGTAATCCTTCTCCACGTGGGATGGTAATCCTTCTCCACGTGGGATGGAAGTCCTTCTCCACGTGGGATGGTAATCCTTCTCCACGTGGGATGGTAATCCTTCTCCACGTGGGATGGTAATCCTTCTCTACGTGGGATGGAAGTCCTTCTCCACGTGGAATGGAAGTCCTTCTCCACGTGGGATGGAAGTCCTTCTCCACGTGGAATGGAAGTCCTTCTCCACGTGGGATGGAAGTCCTTCTCCACGTGGGATGGAAGTCCTTCTCCACGTGGAATGGAAGTCCTTCTCCACGTGGAATGGAAGTCCTTCTACACGTGGGATGGTAATCCTTCTCCACGTGGGATGGAAGTCCTTCTCCACGTGGAATGGTAATCCTTCTCAACGTGGGATGGAAGTCCTTCTCCACGTGGGATGGAAGTCCTTCTCCACGTGGAATAGAAGTCCTTCTCCACGTGGGATGGAAGTCCTTCTACACGTGGGATGGAAGTCCTTCTCCACGTGGAATGGTAATCCTTCTCCGCGTGGGATGGAAGTCCTTCTACACGTGGAATGGAAGTCCTTCTCCACGTGGAATGGTAATCCTTCTACACGTGGGATGGAAGTCCTTCTCCACGTGGAATGGAAGTCCTTCTCCACGTGGAATGGTAATCCTTCTCCGCGTGGGATGGAAGTCCTTCTACACGTGGGATGGAAGTCCTCCACATTCCAGTAACTAACCTTCCTCATGGTTAGGAGCCGGTCGGCCGAGCGGACAGCATGCTGTACTTGTGATCCTGTGGTCCTGGGTTCGATCCCGAGCGCCGGCGAGAAACAATGGACAGAGTTTCTTTCACCCTATGCCCCTGTTACCTAGCAGTAAAATAGGTACCTGGGTGTTAGTCAGCTGTCACGGGCTGCTTCCTGGGGGTGGAGGCCTGGTCGAGGACCGGGCCGCGGGGACACTAAAGCCCCGAAATCATCTCAAGATAACTCATGATGGTCTCGCCACATTTTCGTAAAATATACCTGATTTGGTAAATAACTCGATTGTTACATTTCAGAAGCTATGCATTTACAGTTAATCATTATACATTAATGGTAGATCTTAAATCCTGAAGGTATTAAATGGAAGTCATCTAAGACCAGTTCATAGATGGAGTGAGTGGACTTACGGCTACATGGGGCGGGTAATTCAATTCTTTCTTTATTATGCACCCCATACCCATCCCGTGGGCGGTGGTGTAAAGGATTACAGAGGCACATAATCGGTTCAGGAACTGAACTCTCTAGTTCGTTTAGCTAAGCAAATAAAAAAATTTTTACGCTAGTTACAAAATTATTAATGTTATATATACATGGACACATTCTCATACATACATGTACATTTATATATACGTATACATATATACATACACATATTTAATCACCCACACAAATACACTCACCAATAATCTGTTACCTCCCTCCAACCTACCCCTCCTCTATCCCTCTCCCCACTCCCCCCCCCTCCCCTATTATCTACATCCCCCCTCCTCAAAACCCCTCCCTTCCCCTCCCTCCCCTTCTCCCTCCTCCCTTTCTTTTACCTTAGTAAAGATCAGTTGTAATTTGGAAAATTTTCTCTATAAAATCGCCCGTAAGAAAAAATATCTCACAATAATGATCAATACCCAGTGTGTATGTATATATATATCACACTGATATGTGTGATATATATACATATATATCAATATATTGATACAGCACAGTGACACAATCACTTCTTACAGTTTTCTTCAAGAAATAGTCCCCTCTTTCCCCTCCCCTAAGAGTAGTAGCAATAGTTTTTAGGCTTTAAGAATAATAACGTGTTGAATCAAATTATTACATGTATCTTCACACATAACTCATAGCCTATTTAAAAACCCCACGTCTGTTAATAAGAAAAGATTTATATGATCGACTGACTAAATCTTTCTTTTTTACTTCATTCAATGTGTATTTGGATAAAGATATTATTTTCAATAGCTGTGTTTGCACTGTACAAACATATACGAGGAAAAAGTTGAGGCTGCAATGCAGGTTCAGGGGCTATGCCATGTATTTAAGGTCTATTGCCATTCTTCTGTATGGTACATTGAGTTTGAAAGCATATTTCCTTTATGAACCTTACTGTAAGGACATTTTTGCCATAACTAACAGGAAAATCCACCAGAGAACTGGTGTATAGCAGGAAAACTGTAGATGAAAAAGTCCCCCAGACTCTAACATATCATCGCTAGTGAAGTTAGCTTTTATAAAGCATTTTTAACTGCCGTGATTTAGCGAGCACATGCTTGGAACACATCACGAGAGGCTAATAAGCTTTAACCTCGCCATTATTATATATATATCTTTATGTCTATACCATGAAGTTATAGATTATTTTTTTATGTTATGGAGAGGGGAAATAAAGATATATTAATTTGTATTTTTAATTTGCATAATAGTTTTTTATTTCAATCACATTCATCAACCTCTACCTTATCATCGTCATCATCTAAGGACATACTGTACCATCTTTTTCTGATTTATTTATTTTTTATTAACTCATTTAGGTACATCTGCATTTGTGCAGCTACCCTGGACTATATGAAGGGGGAATACAGTGTGTCAAAAAGCTAGCTTCCTGGTGCAAAAAATCCCCATTACACAGGATGGTTAGCCATAGAGAGGCATGTGATCAGTAGTCTACACTGGCAGACTCTGGGTGCATTATGAGGATATCATGACAACAAGAGTGAATAAGGCAGCATTGATACTAAAAGTCCCCATCTCGCAGGATGGTAAGTCATACAGGGCCATATGTTCAGTAGCCTGCACTGGCAAATTTTGGGTACACTGTGAGGATATCTTCAAGAACACGAGAGGTAATAAAGTAATTGCAAAGCTCCAGGTACCTCATGCCAACTGGTCTGAAAGGTCTAATAACTGGGCATTCAGTGATGTAGTGTGGGAGATCATGCCGCAGTTCCTGCTCACAGAGTTTGCACCTGGAGTGCTCAGGATTGGGAGATCCGTCACCTGTAGCCATCTGCCACAAGTAACGGTAGCCACCTGCCACAGGTAACAGTAGCCACCTGCCACAGGTAACGGTAGCCACCTGTCACAGGTAACGGTAACCCACCTGCCACAGGTAACGCTAGCCACCTGCCACAGGTAACGGTAGCCACCTGCCACAGGTAACGCTAGCCACCTGCCTCAGGTAACGGTAGCCACCTGCCACAGGTAACGCTAGCCACCTGCCACAGGTAACGGTAACCACTTGCCTCAGGTAACGGTAGCCACCTGCCACAGGTAACGGTAGCCACCTGCCACAGGTAACGGTAGCCACCTGCCACAGGTAACGGTAGCCACCTGCCTCAGGTAACGGTAGCCACCTGCCACAGGTAACGCTAGCCACCTGCCACAGGTAACGGTAACCACTTTCCTCAGGTAACGGTAGCCACCTGCCACAGGTAACGCTAGCCACCTGCCACAGGTAACGGTAGCCACCTGCCACAGGTAACGGTAACCACCTGCCACAGGTAACGGTAGCCACCTGCCACAGGTAACGGTAACCACCTGCCACAGGTAACGGTAGCCACCTGCCACAGGTAACGGTAGCCACCTGTCACAGGTAACGGTAACCACTTGCCACAGGTAACGCTAGCCACCTGCCACAGGTAACGGTAGCCACCTGCCACAGGTAACGGTAGCCACCTGCCACAGGTAACGGTAGCCACCTGCCACAGGTAACGGTAGCCACCTGCCACAGGTAACGCTAGCCACCTGCCACAGGTAACGCTAGCCACCTGCCACAGGTAACGCTAGCCACCTGCCACAGGTAACGGTAGCCACCTGCCACAGGTAACGGTAACCACTTGCCACAGGTAACGGTAGCCACCTGCCACAGGTAACGGTAACCACTTGCCACAGGTAACGGTAGCCACCTGCCACAGGTAACGGTAGCCACCTGCCACAGGTAACAGTAACCACTTGCCACAGGTAACGCTAGCCACCTGCCACAGGTAACGGTAGCCACCTGCCACAGGTAACAGTAACCACTTGCCACAGGTAACGCTAGCCACCTGCCACAGGTAACGGTAGCCACCTGCCACAGGTAACGGTAACCCAACCTGGTCCTGGCAACCACTGTGTCGCACAGTCTGGTCCACGTTTTGTGCTGCCCATAAACATAGGTTTCGGATCCGAACAAATCACAGCTTTTTATACTAGTACTTTCAGGTCGTTGGGAGTCAGTAATTTCTCTCCTATCAGACCAGAGTGTTTGGAACAATATAGTTTTGACAGCAGAGATGGGGATACCCAGGTCTAATTCAACTTATCTTTGTTACACGCTAATTTGGCTCCAATGTCTCTGTCATTATGATGGGCTATATTTATGTGTGAAGGTATCCATACAAAGGAGATTCGATACCCTTTACTCTATGCAGCAATTATGTCATTTATAATTGCTAGTATGAGGCTATTTCAATCATATTCATCGACCTCTAGCCTCTCTATCATCATCTCAAGATCCCATGAGTATGAGAACGACCAGAAGTGTATTATTATATTCAGGGCTCATCATTAAAAATTAAGTGCCTCGTTCCTATCATTTTTGGGCTATTTTCATCGTGTATTTTGGAAATATTTAGTCTCACACTTGACATACTTTCCAAATAATTCAATAAGCCTAGCCTAATCAATATTAGATAAATAAATTCTTGCCTATTTATTGCATTGCCTCCTTCCATTATCAAAATCGACTTGAGAATGGTCCAGGACGGACCGAAACGTCGTCGTCCCTTCACTTTCTAGTGTGTGGTCAACTTCTCCAGATTTGAAGGTGGCTGTTATTGTGCAACAATATTCCACTCTAGAGAGCACTAGTGCTTTAAAAAAGTATCATCATTGGACTAGCATCTCTTGTTTGAAAGTTTCTTCCTATCCAATCTTTCATTTTTCTTGCAGTTGTGCCGGCTACTTTATTGTGTTCTTTGAAAGTGAGATTTTGTAATATGATTTCTCCCAGATGTTTTCAATTACTTTTTCGTTCTATAGTGTGAGTTGGCTAAATCTTATATGTGATTTCCAACATGATATTTTCGTTATTTCTATAGTGCAGGATCTGCAACATAGTTTCATTAAACATTGTGTTATTTTCTGTATCCCATTGAAAGATCTGATTTACATCAGTTTGGAGGTTTGCTGTGTCCTCTATGTTGTCTACTCATAAAAATCCTAGTGTCATCTGCAAAGGAAGAAACAGTACTATAGAGTGTGTTATTGTCTATGTCCGATATGAGGATGAGAAAGAGTATTGGAGCAAGCACAGTACCCTGGGGGACTGTACTGGAGCAAGCACAGTACCCTGGGGGACTGTACTGGAGCAAGCACAGTACCCTGGGGGACTGTACTGGAGCAAGCACAGTACCCTGGGGGGACTACTGGAGCAAGCACAGTACCCTGGGGGACTGTACTGGAGCAAGCACAGTGCCCTGGGGGACTGTACTGGAGCAAGCACAGTGCCCTGGGGGACTGTACTGGAGCAAGCTCAGTACCCTGGGGGACAGTACTGGAGCAAGCACAGTGCCCTGGGGGACAGTACTGGAGCAAGCACAGTACCCTGAGGGACTGTACTGGAGCAAGCACAGTACCCTGGGGGGACTACTGGAGCAAGCACAGTACCCTGGGGGACTGTACTGGAGCAAGCACAGTACCCTGAGGGACTGTACTGGAGCAAGCACAGTACCCTGGGGGGACTACTGGAGCAAGCACAGTACCCTGAGGGACTGTACTGGAGCAAGCACAGTACCCTGGGGGACTACTGGAGCAAGCACAGTACCCTGGGGGACTGTACTGGAGCAAGCACAGTGCCCTGGGGGACTGTACTGGAGCAAGCACAGTGCCCTGGGGGACTGTACTGGAGCAAGCACAGTACCCTGGGGGACTGTACTGGAGCAAGCACAGTACCCTGGGGGACTGTACTGGAGCAAGCACAGTGCCCTGGGGGACTGTACTGGAGCAAGCACAGTGCCCTGGGGGACTGTACTGGAGCAAGCTCAGTACCCTGGGGGACAGTACTGGAGCAAGCACAGTGCCCTGGGGGACAGTACTGGAGCAAGCACAGTACCCTGAGGGACTGTACTGGAGCAAGCACAGTACCCAGGGGGGACTGTACTGGAGCAAGCACAGTATCCTGGGGGACTGTACTGGAGCAAGCACAGTACCCTGGGGGACTGTACTGGAGCAAGCACAGTACCCTGGGGGACTGTACTGGAGCAAGCACAGTACCCTGGGGGACTGTACTGAAGCAAGCACAGTACCCTGGGGGACTGTACTGGAGCAAGCACAGTACCCTGGGGGACTGTACTGGAGCAAGCACAGTACCCTGGGGGGACTGTACTGGAGCAAGCACAGTATCCTGGGGGACTGTACTGGAGCAAGCACAGTGCCCTGGGGGACTGTACTGGAGCAAGCACAGTACCCTGGGGGACTGTACTGGAGCAAGCACAGTACCCTGGGGGACTGTACTGGAGCAAGCACAGTACCCTGGGGGACTGTACTGGAGCAAGCACAGTACCCTGGGGGACTGTACTGGAGCAAGCACAGTACCCTGGGGGACTGTACTGGAGCAAGCACAGTACCCTGGGGGACTGTACTGGAGCAAGCACAGTACCCTGGGGGACTGTACTGGAGCAAGCACAGTACCCTGGGGGACTGTACTGGAGCAAGCACAGTACCCTGGGGGACTGTACTGGAGCAAGCACAGTACCCTGGGGGACTGTACTGGAGCAAGCACAGTACCCTGGGGGACTGTACTGGAGCAAGCACAGTACCCTGGGGGACTGTACTGGAGCAAGCACAGTACCCTGGGGGACTGTACTGGAGCAAGCACAGTACCCTGGGGGACTGTACTGGAGCAAGCACAGTACCCTGGGGGACTGTACTGGAGCAAGCACAGTACCCTGGGGGACTGTACTGGAGCAAGCACAGTACCCTGGGGGACTGTACTGGAGCAAGCACAGTACCCTGGGGGACTGTACTGGAGCAAGCACAGAACCCTGGGGGACTGTACTGGAGCAAGCACAGTACCCTGGGGGACTGTACTGGAGCAAGCACAGTACCCTGGGGGACTGTACTGGAGCAAGCACAGTACCCTGGGGGACTGTACTGGAGCAAGCACAGTACCCTGGGGGACTGTACTGGAGCAAGCACAGTACCCTGGGGGGACTGTACTGGAGCAAGCACAGTACCTGGGGGGGGACTGTACTGGAGCAAGCACAGTACCCTGGGGGACTGTACTGGAGCAAGCACAGTACCCTGGGGGACTGTACTGGAGCAAGCACAGTACCCTGGGGGACTGTACTGGAACAAGCACAGTACCCTGGGGGACTGTACTGGAGCAAGCACAGTACCCTGGGGGACTGTACTGGAGCAAGCACAGTACCCTGGGGGACTGTACTGGAGCAAGCACAGTACCCTGGGGGACTGTACTGGAGCAAGCACAGTACCCTGGGGGACTGTACTGGAGCAAGCACAGTACCCTGGGGGGACTGTACTGGAGCAAGCACAGTACCCTGGGGGACTGTACTGGAGCAAGCACAGTACCCTGGGGGACTGTACTGGAGCAAGCACAGTACCCTGGGGGACTGTACTGGAGCAAGCACAGTACCCTGGGGGACTGTACTGGAGCAAGCACAGTACCCTGGGGGGACTGTACTGGAGCAAGCACAGTACCCTGGGGGACTGTACTGGAGCAAGCACAGTACCCTGGGGGGACTGTACTGGAGCAAGCACAGTACCCTGGGGGGACTGTACTGGAGCAAGCACAGTACCCTGGGGGACTGTACTGGAGCAAGCACAGTACCCTGGGGGACTGTACTGGAGCAAGCACAGTACCCTGGGGGACTGTACTGGAGCAAGCACAGTACCCTGGGGGACTGTACTGGAGCAAGCACAGTACCCTGGGGGACTGTACTGGAGCAAGCACAGTACCCTGGGGGACTGTACTGGAGCAAGCACAGTACCCTGGGGGACTGTACTGGAGCAAGCACAGTACCCTGGGGGACTGTACTGGAGCAAGCACAGTACCCTGGGGGGACTGTACTGGAGCAAGCACAGAACCCTGGGGGACTGTACTGGAGCAAGCACAGTACCCTGGGGGACTGTACTGGAGCAAGCACAGTACCCTGGGGGACTGTACTGGAGCAAGCACAGTACCCTGGGGGGACTGTACTGGAGCAAGCACAGTACCCTGGGGGGACTGTACTGGAGCAAGCACAGTACCCTGGGGGACTGTACTGGAGCAAGCACAGTACCCTGGGGGACTGTACTGGAGCAAGCACAGTACCCTGGGGGACTGTACTGGAGCAAGCACAGTGCCCTGGGGGACTGTACTGGAGCAAGCACAGTACCCTGGGGGACTGTACTGGAGCAAGCACAGTACCCTGGGGGACTGTACTGGAGCAAGCACAGTACCCTGGGGGACTGTACTGGAGCAAGCACAGTACCCTGAGGGACTGTACTGGAGCAAGCACAGTACCCTGGGGGACTGTACTGGAGCAAGCACAGTACCCTGGGGGACTGTACTGGAGCAAGCACAGTACCCTGGGGGACTGAGCTCTTCACAGGTGATAATCCTGGTTTTAATTTGTTGACTATTTCAGTCTGGGTTTTGTTTGTAAAGAAATTAATGACCTATCTTCCTAATTTGCTGGTAATTCCTTTGTAATAACACCATAGTCACCTTATCGAAAGCTTTCGCAAAATCTTTGCATTACATCAGTGTTCTGTTTGTCCTCCATGGCAGCTAAGGCCAGGTCACACTGGTATAGGAGTGGTGAGAGGCAGCAGGCCCCTGTGTTGTCCAGGGTTGTGTACATGTTGTGATTCCATGTGTTTTGTGATCTTACTTCTTAGCACTCTATCAAAGATTCTTATGTGTGATGTTACATGTATTGGTTAATACTTGCTGTCGTCCGCTTTGTGGAGTGTTGTGATCTTTGCTGTTTTATGACCTGAGTATCTAGGCTCTTTCTACAAATAATAATTTATTTTTTGGCAATTATTGATGAATATCGAATTCCTGGGGCCAGATTCACGAAAGCACTTACGCAAGCACTTATGAACCTGTACATCTTTTCTCAATCTTTGGCGGCTTTGTTTACAATTATTAAACAGTTAATGAGCTCGGAAGCACCAGGAGGCTGTTTATAACAATAACAACAGTTGATTGGCAAGTTTTCATGCTTGTAAACTGTTTAATAAATGTAACCAAAGCCGTCAAAGATTGAGGAAAGATGTACACGTTCGTAAGTGCTTGCGTAACTGCTTCGTGAATCTGGCCCCAGGAGTCTGGGCCTGGTGCAGAGTGCATGGGCATGCTCTCTATGGCTGCTTCAAAAGTTCAGTGGGGTTAGGGTGACATCTGATTTATAGTTACATGTTGAAATCATCTTCATGAGAATGTAATATTTTATTATGAACTGTTCATAATTTCATATTATGAACTGTTCATAATTTCATATTATGAACCTATTATGAACACTTATACTCTCATATTTTGCAGCAAATCTCTTGAATTTCAACATATAAGGCTGGCCGAGCCTAGCACACCAATGCCCTTACTGAAACAAATTTAAATAAAGTTCAATACAAATTTATGAAAACAGTTTATAAAAAAATAACTAGGAATATAGCAATTTAGATACATTGTAGTGCTTTTATAAATATTTGAATGCCAAAAAAGGGGAATTACCTAGCCCTACAACTGACCATTACAAATCCACATTTTTGCAAATTTGCAAAACTATTTGACTTTAAAATCAAATTTTCTGTGTGTGTTTTGTTTCAAGTATTTTCTTTAATCCTTTATTAACACTTTGTGCGGATCACATATCTTCCTTTCTTTTATCTTTTCTTTTATGTCTTTATCTTTTATATATATCTTTTTAAGATATATATAAGATATAAGACTTTTTATAAGATATATTAAGATATTATATATATCTTTTTAAGATATATATTTAAGATTTATATATATCTTTTTAAGACATATATTTAAGATTTATATATATCTTTTTAAGATATATTTTATTAGTTTTTTTAAGTTTATGAAAAACTTTGAATATGTGGACATATTCTTCGTATTCTTAAAACACTTTAAAAAAACACTTTTATTCTTACACACACTTTAAAAACATATATATAAGAAATATCAAACTTCAAAAATACCAATTTTATTTTTTTATAACACGTTTAAGTATATAGAACAAAGTGTTGCTACTCTATTCTATATTAAACCCCTGTAAATTAATGTAAATATAATCTCCATTTTTGGTAATTTCTATTTATACTCTAAGCTGCATCACTTATGAACCCATCCCTGCCCTTGTGTGGCAGTGCACAATAGAAAGTTGTTGTCACATATTCACACATTAAAACATTGATTGTAACCGTGATATATATGTGCTTCAGCCTACAGTTTAGACCTATTGTCTTATGTATGACCCTCTGTCCTGCGTGACAGTGAATACTAGCATTAACCTCAATTTAATAAGACTATCAAAATCCTCAGATTAGGCAAAATTGTAATTAATTTTGTCAATAAAGATGTTAATAATAATAATCCATTTTTGGTAAATCATTTAAAGAAAAATAAATATAACATTCAGGGGTTTTAAAGATCATGTTCTGTGATAATGACACTTGTTCACTGAGAATTATAATGCAGTATTGCCTTGTAAAACGTATGTATATATGACTTATATTTTATTTTCTTAAATAAAGATAAAAAAAAATAAGGTCATCTAATATCCGCATCTAAGAGGGTGGTCAGTCTAAGAGTCGATGGTCAATCAGGGGAGAAAATACCTGTCTCAATGTACAAAATAAATTAAATTTGACTATATAATGACTTTATGAGTCTCATAAGAGCTAAGCACTGAATCATAGAAATATTATAATTATTTTTTACCAGTTTCTATAAGATTCCTCTCAAATAATGTCATTTTTTTTTACTTTTTTGTAACAATCTTAGGTATATACAGCAATGTGCTGCTACCCTATTACCCTATTCATACAGAATAGGGTTTATAAAAACCCTTTTCTGTATGAAGAACCACACAGTGTAGATCATAAACCAGCTACAAGCTCTTGAGATTATCTTGAGATTATCTTGAGATTATCTTGAGATTATCTTGAGATTAGATTATCTTGAGATTATCTTGAGATTATCTTGAGATTATCTTATCACTCATCCAACATCCTTACCTCACAGGACGGCCAGTCAAACATGGAATCAGGAGAGAACAAGAAATGTAAAGCTGACCTATTATCCCCTACTAGCAATTACGGGCTATTCATGCCCGTGCCACCTCTTGGGTGGCTTAATCTTCATCAATCACCTACTAGCAAACTCTGAGTACAGCACAAGAATATCTTCCAATATTCCTGAGTGTATGAAGTAGTTACAGAAGCTCCAAGTACCTCATACCATTTGGTCTGAAGTCACTGATAACGAGGGCACTCACAGATATAGTGTAGGAGAGTATGTCCCAGCTCTTGTTCATATAATTAACAGTTGGAATGTTCACCATTGTGGGGATTCATTATATAAGTATCATGAAAAATGAGGAGTCTGTGTTCATTCTGCACCACACCAAGTGAACAGGTGGTTGAGTTCTACGAAGTTTATTTCATTTGTAAGTTAAGAACAACTCTCAGAAGGTGATGATGGCATTGTCGTGTTGTAGTGTCGTCGGTGTTGTAGTGACGTCGGTGTTGTGGTGACGTCGGTGTTGTGGTGACGTCGGTGTTGTGGTGACGTCGGTGTTGTGGTGACGTCGGTGTTGTAGTGACGTCGGTGTTGTGGTGACGTCGGTGTTGTGGTGACGTCGGTGTTGTAGTGACGTCGGTGTTGTAATGACGTCAGGGTTGTAGTGACGTTGTAGTGACGTGTAGGGGAGCCGGTCGGCCGAGCGGAAAGCACGCTCGACTTGTGATCCTGTGGTCCTGGGTTCGATCCCAGGTGCCGGCGAGAAACAATGGGCAGAGTTTCTTTCACCCTATGCCCCTGTTACCTAGCAGTAAAATAGGTACCTGGGTGTTAGTCAGCTGTCACGGGCTGCTTCCTGGGGGTGGAGGCCTGGTCGAGGACCGGGCCGCGGGGACACTAAAAGCCCCGAAATCATCTCAAGATAACGAGAAGAAGATAGACGTCAGTGTTGTAGTGACATCAGTGTAGTCGTGATATCAGGGTTGTAGTGACGTCAGTGTTGTAGTGACATCAGTGTAGTCGTGACATCAGGGTTGTAGTGACCCCGAAATCATCTGACATCAGTGTAGTCGTGACATCGAGAAGAAGATAGTGACGTCAGTGTTGTCGTGTGTGATGTCCCTGAAGACTCCAGCATCAGGGCGGCTGAGTTCAAGTCCGTTTATTGAGACGATAAAATACATCTCAAAGGGATAGAGTAGCCTAGGCTATGTCTACCCTCCTGTAGCACGCTCAGTGTAAACTTTTTAGCCAACATTACAATGATTGTTGAGGTCATAGACGTGCAACATGTGCATTTGTATAATGTTCATTGTTGAAGAGTTAAAAACATGTGCTTTCTTGAGACAAATGAATGTTGCAATGTCTTAAAAGGATGGGAATGACAAGGTTTAATTTTATTTTTGTTAATTTTATGCATGCTTATATAACCTGTAATCTGATCGTATCCCTCCTATAAGAAAAAATTCAAGACGAAAATATTTTGAATATGAGGCTTTGTCGATAATCGGTGTCTAATGGGAGATATTAGGCAACGCCAATTCACTGGCGCCTTCGACCGTTCAATTATCTCTCAGCATCAGTTTCTCTCAATATATTTCGCGGAAATCCCCAGTGAGTGAGAATGGCAGCTTGCAAGAGCCTGAACATAATTATGGTATTTGATTATCTAATGTTTTTATGTCATATTGTTCCGCTTTCATCAGTCTTCCAGTCTTACCAGCAGAAAAATCCAGTCTTGCCAGCAGAAAAATCCAGTCTTGCCAGCAGAAAAATCCAGTCTTACCAGCAGAAAAATCCAGTCTTACCAGCAGAAAAATCCAGTCTTGCCAGCAGAAAAATCCAGTGTTTTCCAGCAGAAAAATCCAGTCTTACCAGCAGAAAAATCCAGTCTTACCAGCAGAAAAATCCAGTCTTACCAGCAGAAAAATCCAGTCTTGCCAGCAGAAAAATCCAGTCTTACCAGCAGAAAAACCCAGTCTTGCCAGCAGAAAAATCCAGTCTTGCCAGCAGAAAAATCCAGTCTTACCAGCAGAAAAATCCAGTCTTGCCAGCAGAAAAATCCAGTCTTACCAGCAGAAAAATCCAGTGTTTTCCAGCAGAAAAATCCAGTCTTCCCAGCAGAAAAATCCAGTCTTACCAGCAGAAAAATCCAGTCTTACCAGCAGAAAAATCCAGTCTTGCCAGCAGAAAAATCCAGTCTTGCCAGCAGAAAAATCCAGTGTTTTCCAGCAGTCCTTCCAGCAGAAAAATCCAGCAGCAGAAAAATCCAGTCCAGCAGAAAAATCCAGTCTTACCAGCAGAAAAATCCAGCAGAAAAATCCATGCCCAGTCCTTACCAGCAGAAAAATCCAGTTTTGCCAGCAGAAAAACCCAGTCTTACCAGCAGAAAAATCCAGTCTTACCAGCAGAAAAATCCAGTGTTTTCCAGCAGAAAAATCCAGTGTTTTCCCAGCAGAAAAATCCAGTGTTTTCCAGCAGAAAATCCAGTCTTGCCAGCCAGTCTTACCCAGAAAAAGCAGCAAAAATCCAGTCTTGCCAGCAGAAAAATCCAGTCTTGCAGTGTTTTCCAGCAGAAAAATCCAGTCTTGCCAGCAGAAAAATCCAGTGTTTTCCAGCAGAAAAATCCCCTGATGTTGTACCTGTTCATCATACACCAGCCCGTCCTCCTCAGGTTCCCCAACGTCAAGAAAGTGACGTACTAAAATGCCCTTATCCTAACCTACCCAGAGGACCCAAAACAGAAAACGGGAATGTGTGTCAATTTCGCGAGTCGGTACCAATTTCTAGTGCGACAGTTTTTGGCTTTAGGTAAGACTATACGTCAAAATACGACGTTCTATCAGGAGGACGGGTTAAGATATCATTCTCACAATTGTGCTGGAGTTATCCTCTCAGTCATACTCTGTTGATAAGTCTTGATATCTCGTATCTATAGCCACATTAGACCACCGTTCTCCGTCTGTGAGAGATAATGTGTTAGAAACATAGGCTTCCTATTTGACTTGTGCTGCTATCTTCCGCTTGAGCAGGAGTATGAAGGACTAGGCTTCCTGTTTGCCTTGTAGTGATATCTTCCGCTTGAGCAGGAGTATGAGGGTCTAGGCTTCCTGTCTGCCTTGTAGTGCTACCTTCCGCTTGAGCAGGAGTATGAGGACTAGGCTTCCTGTTTGCCTTGTAGTTCTACCTTCCGCTTGAGCAGGAGTATGAGGGACTAGGCTTCCTGTTTGCCTTGTAGTGTTACCTTCCGCTTGAGCAGGAGTATGAGGGACTAGGCTTCCTGTTTGCCTTGTACTGTTACCTTCCGCTTGAGCAGGAGTATGAGGGACTAGGCTTCCTGTTTGTTACCTTCCGCTGAGCAGGAGTATGAGGGTAGGCTTCCTGTTTGCCTTGTACTGTTACCTTCCGCTTGAGCAGGAGTATGAGGGACTAGGCTTCCTGTTTGCCTTGTACTGTTACCTTCCGCTTGAGCAGGAGTATGAGGGACTAGGCTTTCTGTTTGCCTTGTACTGCTACCTTCCGCTTGAGCAGGAGTATGAGGGACTAGGCTTCCTGTTTGCCTTGTAGTTCTACCTTCCGCTTGAGCAGGAGTATGAGGGACTAGGCTTCCTGTTTGCCTTGTACTGCTACCTTCCGCTTGAGCAGGAGTATGAGGGACTAGGCTTCCTGTTTGCCTTGTACTGCTACCTTCCGCTTGAGCAGGAGTATGAGGGACTAGGCTTCCTGTTTGCCTTGTACTGCTACCTTCCGCTTGAGCAGGAGTATGAGGGACTAGGCTTCCTGTTTGCCTTGTACTGCTACCTTCCGCTTGAGCAGGAGTATGAGGGACTAGGCTTCCTGTTTGCCTTGTAGTGCTACCTTCCGCTTGAGCAGGAGTATGAGGGTCTAGGCTTCCTGTTTGCCTTGTAGTTCTACCTTCCGCTTGAGCAGGAGTATAAGGGTCTGATCTGTATAATAATTTCCAATTGAAACCACAAATGAAAAAAAAAATATTGTGACTTGGAGACAATGATTCAAAACAGCATTAGTATTTCGAAGCACATTGTATTATATATACACCGGGATATACTACATACAATTCATACACCAACCATTGGCGAGTAATGCAAATTAGCTTGTTGAAAAGCTTTGTAATCCCCCCTCAGCCCGCACTAATGGCTGTCGTCTCTTAACAGCCATTATATTTACAAGGAAATAAAAAACCCAACACGAAAATGACTGGAAAATAATGGTTGGTTGTGCGCGCTTATTTAAATAAAGACCTGTATTTAATAATTTCACAAACCTGCCATTTATCTTCGCCAGACACCAACCAGTTCCGCATGGCTGCATACTTCATGCTGTGCGAGGACGTGCGCAGCATTAGTGCGCGCGCACAGCATCACTAGCCGCCGTGTAGCTTAGGCTACCTAGCCCAATAGCTGGTGATTCTGAGCCTATCTAGCCCAATAGCTGATGATTCTGAGCCTATCTAGCCCAATAGCTGATGATTCTGAGCCTACGTAGCCCGATTGCTGATGATTGAGCCTATCTAGCCCAATAGCTGATGATTCTGAGCCTATCTAGCCCAATAGCTGATGATTCTGAGCCTACGTAGCCCGATTGCTGATGATTGAGCCTACGTAGCCCAATAGCTGATGATTGAGCCTACGTAGCCCAATAGCTGATGATTGAGCCTACGTAGCCCAATAGCTGATGATTGAGCCTACGTAGCCCAATAGCTGATGATTCTCAGCCTACGTAGCCCAATAGCTGATGATTCTGAGGCTACCTAGCCCAATAACTGATGATTCTGAGGCTATCTAGCCCAATAGCTGATGATTCTATGGCTATCTAGCCCAGTAGCTGATGATTCTGAGCCTACCTAGCCCAATAGCTGATGATTCTCAGCCTACCTAGCCCAATAGCTGATGATTCTGAGCCTACCTAGCCCAATAGCTGATGATTCTCAGCCTACCTAGCCCAATAGCTGATGATTCTCAGCCTATCTAGCCCAATAGCTGATGATTCTCAGCCTACCTAGCCCAATAGCTGATGATTCTGAGCCTACCTAGCCCAATAGCTGATGATTCTGAGCCTACTAAGCCCAATAGCTGATGATTCTTAGGCTACCACGCCCAATACCTGATGATTCTATGGCTATCTAGCCCAATAGCTGATGATTCTTAGGCTACCTAGCCCAATAGCTGATGATTCTCAGCCTACCGAGCCCAATAGCTGATGATTCTGAGGCTATTCCCATCATACAAGCAAGAAACACGGTCAAACACATCCATTGAGGCATGTTATCATCACCAAATATTCTCTCTGACGCGACTCGGGTGAGAGAGAAGGTAATTTTTTTTTTTATCTTTATTTAAAAAAAATACGATATAAATTAGATATACAGGTAAATGACTAAATTAAGGAGTGATCGAGCAAATACCTGATAACTGTGCTGTTTGATGCGGTCTTGAAGACTCTTATCAAACCTTCAGAGGACCCCGAAAGATCTTATTTATGAAGATAATTAAACAAATTTCATCTTCGCTAGTAGCTCACGCAACTCAGATGAGAGAGGAGGCTTGGTCGAGGACCGGGCCGCGGGGGTGTTGAGCCCCGAAATCATCACAAGGTAGCATATAAACTCCTCTGGATGGAATGTAGAAAATATGTATTAATTAGAAGTTCATGTTGATAATAATTATATAATAATATTTAGTTGTGTTGGGGGGACAGGAAGCCAGAGTGTATTTATGCACGTTAGGGTTATATCGTTAGGCGTTAGGCTTATATACAACATACAGTTGTATGGATGTATACTGTTGGAATACAAATCCCACATTAAAATGGAATAGTAACTATAAACTTAACCTAACCCTAACCTAACCTATCGAAGCCTAACCTAACCCTAACCTAACCCTGAACTAACCTAACCCTAACCTAGCCTATCGTAACCTAACCTAACCCTAACCTAGCCCTGAACTAACCTAACTAACCTAACCCTAACCTAACCCTAACTAACCTAACCTAACCTAACCTAACCCTAACCTAACCCCTAACCTAACCTAAACTAACCTAACCTAACCTAACCTAACCCTAACCTAATAACCTAACCTAACTAACCTAACTAATAACCTAACCCTAACCTAACCTAACCTAACCTAACCCTAACCCTAACCTAACCTAACCTCCTAACCTAACCTAACCTAACCCCTAACCTAACCTAACCCTAACCTAACCCTAACCCTAACCTAACCCTAACCTAACCCTAACCTAACCCTAACCTAACCTAACCTAACCTAACCTAGCCCTAACCTAACCTAACCCTAACCTAACCCTAACCTAACCTAACCCTAACCTACCCCTAACCTAACCTAACCCTAACCTAACCTAACCCTAACCTAACCTTAAATAATGTGATCAACAGTGTGTAAATGCTGTTCTCTAATATAACATCCATCATCAATGCTCAACGCTAACTATCCCCAACCATCTTATTTGAACTACCATTAGGACTCTCCTTGTCTCGCAAGACACTCCGCACATCAACAACACACACTTGGGCATGAAGTTGTTGAGTGATGAAGATTAAGCCACCCAAGAGGTGGCACGGGCATGAATAGCCCGTAAGTGGTGGCCCTTTTGAGCCATTACCAGTATCAAGAGCTGATAGTGGAGATCTGTGGAGGTGCGACTGCACCCTGCGTGACGGGAGATGTCTCCCGTGATGTAGTTGATAGGTAGTTATGATTGGTTGGTGAAGATTAAGCCACCGAAGAGGTGGCACGGGCATGAATAACCCCGTAATGGGGGTAGTGGTGATGAACACCCTTCTAACAAGGGGGGTTGTGGGAGGGGGTGAGGTACAGGTGTGGGAGAGGAGGGGGGGGGGAGCAAGCCTCAGGACTGAACATCATTACGCACAGAGATCACACTAACGTGATGCATCAAATGAACAAATGAACAAGGGTGCAGGGGGGAGTTGTGACATACCTAGGTTTGTGTCTCGGAGAGGCTGCAGGATCCAGTAAGTTCAGTAGAAATTCGGTTTCAACTTTTTTGACCCTGTCGTAGCTCAGTCGATTAAGGCAGTGTCTGGGATGCTCCCGGACGCAGGTTCGAATCCCCGTCACGGCCCTTGTGGATTTGTTGATTTGATGCATCACACTATTGTGATTTCTCTGCCCATTTATTTCTGCCTCCACCGGGGATCGAACCCTGAACCTTAGGACTACGAACCCCGAGCGCTGACCACTCAGCCGTCAGGCTACACCGTAAGCAATAATTAAGGGTTACACATGACCAAGTGTATTATATCACTCGCTGGTCAACAATAAACATAAACATTATAGACACCAAAATATCCAGGTAAACACTCTCATAATGACTGTAATTAATCTCACCTCAGCTGACTCCTGCTCGACTAGTAAACACTGTGAATTTCCATGTAAATGGCAGACGGCACTACTCCCGTGCCAGGTAAGTCCACTACGGGCTCACCATAGCCCGTGCTACTTGCCCCGCTCCTGTGCCAGGTAAGTCCACTACGGGCTCACCATAGCCCGTGCTACTTGCCCCGCTCCTGTGCCAGGTAAGTCCACTACGGGCTCACCATAGCCCGTGCTACTTGCCCCGCTCCTGTGCCAGGTAAGTCCACTACGGGCTCACCATAGTCCGTGCTACTTGCCCCGCTCCTGTGCCAGGTAAGCTACGGGCTCACCATAACCCGAGCTACTTGCCCCGCTCCTGTGCCGGGTAAGTCTACTACGGGCTCACCATAGCCCGTGCTACTTGCCCCGCTCCTGTGCCGGGTAAGTCTACTACGGGCTCACCATAGCCCGTGCTACTTGCCCCGCTCCTGTGCCAGGTAAGTCCACTACGGGCTCACCATAGCCCGTGCTACTTGCCCCGCTCCTGTGCCAGGTAAGTCCACTACGGGCTCACCATAACCCGAGCTACTTGCTCCACTCCTGTGCCAGGTAAGTCCACTACGGGCTCACCCTAGCCCGTGCTACTTGCCCCGCTCCTGTGCCAGGTAAATTACGGGCTCACCATAGCCCGTGCTACTTGGAACCTTTTCCGAGTAGCTGAATCTATAACAACAACAATCCATGTGAATGTCTCACTCGTCCCCGGTGACGTGATGTACACAACTAGATCACTAATGAAACTTTGGCTGCCTGTTGGGCTAAATTGTTTAACACCATGTTTTAAATTGTCCCGGACAAATTGTGTTATTCTCCCATTGTATAATTTAGGTAGAAGAGTGGAGAAATTGATGAGGATTGGAATTCTTTTAATAGTTCTCTGACTCCGCTGTTCCTCTATGTTTCTGTGATTGCAATAACCTCCTGTATTGGTCTTGTGCCACAAGTGCGCTCAAATTGTCCCTTATGACTTTAATGCTGCCACTTTCCGTGTAGTATACATATTATTACATACATATTATATACATATACATGCATATTATATACATATTATTATACATATACATGCATATTATATACATATTATTATACTTTATTAAATATGACCGAAAAAGTAAGATTAATAATTCTAACACGAATTTTCTCAATCTTTCGTACATTATGCTTCACTGTTGGAGGTAAATCAAAATCACTTCTCCAAAATTCATTTTTATTTCTAGTCTGACGCGACACGGGCGCGTTTCGTAAAACTTATTACATTTTCAAAGACTTCACAAATACACAACTGATTAGAACTTGCGTTTCCCTGATTTTATATCTACATTTGAGTGAGGTGGGAAGGGTGATGTGGCATTACATTTGAGTAAGGTGGGAAGGATGATGTGGCATTAGAGGATATTAATAGGGTATTAAAAGTATCAACACAAGACAGAACACGAAACAATGGATATTGAATAGAAGTGTTTGTAGAAAGCCTATTGGTCCATATTTCTTGATGCTTCTATATTGGAGCGGAGTCTTGAGGTGGGTAGAATATAGTTGTGCAATAATTGGCTGTTGATTGCTGGTGTTGACTTCTTGATGTGTAGTGCCTCGCAAACGTCGAGCCGCCTGCTATCGCTGTATCTATCGATGATTTCTGTGTTGTTTACTAGGATTTCTCTGGCGATGGTTTGGTTATGGGAAGAGATTATATGTTCCTTAATGGAGCCCTGTTGTTTATGCATCGTTAAACGCCTAGAAAGAGATGTTGTTGTCTTGCCTATATACTGGGTTTTTTGGAGCTTACAGTCCCCAAGTGGGCATTTGAAGGCATAGACGACGTTAGTCTCTTTTAAAGCGTTCTGTTTCGTGTCTGGAGAGTTTCTCATGAGTAGGCTGGCCGTTTTTTCTGGTTTTATAGTAAATCGTCAGAGAAATCCTAGTAAACAACACAGAAATCATCGATAGATACAGCGATAGCAGGCGGCTCGACGTTTGCGAGGCACTACACATCAAGAAGTCAACACCAGCAATCAACAGCCAATTATTGCACAACTATATTCTACCCACCTCAAGACTCCGCTCCAATATAGAAGCATCAAGAAATATGGACCAATAGGCTTTCTACAAACACTTCTATTCAATATCCATTGTTTCGTGTTCTGTCTTGTGTTGATACTTTTAATACCCTATTAATATCCTCTAATGCCACATCATCCTTCCCACCTTACTCAAATGTAATGCCACATCACCCTTCCCACCTCACTCAAATGTAGATATAAAATCAGGGAAACGCAAGTTCTAATCAGTTGTGTATTTGTGAAGTCTTTGAAAATGTAATAAGTTTTACGAAACGCGCCCGTGTCGCGTCAGACTAGAAATAAAAATGAATTTTGGAGAAGTGATTTTTGATTTACCTCCAACAGTGAAGCATAATGTACGAAAGATTGAGAAAATTCGTGTTAGAATTATTAATCTTACTTTTTCGGTCATATTTAATAAAATATGTCTACAGGAAAGACTGCTACCAAAATATACTAATATTATTATACATATACATGCATATTATATACATATTATTATACATATACATACATAATATTATACATATACATGCATATTATATACATATTATTATACATATACATACATATTATTTTACATATACATACATATTATATACATATTATTATACATATACATACATATTATTATACATATACATACATATTATATACATATTATTATACATATACATACATATTATTATACATATACATACATATTATATACATATTATATATATATATATACATACATATTATATACATATTATTATACATATACATACATATTATTATACATATACATACATATTATTATACATATACATACATATTATTATATATATACATACATATTATATACATATTATTATACATATACATACATATTATAGTAGTATCCATGTAGTATACATATATTATACTTTAAGGGCGTTGTTACCTTCACGAGTGTGTCCTTTACTTCTAATATAATCTCAAAAATATTTAAAAATTCCAGAAATAATTTTAATACACCTAAATTTCTCCTCCGGATGACTGCCAGATGCAGATTAATGCTGAAAAAGTTGAGTTCTGAGCTAATGATAATTAAGATATCAACTGGACAGTGTTGACATTATAACATGTGAATGTCAAAGATATCTGAAAGTTTGGATTAGTAGAAATCTCATGTCAAAAAAGAGGTTTGTGCGGAGTAGGCTACACTGAGAGGTGTACCCCCACTCCTTGGTGTATATATACTGAGAGGTGTAGACTAGTAAACCCCACTAATCGGGTTTACTAGTACACAATCTGCTCTATACTAGTACATAGATATTACTTACCAGAACCCCAGATATCATCACCAATTAAAGCATCCAGCACTTCCACAGACACGATAGCATCATTTTTATTTGCCAACATCCAGGGTTTAAAAACACGCAAATCCAACACAGTTCACTTTATAGATGGTCTCCTTCATGAGGCAAATGCAGTGTTTGCAGCCCTAACGGAAACTCACACAAAGGACTACCATGATGGTGAAATATGGATCTCAGAGTACAATCTTTTCAGATGTGACAGGAAACACAGGCTACAGGGTGGGGTCAGCCCTCAGATGTGACAGGAAACACAGGCTACAGGGTGGGGTCAGCCCTCAGATGTGACAGGAAACACAGGCTACAGGGTGGGGTCAGCCCTCAGATGTGACAGGAAACACAGGCTACAGGCTGGGGTCAGCCCTCAGATGTGACAGGAAACACAGGCTACAGGCTGGGGGGGTCAGCTACTCAGATGTGACAGGAAACACAGACTACAGGCTGGGGTCAGCCCTCAGATGTGACAGGAAACACAGGCTACAGGGTGACAGGGGCTACAGGCTGGGGTCAGCCCTCAGATGTGACAGGAAACACAGGCTACAGGCTGGGGTCAGCCCTCAGATGTGACAGGAAACACAGGCTACAGGCTGGGGTCAGCCCTCAGATGTGACAGGAAACACAGGCTACAGGCTGGGGTCAGCCCTCAGATGTGACAGGAAACACAGGCTACAGGGTGGGGTCAGCCCTCAGATGTGACAGGAAACACAGGCTACAGGGTGGGGTCAGCCCTCAGATGTGACAGGAAACACAGGCTACAGGGTGGGGTCAGCCCTCAGATGTGACAGGAAACACAGGCTACAGGGCTGGGGTCAGCCCTCAGATGTGACAGGAAACACAGGCTACAGGCTGGGGTCAGCCCTCAGATGTGACAGGAAACACAGGCTACAGGCTGGGGTCAGCCCTCAGATGTGACAGGAAACACAGGCTATGTGACAGGGTGGGGTCAGCCCTCAGATGTGACAGGAAACACAGGCTACAGGCTGGGGGTCATGTGACAGGAAACACCTACAGGCTGGGGTCATGTGACAGGAAACACAGGCTACAGGCTGGGGTCAGCCCTCAGATGTGACAGGAAACACAGGCTACAGGCTGGGGTCAGCCCTCAGATGTGACAGGAAACACAGGCTACAGGCTGGGGTCAGCCCTCAGATGTGACAGGAAACACAGGCTACAGGCTGGGGTCAGCCCTCAGATGTGACAGGAAACACAGGCTACAGGGTGGGGTCAGCCCTCAGATGTGACAGGAAACACAGGCTACAGGGTGGGGTCAGCCCTCAGATGTGACAGGAAACACAGGCTACAGGGTGGGGTCAGCCCTCAGATGTGACAGGAAACACAGGCTACAGGGTGGGGTCAGCCCTCAGATGTGACAGGAAACACAGGCTACAGGGTGGGGTCAGCCCTCAGATGTGACAGGAAACACAGGCTACAGGGTGGGGTCAGCCCTCAGATGTGACAGGAAACACAGGCTACAGGGTGGGGTCAGCCCTCAGATGTGACAGGAAACACAGGCTACAGGGTGGGGTCAGCCCTCAGATGTGACAGGAAACACAGGCTACAGGGTGGGGTCAGCCCTCAGATGTGACAGGAAACACAGGCTACAGGGTGGGGTCAGTCCTCAGATGTGACAGGAAACACAGGCTACAGGGTGGGGTCAGCCCTCAGATGTGACAGGAAACACAGGCTACAGGGTGGGGTCAGCCCTCAGATGTGACAGGAAACACAGGCTACAGGGTGGGGTCAGCCCTCAGATGTGACAGGAAACACAGGCTACAGGGTGGGGTCAGCCCTCAGATGTGACAGGAAACACAGGCTACAGGGTGGGGTCAGCCCTCAGATGTGACAGGAAACACAGGCTACAGGGTGGGGTCAGCCCTCAGATGTGACAGGAAACACAGGCTACAGGGTGGGGTCAGCCTAATATGGTGGAAGTGCTGATAATCAAAATAGAGATCCTAAATGTAGTTGTTGTCCTTGTATATAAGTCACCGGAGGCAAAGCCTAATCAGTTTAAACACTGCTTGGAAAACCTCACAAATCCAGCTCCGAACATCATCCTGCTTGGGGACTTCAACCTACGGCACCTGAAATGGAAGCACCTGCTAATACAGTAATATCAGAAAGAATACCAGGAAGTAGCCTAAATGAACAGGCACATGCAAATGACCTGCTACAGATGTGCGACAGGTTTGCCTTAAACCAGCAAATAGTAGAACCAACTAGGAAGGAGAACACGCTGGACCTCATTTTCACTAATAATGATGAGTTGATCGGGAACATAATGATTACAAATACCTGTTACTCAGATCACAACTTAATTGAAGTTCTGACAAGCATGGGGAGTAGCCCAGTCCCGAGCCTCAGGGGAGGAGAATTCAGCAAATATGATTTTAATAACAAACAGATTAACTAAGAAGAAATAAACTAAGACCTCACAGATATAAGCTGGGAATAACACCTTGAAAATCACACACACACACAGATCACACTAACGTGATGCATCAAATGAACAAATCCACAAGGGCCGTGACGAGGATTCGAACCTGCGTCCGGGAGCATCCCAGCCACTGCCTTAATCGACTGAGCTATGACAGGGTTAAAAAGGGTTGAAACCGAAGTTCTACTGAACCTACTGGATCTACTGAACTTTACCTTGAAAATGCAAGCCTAAACCAATGCCTATTGGAAGCTCTCTCCCACAAGATATCATTTTCCACCAAATAACAGAGAAACAATTTGGGGATTGTATTATGGATTAGTGATAAGTTAGAAACTTATCTAATTTAAATCCATTGTTTCGTGATCATTTTTGGGTTGATATATTTAACATTTCATTAATATGCATAAATCATATTAATTTTCTCCTCGTAATACATTTTATCCATTAGTCATGTCAACTCTTAACTGGTAGAAATAGCCTAAGCTACTCTATCCCTTTGAGATGTATTTCTTTCTTGTCTCAATAAACATACTTGAACTTTAGATGAAAGGTTTCTAAATCATGGCATCAACTTTGCCACCGGCGGGAGCCGGTCGGCCGAGCTGACAGCACACTGGACTTGTGATCCTGTGGTCCCGGGTTCGATCCCAGGCGCCGGCGAGAAACAATGGGCAGAGTTTCTTTCACCCTATGCCGCCCCTGTTACCTAGCAGTAAAATAGGTACCTGGGTGTTAGTCAGCTGTCACGGGCTGCTTCCTGGGGGTGGAGGCCTGGTCGAGGACCGGGCCGCGGGGACACTAAAGCCCCGAAATCATCTCAAGATAACCATCATTCTCTCTACCCATTCCAGTGAATTAATGTCCATTCTGCAGTATAGAGGTAGAGAAAGAGGGTTTGCAATTATCGCGTCAGACAATTTTCCTCCTAAGACGTAATATTAATTGGTGGATAGTTGACGGAATTGATCTCTTCTCTCTAGATTGTCACAGCCCAACCACTTGGGCCGGACGGTACAGCCACGGTCTCGCGTCATGCAGGTCGGCGTTCAATCCCCGACCGTCCACAAGTGGTTGGGCACCATTCCTTTCCCACCGTCCCATCCCAAATCCTTATCCTGACCCCTTCCCAGTGCTATATAGTCGTAATGGCTTGGCGCTTTCCCCCCTTATAGTTCCCTTCCTTCCTTCTAGATTGTCACAGCAGTTTCAACTCTCCGCGTCTCCGGTACTTTGCGCAGCTGTAATGACATGAACAAATCCACAAGGGCCGTGACGAGGGTTCGAACCTGCATCCGAGAGGATCCCAGACGCTGCCTTAATCCACTGAGCTACGACATGGTCAAAAGAATTGCATTTGTTCATTTGATGCATCACGCTATTATGATTTCTGTGTATAATGACATTAAATATAGAAGCTGGTCTATGTTTAATATGGATATATTATATATAGACCAGCTTCTACGAGCTTTTCATATAGATATAGACCCAGCTCGTCCTCCTAAACGTCAAAAAAGTGGTCAATTTAAAGTGCCCTTATCCTAACCTACCAGAGGACCCAAAACAGAAAACGGGAGAGTACGACACTTACAATTTCTAGTACGACCATTTTTGACCCTAAGTAACACATACGGCCGAAAAGCGACGTTCTTTGTAAGAAGACAGATTGATAGACCAGCAGGTCTATATATTAAAAAGTGAGAATATAAGAACCTTTGTTCTTATGTTAAGGTCTTAGCTGGTCTTAACAGTCGTCTAAGACCCGGCAAAGGTCTTTTCAAGGAATACGGAGACAAAAACCATACCAAGGAAGGTAACCGTAGAAGGCCTATTGGCCTATACGATGCAGCGCCTACTTATATCCAACGGGGCTTCGTAGCCTGGTGGATAGCGCGCAGGACTCGTAATTCTGTGGCGCGGGTTCGATTCCCGCACGAGGCAGAAACAAATGGGCAAAGTTTCTTTCACCCTGAATGCCCCTGTTACCTAGCAGTAAATAGGTACCTGAGAGTTAGTCAGCTGCCACGGGCTGCTTCCTGGGGGTGGAGGCCTGGTCGAGGACCGGGCCGCGGGGACACTAAAAGCCCCGAAATCATCTCAAGATAACCTCAAGATAACGTAGTTACTCATAATTTCTTGACCATTATCAGTTGCCTCACGCAACTCATTTTCCACTGGACGTGTTGTCTCCGGGGTCTTTGTTCGAGGCTCGTAGGAGGAAGAGGAGTCTTTGTGTGTTCCTCCCTGCCCGCCTGCCCGCACTTCCGAATTTATTTCTGTAATTTCTAATATTTTTATTAACCGCTCTTGCTAGTATGATAGGCTGTCTTTTCTAGGTTCCCCTTACTTCATTTTTTTAATGTTATTTTTTGTTGATTTTTTTTAAATAGTATTATTTTTAATTTTAATTTTTTAATGTAAATTTTTTTGTTAATAATTTTTAATTTTTAATGTATAGGTTTTTATGCCATGGTCATCTTGGGTCATTTCTCTTCAATCTGATCAATTTATACCATATAATTCTTAAGGTCACCTATCTCCCATGTTAAGGTCACATATCTCCCATGTTAAGGTCACCTATCTCCCATGTTAAGGTCATCTATCTCCCATGTTAAGGTCACCTATCTCCCATGTTAAGGTCATCTATCTCCCATGTTAAGGTCACTTATCTCCCATGTTAAGGTCACCTATCTCCCATGTTAAGGTAACTTATCTCCCATGTTAAAGTCACCTATCTCCCATGTTAAGGTCACTTATCTCCCATGTTAAGGTCACCTATCTCCCATGTTAAGGTCACCTATCTCCCATGTTAAGGTCACCTATCTCCCATGTTAAGGTCACTTATCTCCCATGTTAAGGTCACCTATCTCCCATGTTAAGGTCACCTATCTCCCATGTTAAGGTCACCTATCTCCCATGTTAAGGTCACCTATCTCCCATGTTAAGGTCACCTGTCTCCCATGTTAAGGTCACCTATCTCCCATGTTAAGGTCACCTATCTCCCATGTTAAGGTCACCCACCTCCCATGTTAAGGTCACCCACCTCCCATGTTAAGGTCACCTATCTCCCATGTTAAGGTCACCTATCTCCCATGTTAAAGTCACCTATCTCCCATGTTAAGGTCACCTATCTCCCATGTTAAGGTCACCTATCTCCCATGTTAAGGTCACCTATCTCCCATGTTAAGGTCACCCACCTCCCATGTTAAGGTCACCTATCTCCCATGTTAAGGTCACCTATCTCCCATGTTAAGGTCACCCACCTCCCATGTTAAGGTCACTCACCTCCCATGTTAAGGTCACCCACCTCCCATGTTAAGGTCACCTATCTCCCATGTTAAGGTCACCTATCTCCCATGTTGAGGTCACCTATTTCCCATGTTAAGGTCACCTATCTCCCATGTTAAGGTCACCCACCTCCCATGTTAAGGTCACCCACCTCCCATGTTAAGGTCACCCACCTCCCATGTTAAGGTCACCCACCTCCCATGTTAAGGTCACCCACCTCCCATGTTAAGGTCACCCACCTCCCATGTTAAGGTCACCCACCTCCCATGTTAAGGTCACCCACCTCCCATGTTAAGGTCACCCACCTCCCATGTTAAGGTCACCCACCTCCCATGTTAAGGTCACCCACCTCCCATGTTTAACAAACAGGTACACATTTTACTGCTGGGTGACCAGAGGCTACAGTAAAGGATTAGCGCCCAGTCAATCCTCCCCGGCCAGGATACGAACCCAGGCCAAAGCGTTTAGGAAGCGCCAAGCGAGTGTCTTACCACTGAGCCACGGGGTACAGGGCACTACACCTACACCACTCAACACACACACTACACCTACACCACATTCAACACCACACACACTACACCACACTCAACACCACACACTACACCTACACCACACTCAACACCACACACTACACCTACACCACATTCAACACCACACACACTACACCACACTCAACACCACACACTACACGTACACCACACTCAACACCCCACACTACACCTACACCACACTCAACAACACACACTACACCTACACCACACTCAACAACACCACACACTACACCTACACCACACTCAACACCACACACTACACCTACACCATACTCAACAACACACACTACACCTACACCACACTCAACAACACCACACACTACATCTACACCACACTCAACACCACACACTACACCTACACCACACTCAACAACACCACACACTACACCTACACCACACCCCACAACACCCCACACTACACCTACACCACACTCAACAACACACACTACACCTACACCACACTCAACAACACACATTACACCTACACCACACTCAACAACACACACTACACCTACACCACACTCAACACCACACACTACACCTACACCACACTCAACAACACACACTACACCTACACCACACTCAACAACACCCCACACTACACCACACTCAACACCACACACTACACCTACACCACACTCAACACCACACACTACACCTACACCACACTCAACACCACACACTACACCTACACCACACACTACACCTCCACCACACTCAACACCACACACTACACCTACACCACACTCAACACCACACACACACCTACACCACACTCAACACCACACACTACACCTACACCACACACTACACCTCCACCACACTCAACACCACACACTACACCTACACCACACTCAACACCACATCACTACACCTACACCACACTCAACACCACACACACTACACCTACACCACACTCAACACCACACACACTACACCTACACCACACTCAACACCACATCACTACACTGTTACGGACCCGAATCCAGCGTCCGAGCAGTGACGACCGCGCCATCTGTAGGTCAGCTCCCGAAACCCCCTCCAAATGGACGACGACACCTGGTGAGGACAAGGGGTACTGGCCACGAGGGCCAGTTTCCAGTCCTGTTCAGCTCACAACACAGCCGCTGCTGACCTCTGGTGAGGTGGTGCTCAGACGACAACGCCATCTATGGAGTGGATAGGTGGGCGTTTGGGTCTGAGCCTGTAAGTGAGGTGCTTTTGTGTGTCCCTGTTACTGATGACGTGTCTGATTACAGAGTCGACCTGGGACTGCTGTGATGGAAGTTGAGTCAGTCTACCCAAGGCAGCCGTCTCGACACCAAGTGTTTGCTGCAGCAGCTGTGAGTCGCCTCCCGAATGAACACTGTGGTGTTACCCTGCCTGTGAAGCGGCAGTGGAAGGATTGTCATACCCGGGACTGACTGGTGGAGACGCTTAACCACTGGGGTATTGTGGAAAGGAGAGTGATCTGTGGTATCACACGAGGCTCCTGACTAGGGCGCTACCCTAGTATCGCTCGTGGAGTGGCCTAACCAGCGTTGCTGATTCGGAACCTGCCAGCTATCTGCTGGACTTGTGGTTGACGGCCTCCACGGCGGTGCCCCCAGTGGAACTGTGTTTTGGCTGGCCTGTGGCCGGGGTAGACTCAGCTTCTCGAAGGATTCGTCGTGAGGCCACGAGAGCACCGAGAAGATCCAGAGTCTTCAGAAGAAGACAACCGTGTATTATAGTGTTTATACCCCCCCCCCCGTGTAATCTTCTTATATATATTTATTGGGGAAGGTGTTAATTATAATATTAAGTTTTTGCCTTTCTTTCCCTTCCCCTTTTAATTTACTTGCGTTACGGATCACATCCCTTGAAAGCCACTACTGGCTTGGGGCAGGATACCCTTCATCTAACAACATCAGAGTAAGAACCCAGTTGCGACCCGAGAGGGCCGTAACATACACCTACACCACACTCAACACCACACACTACACCTACACCACACTCAACACCACACACTACACCTACACCACACTCGACACCACACACTACACCTACACCACACTCAACACCACACACTACACCTACACCACACTCAACACCACACACTACACCTACACCACACACTACACCTACACCACACTCAACAACACACCACTACACCTACACCACACTCAACACCACACTCAACACCACACACTACACCTACACCACACTCAACACCTACACCACACTCAACACCACACACTACACCTACACCACACTCAACACCACACACTACACCTACACCACACTCAACAACACACCACTACACCTACACCATACTCAACACCTACACCACACTCAACAACACACCACTACACCTACACCACACTCAACACCACACTCAACAACACACACTACACCTACACCACACTCAACAACACACACTACACCTACACCACACTCAACACCACACACTACACCTACACCACACTCAACACCACACACACTACACCTACACCACACTCAACACCACACACTACACCTACACCACACTCAACACCACACACACTACACCTACACCACACACACTACACCTACACCACACTCAACACCACACACTACACCTACACCACACTCAACACCACACACACTACACCTACACCACACTCACACACCACACACTACACCTACACCACACTCAACACCACACACTACACCTACTCCACACTCTACACCACACACTACACCTACACCACACTCAACACCTACACCACACCCCACAACACACTACACCTACACCACACTCAACACCACACACTACACCTACACCACACTCAACACCACACACTACACCTACACCACACTCAACACCACACACACTACACCTACACCACACTCAACACCACACACTACACCTACACCACACTCAACACCACACACACTACACCTACACCACACACTACACCTACACCACACTCAACACCACACACTACACCTACACCACACTCAACACCACACACTACACCTACACCACACTCAACACCACACACACTACACCTACACCACACTCAACACCACATACACTACACCTACACCACACTCAACACCACACACTACACCTACACCACACTCAACACCACACACTACACCTACACCACACTCAACACCTACACCACACCCCACAACACACACACTACACCTACACCACACTCAACAACACACACTACACCTACACCACACTCAACACCACACACACACCTACACCACACCCCACAACACACACACTACACCTACACCCCACAACACACACACTACACCTACACCACACTCGACAACACCACACACTCAACAACACACACACTACACCTACACCACACTCAACACCTACACCACACCCCACAACACACACACTACACCTACACCACACTCAACACCTACACCACACCCCACAACACACACACTACACCTACACCACACTCAACACCTACACCACACCCCAACACACCCCACAACACACACACTACACCTACAACACACTCAACACCTACACCACACCCCAACACACCCCACAACACACACACTACACCTACAACACACAACACCTACACCACACCCCACAACACACACACTACACCTACACCACACTCAACACCTACACCACACCCCAACACACCCCACAACACACACACTACACCTACAACACACTCAACACCTACACCACACCCCACACACCCCACAACACACACACTACACCTACAACACACAACACCTACACCACACCCCACAACACACCCCACAACACACACACTACACCTACAACACACCCCACAACACACACTCAACACCTACACCACACTCAACACCTACACCACACCCCACAACACACACTCAACACCTACACCACACCCCACAACACACCCCACAACACACCCCACAACACACACTCAACACCTACACCACACCCCAACACACCCCACAACACACACACTACACCTACACCACACTCAACACCTACACCACACACTACACCAACACAACACACACACTACACCTACACCACACTCAACACCTACACCACACCCCACACCACACCCCACAACACACCAGTAATCCACAAACACAACAGCTTCAACACACAGCCTGATCCACCCAAAATCCCCCCTCACCACACACATATACCTAACACAAATCATCAGGCACAAATCACTAACACAAATATCTCCCCGTCTGGGCTTGTTCAGCCGACGCGGACATCCTCTCTTCCTCCTCTGGCGATTCATCATCATATGAATACGTGGCGATGAGTACCCGGCAACTATCACCTCAGCAAAGGCAAAAGGTTGTCGCGTATGGCCATTGCTCTCTTACCCAGACTCCAAGCCAAGCAAAATGGGTTAATTTAGGACATTTTTATATATTAAAAATTACCTCTCTTCAAGGGCTATTATTTTTTTTCTTGCAATACCCAATCACACCGCGTGTCACTGTGAGATGTGATCTTGTCTTTATATATTATAATAACCTATATAACATTTGGGGGGCAAGAAATATGCATAGACAATTTGATTCCCAATATCCTTTCATAGAGGCACATATATAATCAGCTTTTAAAATTGAATTTAAATCAAAATATAAAAAAAAACTGATTGCACACACAAAATAAAAAAAGATTCGTCGTTACACGTAAGAAAAAAAATAGATAAATATGAATGTTGTGTTTGGCAGGCCATTGGAGCGCGTTACCCGGCTTGGCATACACCAGAAACTAACTTAGGCGACCACAGTAACTTAGGTTGATTTATGGGGCTGTGGCTCCTCCTACTGTCTGGCCAAGGCGCTACACCACATCTTTTAATTATTTACAAGGCATAAAGCCTGGCACTTCAAAGCAGTAGTTATTGTCAATAAGATGAGAATGCATTTATGCATTTTAATCATCAAAGTTTTAGAGAAAGGTTAAAGATTGTTTTCTAGTACTGGGCATGAGATGTTATGGTACAAAACGTACCTCTGGCAGCAGTAAGACTCGTTCAGGAGTGACGTAAATCATCCTGAGCCGCCTAATCCTGGTGTTCGGATGCTAGAAGGAACTCCAGCGCAAGCCTTATTCCTGTATTAAAGTGCGTGCAGACAATCACCTAGGTTAATATAGCGCTCGCATATGACACGAATTCGTTATTGTCGGTCGGTGTGACTGCCTTGTGGTTGTCAAGTTGAAAGTTAGCAACTTGATATAAACTAGGATCTCCCGCGCAGACTCCGACACACAAAGACCCGCGATGTAAACAAAGCCATTTTCTTAGCTCCCTCGTGAATTTGGTGAATTTGCCTTTACTAAATCCCCCCTTTTATCAACCTGACGTAATTAAAAATGCCACTGAGTAATTCAAATACCCTTGGGCGAGAATATGGGCCCTTTTGTGTCGGCATCCCATTCTCTTATTGATCGTGGCGGGTGGCAAGGTTGGCTTGGCTCGTCAGGTTATGGTTTTATGCGAGTGAGAGGGCGGCGGTGATTGGCGGCCGGAGCGTTTTCTCTCTGTTAATGGCATACTCGCTCGCAAAAGGTGCTGTTTTGTGGTATTCAGTCGAGTCCACGCGTGATTTCTTGTCGCGGAGCAAACAGCCATAAAAATCTGAATAATCGCGTGTGGTAGCTGGTGTGGTGGGAAGTGTCGGGGGATGTGTTAGTGGTGAGGACGGTGTGGTGGTGTGGGTGGTGGTGGTGGTGGTGGTGGTGGTGCGCGGCAGCAGCAGCAGCAGCAGCAGCAGCCACCAGCAGCAGCAGCAGCAGCAGCAGGCCCGTCAGTCGCTGCTGGCCTCTTGGCTGTGACGGTGGTGTGTGTGTGTGTGCCGCTCCGTCTCGCTCCTCCTCCACTCGCGCTCCCCCCCTCCAAAAAAAAAAAAAAACATTTTCCCCCTTCCCCCCCCCCTCATTTTTGGTGCTGCTGCTTCTCGTGGGGCGCCAAAACCCCCTCTCTCTCTCCCCCCCCTGGTATACGGGCCGCTACGGCTGTACCTGCTGCTTCTTAAGAGTGCGTGTGTGTTTGTGTGGTGGTGTAAAGTGTTTGTGGCGGCCAGCATGGATGACCAGTCGCGGGGCATGATGCACCCCACGTCGCAAACGGGCATGCTCATGCCCCAGCACTATGGCATGGGCGGAGGCTCGGTGGACCCCGGCCAGGGGACCACCACGCCGGACAGTGAGGGCCGTAAACAGGACATTAACACCATCTTGGAGCAGATCATGAACATCACGGACCAGTCGCTGGACGAGGCGCAGGCCAGGTGGGCACCTCTACCTCTCTCTCTCTCTCTATGTTATTTCGGTCGGTGGCGGCGGCGGCAAGCCTTCCCTCCCGCCTCCGACACCCGCTCTCACCTCTCGCACCTCTCTCCTCTCTCTCTCTGTAGCTTTATAGCATTAAACACCAATAGGAAGGTATTCTGATGTGTAGGTTCGGCGTCGGGTGGATTATAGGCATGGCAGGGAGGTCGGCGTACCTTGCGGGAAACGCTGCAGGAGGGTGGTCCTCTGTGCTCCTGTGGAGGGGGATCCTCTGTGCTCCTGTGGAGGGGGATCCTCTGTGCTCCTGTGGAGGAGGGTCCTGTGTGCTCCTGTGGAGGGGATCCTCTGTGCTCCTGTGGAGGGGGATCCTCTGTGCTCCTGTGGAGGAGGGTCCTGTGTGCTCCTGTGGAGGAGGGTCCTGTGTGCTGTGGAGGAGGGTCCTGTGTGCTCCTGTGGAGGAGGGTCCTCTGTGCTCCTGTGGAGGAGGGTCCTCTGTGCTCCTGTGGAGGAGGGTCCTCTGTGCTCCTGTGGAGGAGGGTCCTCTGTGCTCCTGTGGAGGAGGGTCCTCTGTGCTCCTGTGGAGGAGGGTCCTCTGTGCTCCTGTGGAGGAGGGTCCTCTGTGCTCCTGTGGAGGAGGGTCCTCTGTGCTCCTGTGGAGGAGGGTCCTGTGTGCTCCTGTGGAGGGGGATCCTCTGTGCTCCTGTGGAGGGGGATCCTCTGTGCTCCTGTGGAGGAGGGTCCTGTGTGCTCCTGTGGAGGAGGGTCCTGTGTGCTGTGGAGGAGGGTCCTGTGTGCTCCTGTGGAGGGTGGTCCTGTGTGCTCCTGTGGAGGAGGGTCCTGTGTGCTGTGGAGGAGGGTCCTGTGTGCTGTGGAGGAGGGTGCTGTGTGCTCCTGTGGAGGAGGGTCCTCTGTGCTCCTGTGGAGGAGGGTCCTGTGTGCTCCTGTGGAGGAGGGTCCTGTGTGCTGTGGAGGAGGGTCCTGTGTGCTCCTGTGGAGGAGGGTGCTGTGTGCTCCTGTGGAGGAGGGTCCTCTGTGCTCCTGTGGAGGAGGGTCCTCTGTGCTCCTGTGGAGGAGGGTCCTCTGTGCTCCTGTGGAGGGGGGTCCTGTGTGCTCCTGTGGAGGAGGGTTCTCTGTGCTCCTGTGGAGGAGGGTCCTGTGTGCTCCTGTGGAGGAGGGTCCTGTGTGCTCCTGTGGAGGAGGGTGCTGTGTGCTCCTGTGGAGGAGGGTGCTGTGTGCTCCTGTGGAGGAGGGTCCTCTGTGCTCCTGTGGAGGAGGGTCCTCTGTGCTCCTGTGGAGGAGGGTGCTGTGTGCTCCTGTGGAGGAGGGTGCTGTGTGCTCCTGTGTGCTCCTGTGGAGGAGGGTCCTGTGTGCTCCTGTGGAGGAGGGTCCTCTGTGCTCCTGTGGAGGAGGGTCCTCTGTGCTCCTGTGGAGGAGGGTCCTCTGTGCTCCTGTGGAGGAGGGTCCTCTGTGCTCCTGTGGAGGAGGGTCCTCTGTGCTCCTGTGGAGGAGGGTCCTCTGTGCTCCTGTGGAGGGGGGTCCTCTGTGCTCCTGTGGAGGGGGGATCCTCTGTGCTCCTGTGGAGGGGGGTCCTCTGTGCTCCGGTGGAGGGGGGGGGTCCTCTGTGCTCCTGTGGAGGAGGGTCCTCTGTGCTCCTGTGGAGGAGGGTCCTCTGTGCTCCTGTGGAGGAGGGTCCTCTGTGCTCCTGTGGAGGGGGGTCCTCTGTGCTCCTGTGGAGAGGGGTCCTCTGTGCTCCTGTGGAGGGGGGTCCTCTGTGCTCCTGTGGAGGGGGGTCCTCTGTGCTCCTGTGGAGGGGGGGGTCCTCTGTGCTCCTGTGGAGGGGGGGGTCCTCTGTGCTCCTGTGGAGGGGGGGGTCCTCTGTGCTCCTGTGGAGGGGGGGTCCTCTGTGCTCCTGTGGAGGGGGGGTCCTCTGTGCTCCTGTGGAGGGGGGGGGTCCTCTGTGCTCCTGTGGAGGGGGGGGGTCCTCTGTGCTCCTGTGGAGGGGGGGGTCCTCTGTGCTCCTGTGGAGGGGGGGGTCCTCTGTGCTCCTGTGGAGGGGGGGGTCCTCTGTGCTCCTGTGGAGGGGGGGGGTCCTCTGTGCTCCTGTGGAGGTGGGGGGTCCTCTGTGCTCCTGTGGAGGGGGGGGTCCTCTGTGCTCCTGTGGAGGGGGGGTCCTCTGTGCTCCTGTGGAGGGGGGGTCCTCTGTGCTCCTGTGGAGGGGGGGTCCTCTGTGCTCCTGTGGAGGGGGGTCCTCTGTGCTCCTGTGGAGGGGGGGGGGTCCTCTGTGCTCCTGTGGAGGGGGGGTCCTCTGTGCTCCTGTGGAGGGGGTCCTCTGTGCTCCTGTGGAGGGGGGGTCCTCTGTGCTCCTGTGGAGGGGGGGTCCTCTGTGCTCCTGTGGAGGGGGGGTCCTCTGTGCTCCTGTGGAGGGGGGGTCCTCTGTGCTCCTGTGGAGGGGGGTCCTCTGTGCTCCTGTGGAGGGGGGGTCCTCTGTGCTCCTGTGGAGGGGGGGTCCTCTGTGCTCCTGTGGAGGGGGGGTCCTCTGTGCTCCTGTGGAGGAGGGTCCTCTGTGCTCCTGTGGAGGAGGGGTCCTCTGTGCTCCTGTGGAGGAGGGGTCCTCTGTGCTCCTGTGGAGGAGGGTCCTCTGTGCTCCTGTGGAGGAGGGTCCTCTGTGCTCCTGTGGAGGAGGGTCCTCTGTGCTCCTGTGGAGGAGGGTCCTCTGTGCTCCTGTGGAGGAGGGGTCCTCTGTGCTCCTGTGGAGGAGGGGTCCTCTGTGCTCCTGTGGAGGAGGGGTCCTCTGTGCTCCTGTGGAGGAGGGTCCTCTGTGCTCCTGTGGAGGAGGGTCTTCTGTGCTCCTGTGGAGGAGGGGTCCTCTGTGCTCCTGTGTAGTGAGAGGCTGTGTGACGCCACCTTCCTCTCTTATAACATTCGACAGCTGCGTTGTATTTCTGTAACAATACATGCCCGCCGAACCTTAAGAATGCCAATAGGACCCTATGTAAGATCACATCTAAACTTATCACACACATGTCCTGCAGCGTTAGTAATAAACCCCTTAATTAAGAAATAAGTTTGCTAACCCGTTATCATAATTTATGAAAGTTCGCGGTATGGGAAATCATCAGATTAGGAAACAAAAACCACCATGATGTATTTCGCGTCGAATACGCGATGTGCAAACCGGACAATAATTGTAATACTATGAGCTTGTATTTTGCCTATCTCTCTCTCTCTCTCTCTCTCTCTGTGCTAATTAACCACAAGGTTCGGACGCCAGACCCTGACCTGTATATCAATCATATCTGGGCTCAGTTTAATGCAAAACATTGTTGCAAGAGTGTGAACAAAAAGGGAGCACGCTATGGAAGCTTCACTAGTCAATGAGAATTTCTATTTAATAATTCAATATATTGCTATATAATTCTATCTATTATTATAATTCAATTTCTATTAATATAATTTAATATCTTCATAAAATTCAATATTTTAATATAATTCCAAATCTATTAATATAATATATATATATATATATATATATATATATATATATATATATATATATATATATATATATATATATATATATATATATATATATATATATATATAATATATATATATATTAATATAATTCAATATATTATATCTAAATATATTTCAACTATATACAATCGCGTACGCATATATTTGGTCTAAGACGTTTGTAAGAATATAATTAATCCAAAAATGTGAAAATATAATAAAATATTTATTTTATATTTTTATCATTAATCAATTTGATTACAGATTCCTTATTTTACGTAGATTCTGGCCATATTTCTTACAAATACAGCATAGTAATCAACTGTAATTCGGGCCAAAACTAATGGAATATGTAGCCCACATTACTAACATATTTTAACAATAGTGACTCAATAAATATATTACATTAACACCCAGTTTCAGTTACGAGTAGATTATGTTCGGTGGAGCCGTGTTTGTGTTCGGTAGAGCCGTGTGTGTATGTGATGTTCGGTCGAGCCGTGTCCACTGCGTTGGTACATTGTAGCGAGTTATTTCGGTATATGCGTTGTCGTATATCGCCATGCTGTTCGTTAGGCAGTAATGCTCATATATTGCTGTTGTTGTAGGTAACGCGGGTAGATCGTGTATATCGCTCATCAAATTATTTGGTTCAACGCGTTGACTATATATAACGCAGGAGTTGCAATGCGAATTGGTTATTCTGTATATGTATAGTGTGTGTGTATATATATTATGATATGTAATAATAAATATATGATATATAATATATAAATATATTTATAATATAATATAATATATATATTTTATAATTTAAATATATATATATATATATATATATATATATATATATATATATATATATATATATATATATATCGTACCACGTAGCCAGAACGCACTTCTCAGCCTACTATGCAAGGCCCGATTTGCCTAATAAGCCAAGTTTTTCTGAATTAATATATTTTCTCTAATTTTTTTCTTATGAAATGATAAAGCTACCCATTTCATTATGTATGAGGTCAATATTTTTTTATTGGAGTTAAAATTAACGTAGATATATGACCGAACCTATGCAACCCTACCTAACCTAACCTATCTTAAGGTTATGTTAGGTTAGGTTAGCTTAGGTAGCCGAAAAGTTAGGTTAGGTTAGGTAAGTTAGGTAGTCGAAATGCAATTAATTCATGAAAACTTGGCTTATTAGGCAAATTGGGCCTTGCATAGTAGGCTGAGAAGTGCGTTCTGGCTACTAGGTACGATATATATATATATATATATATATATATATATATATATATATATATATATATATATATATATATATATATATATATATATATATATAAATATAAAATAAATATGTAGTTTGTCCAAAAAGATCGCAGTAATGATATCGATTCAATCCTTGTAATAGATTCATGGGGAAAATTAAGTGACTTATCTTAAACTCGGAACCCAATACCTTGGCGGGTTTGTAGACTGTTTGGAAAATCACACACACACACACACACACACACACACACACACACACACACACACACACACACACACACACACACACACACACACACACATACACACATACACACATACACACACACACACACACACACACACACACACATACACACACACACACACACACACACACACACATACACACACACACACACACACACACACACACACACACACACACTCATATATATATATATATATATATATATATATATATATATATATATATATATATATATGCAATTTATAAGGTGCGGTATCACTTAATATTACGGGTGTACAAAAATGATGATATCTCGTTTGACAGGACCAATGTCTTAAGTCATTGGTTTAAGATACCTCACTGATTATTTTCATTCACGATTCTAAATATGTCAAAGTATCAGTCTGGTTATATTTGACGCATTCCATGTATTTGACGCCCTGTTCGCGATTCGCGTAGTTTTAAAATTGACGTTAGTTATTAAAGTATTTATTTGGATTATTTGTTGGCGTTTATTAGAATTAAGAAATTACCAATTATTTATTCCGATTTGAAAATAAACCTTGCATCATTCTTTAGGAATTTTACTTGAACAATTTTGCGAGCAATGATTAACGTGATCATTGGTTGCTATTATGCAAGTTTAAGGGGTACCATAAACACATGTTTTGCTACCTACCTTGTGTAGCTTCCGGGAATCAACGGCCCCCGCGGCCCGGTCCTCGCCCAGGCCTCCTAGTTGCTGGACTGGACAGTCTGTTGGACGCGACTATCACAGCCTGGTTGATCAGGTATTCTTCGGAGGTTAACTTAGAGATATTTTCAAAGTATGCAGTAGACTCGTTTTGCGGTGTGGTGGTTTTGCAAAGTGATCCTAATATTAAGCGTGTTTCACAACAAAATATTACTCCTTGGGTCTATGGTATGGGTGCCAGGTCTGTGGTATGGGTGCCAGGTCTGTGGTATCGGGTGCCAAGTTTGTGGTATGGGTGCCAGATCTGTGGTATGGGTGCCAGGTCTGTGGTATCGGCGATGTCCTTAGATTAGGCGCAAACCTTGAGTATGGTCTCGACATAATAGTGGAACTAGAGAGTTTAGGAGTCTGTCATTGCTTATAATTAGTTGATTAACCAAGACGGAAATAAAGATGGAATAAATAATTTATGCTTCTTATTGTCTGGAGCTTTAGTGAAAATTTCAGCTCTAATTTCAAATATAACACAAGTTGATTCTTTGTTATTTGTTGCATGGGAAAAAGTTGTCGAGGCGCTAAGAAATTAATCTCGTGACATTTTGGTGTTATTCTTTGGGTATACAAAGTTAACTTTGCTAATATTGACTTCAGTTTACACAAGGATTTCCTAACTCGGGTAGGCTAGTGTGGCAAAATTATAAATTAATTAACTTCCTGTTATTTCCATCAATTACGTGTTCCTTCTGAAAAATCTCGTGTGTGTGTATATATATATATATATATATATATATATATATATATATATATATATATATATATATATATATGTGTGTATATCACGAAAATAAACACGTGATTAAGAATGTGACAATGTCACATATATTATTTTGTATATTAATACATTTTCAGAAGGAGTATTCCGTGCTCTGACACTATCATATATATATATATATTATGAAGGTTGGCGAATGTGTGTGAATGTTTGATATTTAGGCTTTTCCTTATAAAACTTATGTACAGTATCTTATAGAGCAGTGTCGGCACTGCCGATTGTATCATGCCAAAGCCTAATTGTTCCATTTATTGTAATAATGTATAGTCCTTCGGTTAGATAAGTTTAATACTAAAGCTGGTTGGTAAACATCGTGTAGATTACTTACATTCGTGTGACGGATGTTTCTGTACAAGAAGTTTCCTTAGGTAATTGATACTGAAGAAAGGTTCATTTGAAAAATTGATTTGAGCTCCGATTTAGAATATATGTTGATTATTTGTACGTTCACTATATTCGAATCCGCGTTTTTTAAGCTGTAACCCATTTACGTTACTTGATAATGTGTATACACCGCCGGAGTTCTTGTTCAAAAGTTCACTCATGTTCACACCACTTGATAATGGTTATAGAAGGAACGAAACGTCGTCGCTTCTCCATCTTCTGAGTTCTAGGAATTGGTCATCATATCTTAACTCATGTTCCCCATATATTGAATTTTATTCAAGGGCAAGTGTATTTTATTCTGGAAATTTTGTCATAGGTTAATATTTCGATAGCAGTTACATAGAGCAGTCGCTATGTCCAAGCCCTGTGTTCTTGATTCCTGTTTGAAAATGCCGTATATCTGTCTTCTAATCTAATCCTGATATTGTGTAAATGTACTTTTTTTGTTTATACTTTAAATGCAATTTGCAATGTATTGTGTTAATTTTTTTGTTAGTTTTGGCGAGACAAAGCTATTGCAGTGAATTTGTTCAATGTTAACACTGACCTTAATTTTTTTGTTAGTGTTCCATGACTTTGGTTAAAGTTGAAATAGTAATGTGCATGTAGGTACTTACCTTGTGGCCCACCTTAACCCAAATTTGTAGAAAGTTGAAATATTAATGTGCATGTAGGTACTTAACTGGTGGCCCACCTTAACCCAAATTTGTAGAAATGTCAAGTCAAATACACATTTATAATATCCTTTGTGTAGGCTAATATATACATTAATGATTATTTTCAGTAGTTTCAATTGCTTCTTTTTGTCGTTCCCTCAGGAAACACACGTTAAACTGCCACCGCATGAAGCCTGCGCTCTTCAGCGTCCTCTGTGAAATCAAGGAAAAAACAGGTAAGAATAATTTGTTGTACTTTGCTGTGAAGTTTGAGGCAGGCATGTTTAGTGGTATCAAACTGGGAAGTTGTGGGCGATGAGTCGCAATAACGTGGCTAAAAGTAACTTGACCAGACCACACACTAGAAGGTGAGGGGACGACGACATTTCAGTCCGTCCTGGACCATTCTCAAGTCGATTGTCGACTTGAGAATGGTCCAGGACGGACCGAAACGTGGTCGTCCCCTCACCTTCTAGTGTGTGGTCTGGTCAACTTAGTGGGAAGTTACTATGCGGGACTTGATTGGGCTGGATTCTGGACTTCCAATTGCAAACCCGACCGAAACCATTGTTGTTCTTTATTAAGGTGAATACTGTAGTAGATAATACTAAGAACTCGAGTATTGTAATGGCGTGAGTTTGTGGCATTCCGTCAATATATTCACTGGGTGGAACACGACAGAGGAACAGAAGCAAGAGTGTGTGTGTGTGTGTGTGTGTGTGTGTGTGTGTGTGTGTGTGTGTGTGTGTGTGTGTGTGTGTGTGTGTGTGTGTCCCTCTCTCACACACCGGCTTTCTTCTTGTGTTGTATAGTAAATCAGTTTTATGACGCGACATGCTGTTGCAGATTACTGGGGGGGGGGGGGCGAATTATGGTGATATTCATACTGTGATCGTGTGGCGATGTACTACTCGATCCCTCATCCAAAATTGCCATATAAAGTGAAAATATATCGGGGCAGATCTGGAATCCACCCTCTCGGATCAGGTGGAATAGTTATGGCATGTATATCATGATCGGCGGGCAAGGTACACTTTAATAACTCAAGCAGAATTACAAACGTGATAAACTATATTGTAAATCGAAAACGTGCCAAGCGTTAAATAGACCTGGTTAGGTGGAAACGCTACCGTAAAACGTGGCGGAGTTGTCTTCGTGCTGCCACTGTGATCGCCCACCGCGCTAAAATGCCTGTAATTCCTCCAGTTATTGCACAAATAGCTTTGCTCTTAGCCAGTTGTGTTCTAAGGACCAAGCTCTGTATTATTGTACGGCGAGCCGGAGAGAAGCCGAGCATAGAGAAAATACTTCGTATCCCGGTGAAAGAAAGAGTTGATGCTGTTAGGCTATCTACGTGGTATTAGGCGACATGCTATGGTTACGGTAAAATAAATACATATATTTAATTATTTTTGACGTTAAGGATAGGTTTAATTTAATCATTATTAATGCAGCCTTTCTTGGCGTAAAAGTGTATACGCTGTGATGATAATTCTTGGGATATCACGAAAATTGTATTAATCCTAAATTATTACCGGAAACAAATTATACGGCTTTATTCCAAAACCTGCATAACAGATTCCACAATTATTCATATGTTTGTTATCGCTCAAAAGAAACGAAGTGGTTGAGGCAATTCAAATGTATAAGGAACTGCCAGGGTTTTTTAGTTTATTCCATAGTTTAGTTTATTTGGGGCCGAGCGGACAGCACGCTGGACTTGTAATCCTGGGTTCGATCCCGGGCGCCGGCGAGAAACAATGGGCAGAGTTTCTTTCACCCTATGCCCCTGTTACCTAGCAGTAAAATAGGTACCTGAGTGTTAGTCAGCTGTCACGGACTGCTTCCTGGGGGTGGAGGCCTGGTCGAGGACCGGGCCGCGGGGACACTAAAGCCCCGAAATCATCTCAAGATAACCTCAAGATAACGGCACCCTCGTGCTCTTGCAGTTAAATGAACTAAGACAAACTGATTAGTTGCGGATCAAATAATGATACTTTTAACATTCAATTTTGCGATTAATTGGTGAATTGGCGAAGGCCTAGTCTGGGTCTGATGATAGTTATTGGCGGTTCCAGCAATACTACCAGTCTACTGGGTGGAACTAAAAGGTGGAACTGTCCCAGTCTTTTTGTAAATGGTATCCCACGATACCATTTACAGCAAGAGCGAGGACTGTAGCATGGACCAGCTTTCTAACGTTGTCTTTGGTAAAAAATATGTATTTTACATTTATAATGGCGGCGGCGATGTGTCAACCTCTGCTACATGTATTTAGTGATGTTAGAAAACCTGCGCTAATTTAAGAGAGAATAATGCCTTGAAATATGGGTGTTGCTGTGAAAGATATGTCGTGGTAATGACTGCTGAAAGCTCGCCGTAGCCTAGCGGAAGCAAATTACGAATTAAATATTTTACAAGAGGAAGATTTTATTTGTTGTTGGGTTTGTTCGGTTGGAAGTTAGTTTGTACTAAGTAAAACCTTACAGAATAGACAGTCTATTTTAAAGATATGCGTAAGACGTTGTGTGGTTTTCTGAGGTGGGGGCAGGGCGAGATGTACTCACCTAGTACTCACCTAGTTGTGTTTGCGGGGGTTGAGCCCTGACTCTTGGGTCCCGCCTCTCAACCGTCAATCAACAGGTGAGATGTGTGTGTGTGTGTGTTTGTATTCGTGGAAAAGCCTATCACAAAGTCAACCTTAGCGGGAATAATCCGGCAACAGTCTCGATTGAAAAGCTTTGGCATTTTGCTTCCATAGTATTTTTACTTTAAGGTCTCGTGACTGGCCAAATCTGACATAACTAGGCAATAAAACATTTTGGTGTGTAGAAAATGTGCAAAGCAGGAAATCGCCAGGCCGTTCTCACGGTTTGACAAACATTTAATTTATACCCATTTGCCTAAGAAAATGGGGGAGGGAGGATTATACTGATGCACCTAACTCGAGTGATGTCGATGGCCATTGGCCCGAGAAATTTCAAGTTTTAACGCCTGATTTTTACAAAAGATTAGCAGTCTCCGTGGTGTAGTGGTAAGACACTCGCCTGGCGTTCCGCGAGCGCTATGTCATGGGTTCGTATCCTGGCCGGGGAGGATTTACTGGGCGCAATTCCTTAACTGTAGCCTCTGTTTAACGCAACAGTAAAATGTGTACTTGGATGAAAAAACGATTCTTCGCGGCAGGGGATCGTATTCCAGGGACCATAGGATTAAGGACTTGCCCGAAACGCTACGCGTACTAGTGGCTCTACAAGAATGTAACAACTCTTGTATATATCTCAAAATGTCAAAAAAAAGCAACTTGATGCGCTTAGAGTCATAGTGTACACATACACTTCACATTAAGTACTGTGATGATGATGATTTTGGAGACGAGAGCAGTGACGGGATGCGAGAGAAGAATGAATGTGTACATTGCTGTAGTGAGAAGAGCCTCCCAGTAAGGCTGCCTTGGACCTTAGGGTCGGAGGTCCACCAAGGCTACTTAGAGCAGGCACACGTAGCCGAAAAACGAGAACGGGCACAATTTTGGGTTTCATGCACGTAATAAACTAGTACAGTACCTGCTTGATGTGGTTCTGGGAGTTCTACTCCCCCAAGCCCGGCCCGAGGCCAGGCTTGACTTGTGAGAGCTTGGTCCACCAGGCTGTTGCTTGGTTGAAGGGTCAGTCTCTTTAGCCTAACAGTCTTAAACGGACCTGCAGCTGTATTAAGTTTTATGAAGACAAATTATTCAGAACCCCCCTCCCCTTCCCCGAGGCCTGGTCGAAGACCGGGTCATGGGAACGCTAAGCCCCGAAATCATTGCAAGATAACCCCCCCCACACACACACACACACAAACACCCCTTTGTAATGTGAAACAGCATTTCACGTTTCAGATTTCTATAATTCTAACCAAGGCTAATCGCCAATAACGAATTTTATACAAGTTTGCCAGTTAATTATCCTAGAATAACAGAATTTGTTCAGAACATTGTAGTAAATTGTTGCTTTATAGGAATATAATGTCTAAATAATACACTTAAATTCGGGACTGTGATGTTTACCAAATGTTACTGTAGAAACATTGGAAAAGTAAACAAAAAAATTATTATACATGTAAATTCGGTCTGAAACATTTATAAAAATATATATGTTTATAATTATTGATTGCTATATGTTAACTATAAAGTTAAATATTGTCAAATATAAACGTAGTAGTAGGCATCCATCAGTCTATGGAGTTAGGGTAGGTTGATATGGAGGAGAAGCTGTTACCCATGCAGCAGGTCCCACCCCCTCTCCACGGCGCCGAAAATCTCCAATGGAAAGGCAAACGATATATGGAATTTTTGGGTTATAGTTGGAGGTGCAACCTATCCTGCTAATAGAACGTCGCATTTTGGACGTATGCTCTACCAAAGGGTAAAAATTGTCGTACTGGAAAAGGGTAGCGGCTCGCGAAATTGGCAACAGGGCCCGTTTTCTGTTTTGGGTCCTCTGGTAGGTTAGGATAAGGGCACTTTAGTACGACCCCTGGCGAGGCAGGAGCGCCGACTAGCGGGGCCCCTGGCGAGGCAGGAGCGCCGACTAGCGGGGCCCCTGGCGAGGCAGGAGCGCCGACTAGCGGGGCCCCTGGCGAGGCAGGAGCGCCGACTAGCGGGCCCCTGGCGAGGCAGGAGCGCCGGCTATCGGGCCCCTGGCGAGGCAGGAGCGCCGGCTATCGGGCCCCTGGCGAGGCAGGAGCGCCGGCTATTGGGCCCCTGGCGAGGCAGGAGCGCCGGCTATCGGGCCCCTGGCGAGGCAGGAGCGCCGGCTATCGGGCCCCTGGCGAGGCAGGAGCGCCGGCTATCGGGCCCCTGGCGAGGCAGGAGCGCCGGCTATCGGGCCCCTGGCGAGGCAGGAGCGCCGGCTATCGGGCCCCTGGCGAGGCAGGAGCGCCGGCTATCGGGCCCCTGGCGAGGCAGGAGCGCCGGCTATCGGGCCCCTGGCGAGGCAGGAGCGCCGGCTATCGGGTCCCTGGCGAGGCAGGAGCGCCGGCTACCGGGCCCCTGGCGAGGCAGGAGCGCCAGCTACCGGGCCCCTGGCGAGGCAGGAGCGCCAGCTACCGGGCCCCTGGCGAGGCAGGAGCGCCAGCTACCCGGCCCCTGGCGAGGCAGGAGCGCCAGCTACCGGGCCCCTGGCGAGGCAGGAGCGCCAGCTACCGGGCCCCTGGCGAGGCAGGAGCGCCGACTAGCGGGCCCCGGGCGAGGCAGGAGCGCCGACTAGCGGGGCCCCCTGGCGAGGCAGGAGCGCCGACTAGCGGGGCCCCCTGGCGAGGCAGGAGCGCCGACTAGCGGGGCCCCCTGGCGAGGCAGGAGCGCCGACTAGCGGGCCCCCTGGCGAGGCAGGAGCGCCGACTAACGGGCCCCCTGGCGAGGCAGGAGCGCCGACTAGCGGGCCCCCTGGCGAGGCAGGAGCGCCGACTAGCGGGCCCCCTGGCGAGGCAGAAGCGCCGACTAGCGGGCCCCCTGGCGAGGCAGGAGCGCCGACTAGCGGGCCCCCTGGCGAGGCAGGAGCGCCGACTAGCGGGCCCCCTGGCGAGGCAGGAGCGCCGACTAGCGGGCCCCCTGGCGAGGCAGGAGCGCCGACTTAGCGGGCCCCCTGGCGAGGCAGGAGCGCCGACTAGCGGGCCCCCTGGCGAGGCAGGAGCGCCGACTAGCGGGCCCCCTGGCGAGGCAGGAGCGCCGACTAGCGGGCCCCCTGGCGAGGCAGGAGCGCCGACTAGCGGGCCCCCTGGCGAGGCAGGAGCGCCGGCTAGCGGGCCCCTGGCGAGGCAGGAGCGCCGGCTAGCGGGCCCCTGGCGAGGCAGGAGCGCCGGCTAGCGGGGCCCCTGGCGAGGCAGGAGCGCCGGCTAGCGGGGCCCCTGGCGAGGCAGGAGCGCCGGCTAGCGGGGCCCCTGGCGAGGCAGGAGCGCCGGCTAGCGGGGCCCTGGCGAGGCAGGAGCGCCGGCTAGCGGGGCCCTGGCGAGGCAGGAGCGCCGGCTAGCGGGGCCCTGGCGAGGCAGGAGCGCCGGCTAGCGGGGCCCTGGCGAGGCAGGAGCGCCGGCTAGCGGGCCCCTGGCGAGGCAGGAGCGCCGGCTAGCGGGCCCCTGGTGAGGCAGGAGCGCCGGCTAGCGTAGCATATTTACCTGCGGTGGTGGCGGGCCCCTGGCGAGGCAGGAGCGCCGGCTGCCTCCCCGCCGCCGCCACCACCGCTGTCTCCCTGCCATGCCGCACCACTCTCACTGATGGCTGCAGCGCTCAGTTGGCGTGGCCTAATATCTCCTCTATATGTTCACTCCTGTTCCTCATCTCCTACAGCCTCTTACGTGGCCCACTAGGCCTACCCGGACCACTAGGCCTACCCGGCCTTTTGACTTACAATGTCATCTTTCCATGTTAAACATTACTGTATATACTCCTGTTACCTAGCAGTAAAATAGGTACCTGGGTGTTAGTCAGCTGTCACGGGCTGCTTCCTGGGGGTAGAGGCCTGGTGGAGGACCGGGCCGCGGGGACACTAAAAAGCCCCGAAATCATCTCAAGATAACCTCAAGATATACAACGAATCCTAGAAGCATGACGTCCGCTTCAGGATTACGCACTCTGATTAAGCTAAAACTTGAGCTTGTGTAAGGTGGAGGAGGACTCGAGACTCGGGCGGCGTTCATGGGTCGAACTCGGCCACCAGACTTATTTACCCTTACCCGAAAATTCAAGAAAATTACACAGGTGTTGTTTATGAGCGTGTAAGCTTCTCAAGGTGCAGGCTGTTGTGTGATACACGAGGCAGAGAAGCAGCACCGCTGTGCTCACCCTTGTTGCCCGCTGGAAATGTGTTTGGGTTTGCTAGGTTGTCGTGGTTGGCATCAATTATGCACCAAGAGCATTTTTACTGGCGCGCGCGCGCGCACACCCGGCATTTGTACGCAGTAACATCGTCATTTTTATTATTATTAATATTACGTAGTATTTTCATTATTTTTTTGTACGTAATCCATTTTTTTTCTAACATAAATTGGCTAATTTGTTGTACTAAAAATAAAAATAGATTGTAGATAAGCTTGTAGAATATTAGGAGTAGTGTGGTTGATGATTGAAGTATTGATTGTGTTGAAGCGAAGCTGAGGTGTTGCCAAAGCTTCCTGAGGGGGGGGGACACGGATGCGTTTGCGTCATGCGTTTTCGCGTTGTCTCTCTTCGTCCCACTAGTAAATTCCATTTATTAATGCAGTTATCGCATTCTTCCGCGCCCGCCCGCCGCAATTAAATGTGTTTTGCGCTCAAGTTTAATGCGATTACTTCGCCAGAATTCTTGAAAGTAGCGTCAACGTTCACGTGTTTAACAAGAGGGAAGAGAAAACTTGGAAACTGAGCCTTGGTTGCAGGCGTCCCCCGCGTGGGTTAGTTCACACCCCCCCTGCTAGCTGTGCTCCCACGGGCCGTACTTGTAGGGAGGGGGAGTGTTGCCAGAGTTGGGGCTCTCCCATGTAGGGGGGGTTAGTGCTCCCATGTAGGGGGGTTGGTGCTCCCACGGGCCGTACTTGTAGGGAGGGGGAGTGTTGCCAGAGTTGGGGCTCTCCCATGTAGGGGGGGGTTGGTGCTCCCATGTAGGGGGGGTTGGTGCTCCCACGGGCCGTACTTGTAGGGAGGGGGAGTGTTGCCAGAGTTGGGGCTCTCCCATGTAGGGGAGGTTGGTGCTCCCATGTAGGGGGGTTGGTGCTCCCACGGGCCGTACTTGTAGGGAGGGGGAGTGTTGCCAGAGTTGGGGCTCTCCCATGTAGGGGGGTTGGTGCTCCCACGGGCCGTACTTGTAGGGAGGGGAGTGTTGCCAGAGTTGGGGCTCTCCCATGTAGAGGGGTTGGTGCTCCCACGGGCCGTACTTGTAGGGAGGGGGAGTGTTGCCAGAGTTGGGGCTCTCCCATGTAGGGGGGTTGGTGCTCCCACGGGCCGTACTTGTAGGGAGGGGGAGTGTTGCCAGAGTTGGGGCTCCCCCATTTTGGGGGGTTGGTGCTCCCACGGGCCGTACTTGTAGGGAGGGGGAGTGTTGCCAGAGTTGGGGCTCTCCCATGTAGAGGGGTTGGTGCTCCCACGGGCCGTACTTGTAGGGAGGGGGAGTGTTGCCAGAGTTGGGGCTCTCCCATATAGGGGGGTTAGTGCTAGAGGTAGTCCTCTCCCATGTAGGGGGAGTGTTGCCAGAGTTGGGGCTCTCCCCTGTAGGGGGTTAGTGCTCCCATGTAGGAAGAGTGTTGCCAGAGTTGGGGCTCTCCCATGTAGGGGGTTAGTGCTCCCATGTAGAGGGATTGTTGCTAGAGTTAGTCCTCTCCCATGTAGGGTGGTTATTGCCAGAGTTAGTCCTCTCCCATGTAGGGGGGTTATTGCCAGAGTTAGTCCTCTCCCATGTAGGGGGGTTATTGCCAGTTAGGGCTCTCCCATGTAGGGTGCTTATTGCCAGAGTTGGGGCTCTCCCATGTAGGGGGTTAGTGCTCCCATGTAGGGGGATTGTTGCCAGAGTTAGTCCTCTCCCATGTAGGGGGTTAGTGCTCCCATGTAGGGGGAGTGTTGCCAGAGTTAGGGCTCTCCCATGTAGGGGGTTAGTGCTCCCATGTAGGGGGAGTGTTGCCAGAGTTAGGGCTCTCCCATGTGTAGGGGGTTAGTGCTCCCATGTAGGGGGAATGTTGCCAGAGTTAGGGCTCTCCCATGTAGGGGGTTAGTGCTCTCATGTAGGGGGAGTGTTGCCAGAGTTAGGGCTCTCCGCTCAATTCCCCAAGTGCAGGCGAGGAGTCACAATAACGTGGCTGAAGTATATTGACCAGATCACACACTACAAGGTGAGGGGACGACGACGTTTCGGTGTTCTGGACCACAATCGACTTGAGAATGGTCCAGGACGGACCGAAGCGTCGTCGTCCCTTTACCTTCTAGTGTGTGGCCTGGTCAACACTCAGTTCCCCAAGTTTCCCAAGAGCTCAGTTTCCTCAGTGCCAGTTCTGGGGCTTTACCACCACCTCACATCAGACGTTGGCAAGGGTCCACACTATGTACGTCAATCTGAATCTTGAGTCACTATGAATCTTGAATCACTACAGTACTGTATCATCCTCTGCCGATGACACTAAGATTCTCATGGGGGTAGACAGTATGGGAGGACTCTGCTCGCCTCCGGTCGGCCGAGCGGACAGCACGCTGTACTTGTGATCCTGTGGTCCTGGGTTCGATCCCAGGCGCCGGCAAGAAACAATGGGCAGAGTTTCTTTCACCCTATGCCCCTGTTACCTAGCAGTAAAATAGGTACCTGGGTGTTAGTCAGCTGTCACGGGCTGCTTCCTGGGGGTGGAGGCCTGGTCGAGGACCGGGCCGCGGGGACACTAAAAAGCTCCGAAATCATCTCAAGATAACCTCAAGATAACCTCCCATGTAGGGGGTTAGTGCTCCCATGTAGGGGGAATGTTGCCAGAGTTAGGGCTCCCATGTAGGGGGTTAGTGCTCCCATGTAGGGGGAGTGTTGCCAGAGTTAGGGCTCTCCCATGTAGGGGGTTAGTGCTCCCATGTAGGGGAAGTGTTGCCAGAGTTAGGGCTCTCCCATGTAGGGGGCTAGTGCTCCCATGTAGGGGAAGTGTTGCCAGAGTTAGGGCTCTCCCATGTAGGGGGCTAGTGCTCCCATGTAGGGGAAGTGTTGCCAGAGTTAGGGCTCTCCCATGTAGGGGACCCGAATAATCACTATTTTGGCGCGCCCATTTGTATTAAGTTTTGTAGTGAAGACTTAATACGCGTTTTCTGAAAGTATGGATTTTTGTTAAATCCGGTGCGAGGGCAAATCCTAAAAATAAAAGTCTTCCCGGGCACGCTTTTTAAAATTAAAATTTAATGACTACTATAGCAACATAAATATTGCGTTAGGATGTAGCAGGTTGATTGGTGGTCCTTCCCAAGCCTAGCTAGCGTAGGGGGTAGGCTAATTCTATTAAACTATTAGCATATTAGCCTATTATACTATTAGTCTATTAGCCTATTAATATAGGCTAATTCTATTAGCCTATTAATATAGGCTAATTCTATTAGTTATTTTTTCCCCTCATCCTTTTTCCCACTATATATTTTTTATAGGTTAACTTATATATAATGACAGTTTTTTGTGTAGTTTATTGTATAATACACTGCTTATATCAAGTTTTCAGAATTTAGACATTTATTTTGCTCCTTCAGTTCAGGCAGCGCCTATTTTTAATCATCAGAACTGGTTAGCGGGATTTTGCATGTCCAAAAGCCGCATTAACACTTTCTGAATGTTCTTGTCGATGTGGGGGAAGGGTTTTGTAGAGTTAAAAGTGAAGTAGGCCGCGTATGATAGCCGGTGGAGATGTAGGTCGGGCGAGGGCACCATCCCCCGCCGCCACAACCACCCTTTATTGCCTCGTAAAAACCACTCAATATTTGCTTGCCCGCCAAAATGTGGCCGGTCCTTAGCTCTACTGGTTTGTTTACATGCGCGCCGCCTTGTGGCTCCCGGCTGCATTTCTTATGTTTACATGCGCGCCGCCTTGTGGCTCCTGGCTGCATTTCTTATGTTTACATGCGCGCCGCCTTGTGGCTCCTGGCTGCATTTCTTATGTTTACATGCGCGCCGCCTTGTGGCTCCTGGCTGCATTTCTTATGTTTACATGCGCGCCGCCTTGTGGCTCCTGGCTTGATATTTTCCTGCTTGGCGCATTTCTTATTTTTGTATTTGTTATTTATTTTTGATATGGAATTTATGACAAAGTTTAAGTTTTGGAATTCTTTGACGTCAATGAAGACCTCCAGAACTTGGAGAAAGTGTATATGACGTTAGTTAAGGCGGAGTCTGAATATGTCGGAGTCTGAATATGTCGGAGTCTGAATATGTCGGAGTCTGAATATGTCGGAGTCTGAATATGTCGGAGTCTGAATATGTCGGAGTCTGAATATGTCGGAGTCTGAATATGTCGGAGTCTGAATGTGTCGGAGTCTGAATGTGTCGGAGTCTGAATATGTCGGAGTCTGAATATGTCGGAGTCTGAATATGTCGGAGTCTGAATATGTCGGAGTCTGAATATGTCGGAGTCTGAATATGTCGGGAGTCTGAATATGTCGGGAGTCTGAATATGTCGGGAGTCTGAATATGTCGGGAGTCTGAATATGTCGGAGCCTGAATATGTCGGAGTCGGTCTTTGGCGGGAAACTGGTGTGTGGGTGGGAACAGATGACAGATCAATAATTTGTTGCACGCTTATTTAATATATGAACACTTTCCTTCAAATTCTCCCAGTGGCCACACCACCATTCATTTACTGGGCTCGCCTTCGACACAATTTAATTTTGGGGGGGTTTTGATATTTCATCGCAGACAGGTGATGGACTTCTTTAGGCTATCAGTATTGCATGAAACTATATCCCAGCAAGTTTTAAGAATCTTAGACATTTATATTGCTCCTTCAGTTTAGGCAGCGCCTATTTTTAATCATCAGAACTGGCTTGCGGGATTTTGCATGTTCAAAAGCCGCATTAACACTTTTTGAATGTACTTGTCGATGTGGGGGGGGTTTTGTAGAGTTAAAGATAATTTTACAAAATTCTCTGTACCCAGAGAATTTTATCAGCCTAAGTCATAGCTGTGTTTGTTTTCCCGCATCAAATATTTTTTCTTTTTAAGTAAAATGTAGCCATTGGCAAAGCTTCCACTTCAGCAGAACTTGTATAAGAGTTATTAGGCTTCCAGTGTATTGCTGTAAATGGCGTCCATGATCTTGAGTCGATGTTAGTCGATTATAACTGCCCATCCCTGGAAACACAAACCGAAACTGTCTCTATTTTCCGCTTGTTACAACTTGTAATAAAGTTGTTACATCTTGGCTTAACGTGTTTATGACGTATTAGAACGTTGTTACAACTTGCTATATTGGTTGTTATAACTGGTTAGGTGGTGTTAAAACTTGTTCGAACGTTGTACCAACGTCGTAGTTTCGGTGTGTGTTTGGCGGGATGTTTGTCTTGAAGACAGTTTCATATTAAAAACGCGTTCCATGATGTGTGCGTCAAGCCTAGCCCCAGGCCGGGCTTAGGGAGTTGAAGAACTCTCAGAATCCCATCCAGGTACAATCCAGATTCCTGTGGCAGGTTAAGCACCGTTGGTTCTGTGTAGTGACTGGACAGGTACGCTGAGAGAGAATTCCATCAGCATCAAGGGTCCAAGACTTTTTAACACTCACAACATGAGGACATAACTGGCCGATCACTCACGGGTGTTCAAGAGAACTTTATAAACACTTGCAAACGATATCTGATCAACCAGGCTGTGAGGAGTTGCGTCTAAGAGCCTGGTTGTCTAGACCACCAACTAGGAAAGGGTAGAGATCGGGCCGCAGGGACGTTATTCCCCGGAACCAACGCCAGGTAACCACAGGGGTGACCGCCCGGACAGCCTTACCCTTAACTAAGGGGAGGAGGGGGGGTGGATAAGCTTAAAAAGCTTACTTTCCAATGGTTATCAATGTATTCCATTGAATTGCGGTACCAGTGATGGGAGTCATTGTGACGCCATGGCTATAATTTTAACAATTTGTTAAAAATTTCCATATGTATCTGAATACTTTATTTTATACCTTTTAATATCGCACTATCATAATTATTTTCTCTGGGCAATGCAAGATATTGGTGATAGATATATATATAGCAAGATATATATATATATATATATATATATATATATATATATATATATATATATATATATATATATATATATAGCAAGATATATATATATATAGCAGGACACAGAAAAGGACCTATGTAGCCTATGTAACTTACCTGCCAATGTGGGTGAGGAAGGGAGGGAATTATCAGAAAGCGCCAAGCCATTACGAATATATAACACTGGGAAGAGGTCAGGATAAGGGTTTGGGACGGGACGGGGGGAAAGGAATGGTGCCCAACCACTTGTAGACGGTCTCGGGGGATTGAACGCTGACCTGCATGAAGCGAGACCGTCGCTCTACCGTCCAGTCCAAGTGGTTGGGGCAACGTTGGGTTAACTGTCGAATAATTTTCTGAATTATGTCGTGTAATTTAAAAATTCTGAACTGTCGTGTAATTTTTAGAGTACCTTTGTGCGTGCTCTGCGACGGTGGCGTTTGGTGTGGGCAAGTAGAAGGGGTCGTCGCAGGTCTAGGGGACGCCATCGGCCTTTATTACATCGTAAAAACCGCTCAATATCCCAAGACCGCTGGGATAGGGACCCCCAGAACCGCGTGCTTACTGTCTCCTACATTGTGGTGCCGTTTCTTTGGCTAGTCTGACCCTCTCTCTTTCTCTCTTCCCTTACGTATCTTGAGGTTATCTTAGAGATGATTTCGAGGCTTAGTGTCCCCGCGGCCCGGTCCTCGACCAGGCCTCCACCCCCAGGAAGCAGCCCGTAGCAGCTGTCTAAATCCCAGGTACCTATTTACTGCTAGATAACATGGGACATCAGGGTGAAAGAAACATTTTGCCTATTTGGCTCCGCCTCCAAAAGGGATTGAACCCGGAACCTCAGGACTACGAATCCGAAGCGCTGTCCACCCAGCTATCAGGCGCCCTAAGTGATCATAAATACTCGTGTCGACGAATTTATCAATTATTTTTAGTGCATGTCGTATCATATTTTGTGATAAACGATGTTTCTTTGTTCCTAGTTAAATCTGGTTAGATTGTCTTTTAAAAAATATTTCTTGCAACTACACCATTATTTGTTTCAGTTAGCCTACGTATTGCCAGTGCGTGTTCTGGGGCCAGATTCACGAAGCAGTTACGCAAGCACTTACGAACCTGGGGCCAGATTCACGAAGCAGTTACGCAAGCACTTACGAACGTGTACATCTTTCCTCAATCTTTGACGGCTTTGGTTACATTTATTAAACAGTTTACAAGCATGAAAACTTGCCAATCAACTGTTGTTATTGTTATAAACAGCCTCCTGGTGCTTCGGAGCTCATTAACTGTTTAATAATTGTAAACAAAGACGCCAAAGATTGAGGAAAGATGTACAGGTTCGTAAGTATTTGCGTAACTGCTTCGTGAATCTGGCCCCTGGCCTTTGTGTAACAATGTTCAGTTATGCTACAGTGCAAGAGCTGTAACGGACTAGCGTTGTGAAGATCAGGTTCAGTCTGGGCTCGGGAGTAGAACAACTCCCGAAACCATCTTCTGGGGCCTGATTCACGAAGCAGTTACGCAAACACCTACGAACCTGTCCATCTTTTCTCAATCTTTGGCGGCTTTGTTTACAATTATTAAACAGTTAATGAGCCCCGAAGCACCAGGAGGCTGTTTATAACAATAACAACAGTTGATTGGCAAGTTTTCATGCTTGTAAACTGCTTAATAAATGTAACCAAAGCCGTCAAAGATTGAGGAAAGATGTACAGTTTCGTAAGTACTTGCCTAACTGGTTCGTGAACCTGGCCCCAGGTTATGATGAGCACATCAAGTCGGGTAATTTGTAGAATTTCCCGCTTGAATGATGAAAACTAAGACACTACAAGAGGTGGCACGGGCATGAGTTAGTAGATGTTTGGAGTAATTGTGGTCTTAGGTCCATGGGAGACATCTCCCGTCACGCAGGGTGCAGTCGCACCTCCACAGATCTCCAGTATCATCTATTGATACAGGTAATGGCTCAAAAGGGCCTCCACTTACGGGCTATTCATGCCCGTGCCACCTTTTGGATGGCTTAATCTTCATCAATCAATCAATCGGTCTTAGGTCCACGGGAGACATCTCCCGTCACGCAGGGTGCAGTCGCACCTCCACAGATCTCCAGTATCATCTATTGATACAGGTAATGGCTCAAAAGGGCCTCCACTTACGGGCTATTCATGCCCGTGCCATCTTGGGTGGCTTAATCTTCATCAATCAGTCAATCGGTCTTAGGTCCACGGGAGACATCTCCCGTCACGCAGGGTGCAGTCGCACCTCCACAGATCTCCAGTATCATCTATTGATACAGGTAATGGCTCAAAAGGGCCTCCACTTACGGGCTATTCATGCCCGTGCCATCTTGGGTGGCTTAATCTTCATCAATCAATCAATCGGTCTTAGGTCCACGGGAGACATCTCCCGTCACGCAGGGTGCAGTCGCACCTCCACAGATCTCTAGTATCATCTATTGATACAGGTAATGGCTCAAAAGGGCCTCCACTTACGGGCTATTCATGCCCGTGCCATCTTGGGTGGCTTAACCTTCACCAATCAATCAATAATCTTAGGTCTTTGTTCAGTAGAACTATTAATATAGAAGTCTATGAATCTAATATTACAAATGGCGTATGTTACCTTCTAGTGAACGACAGCTTTTAATATTAGATCTATCGCCTGGTTGATCAGTCCAGCAACCAGGAGGCCTGGTCGACGACCGGGCCGCGGGGACGCTAAGCCCCGGAAGCACCTCAAGGTTCTATATTAACAGTTCTACTGTTACTTCGTGTAACATCTTGAAGTGTGTCTGGGCCTAGTCTCGAGTTTCCCCGTTGTTGTTTTAAGATTCAGCTACTGGGAACCAAAAGTTCCAAGTAGCACGGGCTATGGTGAGCCCGTAGTGGACTTACCTGGCACAGGAGCGGGGCAAGTAGCACGGGCTATGGTGACCTGGCACAGGAGCGGGGCAAGTAGCACGGGCTATGGTGAGCCCGTAGTGGACTTACATGGCACAGGAGCGGGGCAAGTAGCACGGGCTATGGTGAGCCCGTAGTGGACTTACCTGGCACAGGAGCGGGGCAAGTAGCACGGGCTATGGTGAGCCCGTAGTGGACTTACCTGGCACAGGAGCGGGGCAAGTAGCACGGGCTATGGTGAGCCCGTAGCAGACTTACCGGGCACAGGAGCGGGGCAAGTAGCACGGGCTATGGTGAGCCCGTAGTGGACTTACCTGGCACAGGAGAGAGGCTGTAACCGAGTTTCCCCATGTAACGTAGCTATATGGCCTAGCCTAAAACCTTACCTTCCCCCCTCCCCCCTCTCCTTCTCCCACCTTGACGTGGTGTATTTAATGTGCTGGTTTGCCAGTTTGAGACAATTAAGTGCGCGGTGTTTCCCCCAAGGGGGCCGTAAACCCATGGTTAGAAAGTTGGTCCGTACCGCCTTGCAGCCAACATTCCTCTCTGACTAGTCCCAGCTTGATGTAATCCTTGCTTTGTTTACCTTAAAACCGAAGTTTTCCAAATGCAAAAAGTTAATCACAGTGGGGGTTTCAAGTCTTAATTACTTTAGTTGTAGCAGCATTGATCTCAAACATGATAGGAAGATTAAGGATGGAAAATTAATGATTCATTACGATGTATTTTGTAGTGTTGATGCAGTATTTACCTATTTAGAGGTTTATTATTGGAGATTAATTAAATATTTACCCATTTTATGGGTAAATGGGTACCTAGGTACCACCTAGGTACCTCTACCTAGGTGGTACACAATCGACTTGAGAATGGTTCAGGACGGACCGAAACGTCGTCGTCCCTTCAACTTCTAGTGTGTGGTCTGGTCAACATACCTCTACCTATTTCAGAGAGCTATTTAGAAATAGTCTGTTTAATATGTTAAAATAAGGCTAAAATGATAACGTCTGGAAATACCAATTAAAGTCTTCATAGCTCACTTGGACTCTCTTAGTAGCATTCCCATAATTGAATTTTGCATTTTTGTAGTGTTTATTTATTTATTTATTTATATATATATATATATATATATATATATATATATATATATATATATATATATATATATATACAAGAAGGTACATTGGGTTTGTGAGAATACATTGGATAGTACAGTATTTACATTCTTGTAAAGCCACTAGTACGCGCAGCGTTTCGAGCAGGTCCTTAATCTAGCAGATAATTAAAGAATTTTCTTAGAAACAGACAAGCACCTAGATGGGGATCTTGTGAGTTCTATTCCCCAAGTCTGGAGAGCGAATTATAGTTTAGAGAATTATATATAGATGGTGTGTTTATGATTTAGGCTCCAGACTCTCTAATATTTTTTGTATTCATTAACATAGTGTACAGTAGTTAATTTAGTACTAGTTTAGTGTGGGGCTTTTAGTTAGGGCTAGATGAACAATATACCACCTATAATATACTATAACATAACTATATATATACTATATATGCGGAAAATCCACAGAGAAATATGAAATGAGGTGAACGTTTCGGCTTTGTTAAAGCCTTTGTCAACACCAGACTGACTCAAAAACAAAGGCAAAGTTGACAAAGGCTTTAACAAAGCCGAAACGTTCACCTCATTTCATATTTCTCTGTGGATTTTCCGCATAAAATGATCAGTGTTTTGTGATCGTCAATTGCATATACTATATATATAGGTATATATCACCACATAGCTCAGTCGATTAAGGCAGTGTCTGGGATGCTCCCGGACGCAGGTTCGAATCCTCGTCACGGTATATATCATATACCTGTAAGGTTTTTAATTTGATTTGTTCGTGTGTGTGTGTGTGTTGTAGTATTCACGGTACTGCACAAATAAATACAAAATGTTGCAATAAATTGGGCTTATGCCACGACAGAAACAAATATACAAAATTTAATTGTTACAAGTCAAGCCTGGCCTCGGGCCGGGCTTGGGGAGTAGAAGAACTCCCAGAACCCCATCAACCAGGTATATGTGGGCCTGCGGGCCGCTCCAAGCAACAGCCTGGTGGACCAAACTCTCACAAGTCAAGCCTGGCCTCGGGCCGGGCTGTGGTGGGTATGTGGGCCTGCGGGCCGCTCCAAGCAACAGCCTGGTGGACCAAACTCTCACAAGTCAAGCCTGGCCTCGGGCCGGGCTGTGGTGGGTATGTGGGCCGCTCCAAGCAACAGCCTGGTGGACCAAACTCTCACAAGTCGAGCCTGGCCTCGGGCCGGGCTGTGGTGGGTATGTGGGCCTGCGGGCCGCTCCAAGCAACAGCCTGGTGGACCAAACTCTCACAAGTCGAGCCTGGCCTCGGGCCGGGCTGTGGTGGGTATGTGGGCCTGCGGGCCGCTCCAAGCAACAGCCTGGTGGACCAAACTCTCACAAGTCGAGCCTGGCCTCGGGCCGGGCTGTGGTGGGTATGTGGGCCTGCGGGCCGCTCCAAGCAACAGCCTGGTGGACCAAACTCTCACAAGTCGAGCCTGGCCTCGGGCCGGGCTGTGGTGGGTATGTGGGCCTGCGGGCCGCTCCAAGCAACAGCCTGGTGGACCAAACTCTCACAAGTCGCGCCTGGCCTCGGGCCGGGCTGTGGTGGGTATGTGGGCCTGCGGGCCGCTCCAAGCAACAGCCTGGTGGACCAAACTCTCACAAGTCGCGCCTGGCCTCGGGCCGGGCTGTGGTGGGTATGTGGGCCTGCGGGCCGCTCCAAGCAACAGCCTGGTGGACCAAACTCTCACAAGTCGCGCCTGGCCTCGGGCCGGGCTGTGGTGGGTATGTGGGCCTGCGGGCCGCTCCAAGCAACAGCCTGGTGGACCAAACTCTCACAAGTCGCGCCTGGCCTCGGGCCGGGCTGTGGTGGGTATGTGGGCCTGCGGGCCGCTCCAAGCAACAGCCTGGTGGACCAAACTCTCACAAGTCGCGCCTGGCCTCGGGCCGGGCTGTGGTGGGTATGTGGGCCTGCGGGCCGCTCCAAGCAACAGCCTGGTGGACCAAACTCTCACAAGTCGCGCCTGGCCTCGGGCCGGGCTGTGGTGGGTATGTGGGCCTGCGGGCCGCTCCAAGCAACAGCCTGGTGGACCAAACTCTCACAAGTCGCGCCTGGCCTCGGGCCGGGCTGTGGTGGGTATGTGGGCCTGCGGGCCGCTCCAAGCAACAGCCTGGTGGACCAAACTCTCACAAGTCGCGCCTGGCCTCGGGCCGGGCTGTGGTGGGTATGTGGGCCTGCGGGCCGCTCCAAGCAACAGCCTGGTGGACCAAACTCTCACAAGTCGCGCCTGGCCTCGGGCCGGGCTGTGGTGGGTATGTGGGCCTGCGGGCCGCTCCAAGCAACAGCCTGGTGGACCAAACTCTCACAAGTCAAGCCTGGCCTCGGGCCGGGCTGTGGTGGGTATGTGGGCCTGCGGGCCGCTCCAAGCAACAGCCTGGTGGACCAAACTCTCACAAGTCAAGCCTGGCCTCGGGCCGGGCTGTGGTGGGTATGTGGGCCTGCGGGCCGCTCCAAGCAACAGCCTGGTGGACCAAACTCTCACAAGTCAAGCCTGGCCTCGGGCCGGGCTGTGGTGGGTATGTGGGCCTGCGGGCCGCTCCAAGCAACAGCCTGGTGGACCAAACTCTCACAAGTCAAGCCTGGCCTCGGGCCGGGCTTGGGGAGTAGAAGAACTCCCAGAACCCCATCAACCAGGTATCAAGCAGGTTAACAAAATTTTAAATTGTTACGGAAAATTTGAAAAATGTAAATTGTGCTACACAAGATTGATTTGTTTTCCTATTTGTTAATTATTTCCGCGCATTGACCTGCTAACTAAAGATCCTTTGCCGTTTTTGACTGGTAGTATTTGCAGAAATTAAGCGAATGAGGGGTTGTGTTATATGCGAGGCTTGGGGGGGGGGTATGTGCATCTATCCATTTCCACCACCGCCCACGGGAGGAGTATCGGGTGCATAATAAAGAAAGGAATTGAATCGGTGGTGGGGTGTGTGTGTGTGTGTGTGTGTGTGTGTGTGTGTGTGTGTGTGTGTGTGTGTGTGTGTGTGTGTGTGTAGATAGGCTATGGCCGCCATAACCCAAGAACCAGCCAGCCAGCCAGCCGGGCCAGGACAGCCGGCCGACCCCAGGTATGTTTAGCTCCGCCATGACGACCCGCTCGCTCCGGACAGACAGAAATATTGCTGCTATTACGACTCGACCCCCGGACAAGGTCGCATATATCTCGCCCTCTTTGTCTTTTGTCTCAAGCTGCTAAGGTAGAAGGAGCTGTGGCTTTTGGGAGATGCAAGTTTTTTTATTTTTTGTTGCTGTGGGTGGGGGTGGGGG